>JBBBDQ010001000.1:1207500-1422500 GCA_037127315.1 Ascarosepion bandense
TTTTACAGATAAATCCCCCGTAGAAAAACATCAGATGAACATCCATCTGCCATCAAGATGTCAAGGTGCTACCATCTTAAATAAACAGCTGTCGAAGTGATAAAATTGCATTTTGGTGATATTTGAAACTTAAAGTAAATGATATTTGTTACAAATCGGATTAATTATACATTAAATCAGAAAAGTAAATTTAAATTTTTAAAGATTTTTTCAATAAACAAGGGCTAAAATGGCACTGAAATTAGTTTTTTAGCAAAATAAATAAATGAATAAAATAAATAAATAAATAAAAATAAAATAAATAAATAAATGAGTAAATAAAATAAAATCCTTCCAGTCAATTTAAATTAGTTTTTGAATACATTAAATATTTTGCTTATTGGAAATGTTAGATTTAATCTATTAATTTGAAATTAAAGCTAAAACAAAAGCTTTAAGAAATATTTATCATTTAAAAAATTTTTTTTTAGAAAAATCATTAAATACTGCTGTCACATCTGGTCGGGTGCCCCTGCTAATCATCTCGGGCTTCTTGACAAAATCCAGCTAAGAATCTGTAATGCAATTGAACCCAACCTCGTAGCTCACATTATTTGTGGGAAATTAGAAAAAAATAATGTTAAATTAATCTTATTTGCACAAGTATTACTTATTTATAGTATGGAATTTAGAATAAAACTATTTCTTAATCACTGAGTTGAACTTTCTGACCTTTCCCCCGTATTTAAAATATAACAGCTCGACATATGCAAGATAAGTGTATGGCGATCACAAGTGAGAAAACTGTACAATTGTTTTTGTAAGAAAAGAAATAGTGAAACGCATGACCTTTTAATGTACACATAGAAATTACTATACAAAAAAAAAAAAATTTCAAATACACAAAAAAAGGAAAAAATATTTTAAAAATACGAAGGTACGACGATTTGTATTAAACTTTTCAATTTTTGATTAATAAATATAATTTCACTTAAGTTAATAAACTAACTACAACAAATTTTTGAAGTATTTTAAAAATATTTTTGAAACTATAAATTATTATAATTAAAAAAAAGAAAACAATTCTTTTAAAATTTCATTATTAATCGAAAAAAATTTTTCAGACTATAATGTCCTTAATTTATATTATTTATTCAAGCAAATAAAATCTTATCAAATGAAATAATGCCATAGTTTTATTCCATTTTATTTATTTTACTATTGGGAGCAGATTTTCGGTTAAATGGTTGAAAAAAAATAACAGATGATTTACATTCCCCAATGAATCCTGCGTATCACTAATTAAACCAATTTTGCCCACAGAAATTAATTTCTTAAAATTTCATGAATTTACGTGAGGGGTGGGTAAGTGATGCCAGAAATAAATAAATAAATAAATAAATAAAAAATAAAAGTTTTACCAAGATTTTTAAAAAATAATAATTCCCCAAAATAATTTCATTCATTTGTAAATAAGTCCTGAAAGTTGGATTAAAATCTGTTGATTATTTGAATTTTGCAAGAATTTCCAGATTAATGTTTGTAACCGGAAAAAAAGTAAGTTATGTAATAGACGTTTTCCATTATTAACACTCGTAACGATTTGGTTATCCGCTAACTAAAATAAAAACAGGATTTTTACCAAAATTTCGAATGTGTTAGAAGGGAGTAAAATATTTTTAAAAATCATTAAAAAATACTTTGATCTTTCCTCTTAATAATATCATAAACATGTTGATGGAAAAGGTTCGTTTTTATTTCGTTTGTGCCTTTTTTTTTATTAATATATATATATATATATATATATATATATATATAAGAACGTTCGAATTTTCTTAAATCGGATGGACATTATTTTCCAAAGCATATCCTGCGTTGGGTCTCTCACTATTAAGGATTTCATGTTTTATCAATATGGTAGCCTCACACGATTTCGGCATAGACAAGCTTACAAAAGACCTAAGCAGATTTATTTTCATAGCACTACCTAAAAGCAAGTGAAAACGAATGCGAGCTCCACAGAACAACCAACCTAATCAACCACATAACAAAACTCCTCATGCAAATTCTGTTGAATAGAGCACGCAGCAGAATCAGGCCAGAGATAGAAAAAGAACAGTGCGGTTTTGTCAAAAACACCGGAAGAAGGATTGCGCTATTTATGCTAACGAATGTCATCAGAAAGAGCGATACAGATTCAGAAGGACATATACAAAGGCGTTCGACAAAGTACGCCACGGAGTTGCCCATCGCGAAAGACATTAGAATAATCAAGTATCTAGACTAACAGAAAACCGCCTGCATACGTACAGGAAATGAGTCCAGCTGTTATACAAAAATAGAAAGGAGTGTAAGACAAGGATGGGTCTTCTCACCGGATATTTTCAACCCATACAACGATGCAATACTGAGAGAACTAGAAATCCTGCCCGTAATTATTATTGGCGGCCAAAATCTGAACACTACAAGACATGCAGATGACACAATGCTGATAGCAAACACAGAAAGAAAACTACTAATCCTCCTACAGAATGTATCAAAGGAAAGCGAGAAGAAAGGACTAAACATAAACTAGAAGAAAACAGAACGTATAATGAGGACCTAAAATGCAAATTACGAACCAGGGAAACTAAAATCAAAGAAGTACAGAAAATTAAATACCTGGGAAGTTTTCTAACAAAGGACTAAATGGTGACACTGAGATCCAAAGACGTATTTGGATAGCCGAAAACACATTCCAGAATCTAAGCAGAGTATTAAAAAAAGGAAAATTTCAAAGAAAAAGTACTGAACTGTTACGTGATATGTGTCTTCCTGTAGGGCAGTGAATGATAGACAGTCTCCTTAAAGATAAAGGAGAGACTCAAAGCAAAAGAAATGTAGTTCTACAGAAGGCTGCTGAGGATATCATGGGCCGAACATGTGAACAACAACGAGAAAATGGAAATAAAAAAGGAAACTAATAATTAACACCAGGAAAAAGCAGTTGAAATTTCTGGGAATTGTAATGAGGAAGGCGGGCTTGGAAAATCGGATACTCACAAGGCAGATAGTGGGACAGGGGAAAGAAGCGCGCGAAATATTTAATGGGCTTGAGCAAATGGATGACAGAACAGTGTTTGGGAGAAATAACAAAAAGACAAAATATATTAAGAGCTACAAGGGGTAGGAAGATGTGGAGAGACATGATCGCCTACGTCCTGAAAGGATACGGCACATAAAAAGAAGAAAATAAATATTAATTGGAATCTAAAGGTTTATTTTCTGAAAATAAATTTTCAGATGATTCAGTCAGCTCAATTTAAAACTTGCCAATTTGTTTGTAAAAAAGTGTTCCTCTTATAAAATGTAAAGTTTAATGAAAAACGCCATTTTCGAGTGTGTATAGTGGGTTATCCGTTCTAGTGAAGAGTAGTTGAATGTTGAAACAGATTAACTGAATTTGGCCTCGTTAGTAGATAGCCCACTATCAGTTATAAAAGGGGTTTTAAAACAGGAAGATCAAATTGAGTATAGAAACAACATTTTATATATACACATATATCAATTACGGTTTTTTACAAATAAAGTAATGTCTTTAGGATGGGTCCAAAGGACGTTAAAATGTGCGTAGCTGTTAATACCGAAAGAGAGTTTGTGGGTATGTATGTGTGAGCGTTGTCAGTTTAGAATGTCTTTGATGTTTCCGCTCCTTTGCTCGGGTAAGTAGCTCAGGGAACAGCGAAGAAGAAGGTGAGAGGGAAAGGCGAGGCGAGCATAGTGGATCGCTTGACGAGATCAAGGGACATACTAATTATGCTCGCACTTTCTACTCTGGCGATGCTTTTTGTGTCGGCTTTTTATTTTGTCTTTGTGGGTCCCAGCAGGTCATTTGGGAATTCACACTCGTATTTAATTCTGGGCTTCCCATTGGATGATAAATAATTGATACTTATTAATTTTTGGTTTTCTTTCGGAACATATGCGTGGAGCTGGGTGCGCGAAGACCAGTTTTGGTCATTTTCTTTCTGGTCCTGAGAGTGCAAACATCCGGTCCCTCGCTTTGCTCGGTATCACTACATGTGAACCGTTTTAAAAACTTTTTTTTAATTTTAGAAACTGTTTGATTATTTTTAATGTATATTCATAAATTAAATGATTCCGAATTACCTTTTTTGACTGACAACTTTTCCTTTATAATTTCCAGTTTATTAATCCTTAATTTTACGAATTTACTTCTAAACAATTCTCTAGGGCAAATGTCAGATTTTAAAGATGTTTTAAAATTTGTTGTTTACATTCTTGTTCTCTAATGGCGCGGGGGGCGGTGAGTTGATGAGCGACGAGTGAACGTGCTAATGTTTTAAAATGTCTAAAAACTTTATTTACATATGGAAATTTATTTTTCATTTCATACAGATTAATTTTAGGCTATTATCTTTAAAATAAAACCAAAATTTAACTTCAAATAAGACATTTAATTTATTTAAAATGCTTTTTTCTATTCTTAGTCTGTGGCAATACCTAGTAAAAATATTCCGATTCTAAAATACTTGATGGGAAAAGAAAAGAAACGGGAGATAGAGAAAAGAGATAAGAGAGAAAATAAAAGTGTGGCGAGAACGTAGATAGATGAATGGTAGTGAAAGAGAGAGAGAGAGAGAGAGAGAGAGAGAGAGAGAGAGAGAGAGAACAATAAAAAAATGAAAAAAAGAACGACAATAAAAACAGATGCCATGAAATTTTTCGTCAGGATTTGTCTGACGAAATTGTGATTATGGCGTGCGACAAATCCATTAAATCTTAGCTCCTTGTTGTCTTTCCAAATATGAAAGTCACGCGTTTCCTAAGACGATGACGCCGCACGATGTTTAAATGTGACCAGTAAGTTACTTCATCTACTTCCGGTTTTTATGCTACAACATGAAACATTTCCTTATTCGCACTGCACTCATAAGTGATCATTTATGTGTTAGTGCCGGAGTTCAGTGGTAGAACGAGAGACGGCGGACCTGAAGCAAACTACCACCACGTTTAATTTCGTTGTTTTTCTTATTTTTGTTTTTTTTACTTTTTTCAGCACAGTCCTATCGATTAACCTCTTAGCTTTACGATTGACAAAGAAATTTTGAAAAATTTCAATATTTAAACATTTTCTGGTGGGGATAAGTTTCTCATACAACGTTATATAGTAAATCGAGCTCCATTTTGAAACCAGTCGCCGGTACGACATTTCCGCCACCTGTAAATTTGTTCGTTATCAAATTTTTTGGACTTTTTTCAGTGCAATATTATCTTTTACACCTTAAACTTTACGAAGTTGCAAAAATTTCAATATTTAAACAATTTTAGGTGGAGACCAGTTTCTAATACAACCTTATAGTGGATTAAAAATGGAGGATCGATTTACTTTAACGTTGTATGAGAAACTGACCCTCGCCACCAATATTGTAATTTTTCAAAAATTATTTTGATAATGGGAAAGTTTAAGTAACAATCGATAGAACTGCGCTGAAAAAAGTAAGAAAAAAAAAAAGAAGAAAAACAACGAAATTAACATAAAAAAGTGACCCCCAACGTGAGTGGCTTGAAAATGGAGGATCGATTTACTTTAACGTTGTATGAGAAACTGACCCTCGCCACCAATATTGTAATTTTTCAAAAATTATTTTGATAATGGGAAAGTTTAAGTAACAATCGATAGAACTGCGCTGAAAAAAGTAAGAAAAAAAAAAAGAAGAAAAACAACGAAATTAACATAAAAAAGTGACCCCCAACGTGAGTGGCTTGAAAATGGAGGATCGATTTACTTTAACGTTGTATGAGAAACTGATACCCCCAAATTTGTTTAATTATTGTAATTTTTCAAAATTTATTTTGATAATCGGAAAGTTTATATCAAAACAATCGAAACAATCGATAGAACTGCGCTGAAAAAAGGGGGGGAAAACAAAAGAAAAACAACGAAATTAAACGTGGTGGTAGTTTGCTTCAGGTCCGCCCGAGAGACGAACAAACAAACATTCAAAGAGTGAAGTGGTCAGAAAAGCTTGATGTTGAGAGTTTGTTCCGAAAAGAAGAAACTCTTGAGAAAAAGAATCTGTCCGAACGGAACTTACGTCTCATGACTGCAATCCTAAGGGTAATGAGTATGGTTCACCTTGGTGTACATGGTGTGACGGGTTTTGGTTATGAAGGTGTCTGAAATGGAGAAAATTAGAAATGTAATTCATCAGAACATTTTCTGTAGAAATAGCAATAGGCTTGCAGTCTTTGCGTCTGCGGGAAAGTGGCTGCAAAGTGGGAAGTAAGTAATCCTATGACTCTTGTAAAACAGAGTATTGAAAGCAAAATCAGGCATTTTCTTGATCGGTAGAAGTAGCTACACCATTTTTCCAGCAACTTTAGCGATGGTTTGTTTCTCTCTCTCTCTCTCTCTCTCTCTCTATATATATATATATATATATATATATATATATATATTAATCGTTTTGCCCTAAGCAAGGCGGTACCGCCACTGATGCACAGGGGGCTACATAAAAGTAAAAGTTTGGATTTAGACAGGAGGAGTGCGAAGTGAAAGTCGAACCAGTTACAGGGCGTGTCAGAGAAAGGGCAAGAGAAGGATGGGAACACAGATGTGAAGACAGTCGCATAGGTAGAGAGAAAGGAAAAGAACAAGATATACAGGGTGATGTAGAAAGGACTGAAGTCAGATGGATAAAAGATGGGAATTGACATTGCATTTAAATTCCTGGAGGTTGTAACCGTCAGGACAACAAGTATATGGAAGGGGGTTCCACAGGCGAGAAAAGAAGCTGATGGAGTAGAATTGTCGACTGCATTTCGTTGATATAACTGTAAATGGGTGGGATCTTCTTGTCAGTCTGGTTGCACGAGTAAATTCTTGTGGCGGGGGCACCACTGACTTAAGTTCATCGGAGCAGAACCCATGAAAATATTTCTAGAAGAGACAGAGGGAAGCCACGTCTCGCCGGTGAGAAAGTGGCTTTGGAGCCTGTCGAGAAACACTGAGATAAACAGCAGGGGCTATATATATATATCCGCAGACAGATCTGTTTCGCTGTATTGCAGCTCATCAGTACGGCTTAGACACCGTTCGCTACCTAACCCAGGATTGAAACCCGACCGAATCGGCGTCAGTCGGCGATTCTCCCCCTAAGCCACGGTTGAAGAAGGCAGGCTTTTTAGCGCGAATAAACACGCCCAATAGTTAGAGTGCTCCAATTCATTATTGAATGAGCGATGCGTATATGCCGGAGTAGCTACTGTTTACAAAGTCTCCCACTCTTCCAGAGTGTTCAATCAGGGTGTGAGAGCGCAAATACTATATATATATATATATATATATATAATTTAATTACGAAACTTTTACGAAAGGGATTAACTTCGACATATTTTTGTTTATTTAATTAAACATTATTTTTTAATGGATTCTCATATCTGTATTTTGTTTTCTATAATTAAACAGTATATTTTATATATGTCTACCCGTCTGAATATTCGGGAAATAAAGAAATGATGTGTTTAAAGGCTTAATTTGACCTTTGTCTAAGTGCAAATCCTTCGTGGTCAAGTGGTCTAAGATACGTCAGATCAATTGACGATTTCCCAAGGAGAATGTATGTTCGAATCCTACTGGGGAACACATATTTTCCTAAGATTTCTTGATTATCCCTACCCCACACACATATGAATGAATTCCACTTGAGATTTTTGAGAAACGAGAGTTTCATCAGACATTCAAAGCATGGCTCCTCTTTAAGGTTGCAAGCTCTCCATCGTGGCCGGTGAGAATTTAGTGCCAGATCTCGACGGTGATTATGAACAAAAGCTGTGCGCAATCAGCCAGAAACCCACATAAGCATCTAAAATGTTTTCTTTTCTCTATGGTTTGTCTGCTGTTGCTTAAGTTGAGTGTTATCTAAACTTATTTATAAATGGAACTTTGTCTGTGTGTGTGTGTCTGTGTGTGCGTGTCCGTTACCTATAGACTCCGAAACGGCTGAACCGATTTTCTTGAAAATTTACACAGTTGTACTATAAGCGTCTGCGAGTGCTCTTAGCTAGATTTTGTGTCGAGGTACCCCCGATAAATATCGAAAATCGATAATCAAAAAAATCGGGTTATAGAAGGAGTGGTTCGATTTTAATCAAATTTGATACACTCATAGACAAAGACACAAGAAACGATATTCAGAAGTTTCAAGGTTGCAGTTCTTACAATAGTGCTGAACATCGATAATATCTGACGATCGCAAGAGCGTGAAACCCAGGGTTACAAACTCACACCTATCTATATGAATATGTCAGCTCTATCACTGATTTTGAGCGCTTTCAAAGAAGTACCACGCATATATAATATACAAATAATATAATATATATAACAAATTGCATGTATATATATATATATATATATATATATATATATATATATATTTATAATTATATGCATACACTTTTCACATATATATAAAAGGCAAGATGTTTGTGTGTGTGTGTGTGTGTGTGACTGTTTATCTGCCTGTATGTCTGTGTTTTTTCAGCCCTTTTATTTTAGTTTTTGCTTCAGGTTTAGCTCTAAGTAGGTATAATTGTAGTTCTTAGTCTCAGCCATGATACCATTTACTCAGAGGACTTATTTAGCCTTCAAAATTCAGTTTATGACTAAAAAAACTTATTTGATATCAATACCAGGAAATCAAAATTTGACTTACATCCATTCATTTTTCTTTCAGTCTACGGTTTTGCTTTAACTGGAAATAACTATTGCTTTTTAGTCTTTCGTGCCAACGTCCAAAGAATCTGAGCTCTAGGACCATGGATTAGTTACACCCGAGCAACGCCGGGCTATACTGCTAGTATATATATATTCGAATGGTCTGCTAATTACGCTACATTGGTTTCCACACACACACACACACACACACACACACACACACACACACACGCACGCAAACACACTCACAAAAAAAAGTTATTTTCATTTTTATGTAATGTACACAATTCATCCATCGCACGCTGTATATATAGAATTTATACAAGTAAAAGATTTAACACTTAGCTGAATCATTTTACCTTCAGCATCCCGACTCTAGAGTTTGGTAGACACAGCCTCCGGGAATCACCACTCCGTCACGAGAGAGAGAGAGAGAGAGAGAGAGAGAGAGAGAGAGAGAGAGAGAGAGAGAGAATATATAAATATATATATTTATATATGTATACGTTGTATGGGTAGGTTTATATATCACAATGCGTTTAGAAAAATAAAGGAAGAATGATAGGAGAACTTAATTTCACGTCCGCTTGTGCTCCGTGTCTTTCATCGAATGGTCATTTTTCGCTGCTACTGTTGAGGTTAATTGTAGTGTGTGTGTGTGTGTGTGTGTGTGTGTGTGTGTTCCGGTGTATAGTTTGCTACATTTTTTGCTGTTAATGGTTTAGTGTTAGCGTTTGGAGCATGGGATATGTGTGTGTTCAAAATTTACTTATTTATTTACTTATTTAAAAAAGGAAAATTTAATGTTTTATTGTTTATTAAGTGCTATGTATTTTTGCTAGTGGTTATACGTTTGGGGCTATATATGTGCGCGTGCTCCGGCCTATATCGTGGTATACTTGTTGCTACTAGTCTCTTTTTTTAGGCATGTATTAGTATGTGTTAGTCTGTGATTGTGTGTTTGTGAGTACGCATCACTGTGTGTGTCAGGTGCGTGATTGTGTTAATTATTCTGTTATGTAATCTCGATTGACCTCTTGTCGATTGTTGATCTGTGGGTGGAGTTTAGCTATTATTAAGGACACTTTTATACGTAAGTTTCTTGTTTCAATATTGATTATTATTTTTTTGTCTGTGTTTTTGAATTTGTTTAGCTGCTTGTGGAAGGATGATACTTGCGTGTGTAAGTGGTCTTTAATTCTGATGTGTAACGGTCTGGTGGTGCTACCTTGCATTTGGCGCATTGTATGCGATATAAGACATAGGCTTGGTGGCACATACAGGTCGGAGATACTAGACTGAAGCAGGTACAAAAATTTAAATACCTGGGAAGTGTTATAACAGAAGACGGAAAGTACGACACTGAGATTCGAAGGCGAATTGGCAAGGCGAAAGAAGCATTCCAGAAATTGAGTAAAGTATTAAGAAACACGACAATTTCGCTAAAAACAAAGAAGAGAGTATTGGATTGCTATGTGTTGTCAGTTCTTTAATATGGCAGTGAATGCTGGACAATATCATCAAAGATGAAGGAAAAATTTGAAGCAACTGAAATGTTGTTCTACAGAAGGATGCTGCGAATATCATGGATTGAGCATGTGAGCAATGTTGAGGTTTTGGAAATGATGGAAACGAAAAGGAAATTAATGATGAGCATCAGGAAGAGACAGGTAAAGTTCCTGGGACATGAAATGAGGAAGGAGGGCTTGGAGAACCTGATACTAACAGGCCAGCTAGAGAGAAAAAGAGATGGGGAAAGCAACGGATAACATATTTGAAGGACTTAATCAGGTGGATGATGGAACGAGGGTTGCATGATGCAACAGGGAAAGGTGTGCTAAGGGCCGCCAGGGATAGGGAGACGTGGAAAGCCATGATCGCCTACGCCCTGAAAGGACAGGACATATAAAAGAGAAAGAAATTCCGATAGAGACGAACTCAAAAGAACTCAGTGTTAAATTTATTTATTTAATTTCACAGAGTAAATGATTAAAATGATCAGAAACTCCCATAAGATGAGGATTAATGCAGATAAGTCTAAAAACATTTATAAAATCGAACCCTTGGCGTATCACAAACTCATCCTAAATAAAATTTCTAGTGCATATAAAAAAGATTTTAATAATAACTCGATGTCCACAATTAATGAATAAAGCGTTGCATTGGGCGATAAACTTGACATTGCAGATAGAATGGGAAAGACCCAAACTAAAAAACGCGTATTTACTTTTTAAGAACCATAAACCTAACTTTGAAAATAACCTTCAATGTAGATTAATCAATCCCCCCAAAACTTAATTAGGTTTAATTTCTAGCAATATAATTAAGAAAATAATACTATCCATACAGGAGAGTCTCCATGCAAATCTATGGAAAGACCCATCTGATACCATTACATGGTTCCAAAATATTCCTGATAAGAAAAAAGCTTCTTTTTTACAATTTGATATCGTAGATTTTTACCTCTCTATTTTGTATGATTTATTAGTTAATAGTTTAAACTACGCTAAAACATTTACTAATATTTCCAATAATGAAATGAACATAATTTTAACCTCTAGTGATTCTTTACTAGTATACAATGATTCTACATGGACTAAAAGTATTAACAATAACTTTGATGTCCCAATGGGAGCTTATGATTCAGCACAAATCGCGGATCTGATAGGGATATATATATATATATATATATATATATATATATATATATATATATATATATAGCATATACTCTAGGTAGAATTGTTGATCCTAATCAAGTAGGTATTTACCGAGATGATGGCTATATGTATATCCCTAACAGTATCCCTCTTACATCAAAAATTCAGAAAAAACTATTAGAGCATTTAAAATTTTAGGCTTTAAAATCGAAATTTCATCCAATCTCAAAATTGTCAGTATTTTAGACATTAGCTCTAACCTGTCCAATAATACCTTTAAACCAAACCAAAATAGTAGTCAATCCCATATCTATATTAATGTTAATCCTAATCATCCTAAATCTATCATTAAACAAATACCTAAAATAGTTAATATTAGAATTAATAAATTATCATCTAATATGGAAATATTCGATAAGATAAAACTAAAAATGGAAACAACGGTGAAGTTAGAAAAAGAAAAAATAATATGGTTCAAGCATTCTTTCTGCAAGTTGTCCAATGTAAACAAAAGTAAATATTTTTAATATTTAATTAGCAAACAGTTCCACCAAAATAATCCCCTAAGTAAATTATTCAACAGAAAAACTCGTAAAATTAGTTGTTCAACTACCAGTAACATGCAAAATTTAATTAATTCTCATAATAATAAAGTACTTAAAAACTTCCATATCAAACCTCTGGAAAAAAAACTTTCCTGCAATTGCATCAATAAAATCAACTGCCCCATTGATGGCAGGTGTAATTCTGAAAACGCTGTTTATGAAGCCACTATTTTTCCAGAAGAGGAGCCTAAAATATATATATATATATATATAGGGACATCTGCAGGTAGTTGGAAACAGAGACTTTGCAATCACAGACACTCGTTTTCCAACGCCTCCTTGAAACATCAAACAGCCCTGTCTAAATACTGCTGGGATATAAAAGCTGGAGGACTTACTCCATTGGTCAAATGGAGGATAATAAAATATGCAAACACTACCAACAACTTCAGGAACAAATGTAATTTATGCCTGGAGGAGAAACTGATTATTATCAAATACAATAATCCAAAGGAACTCCTTAATCAACGAAACGAATTGATATTTAAATGCAGGCATAAGAATAAGTATAAAATAATTTAGCTAGATCAAAATTATAATTTAAATTAATTTAACTGAAAAATTTCGTTGCTTTTGGAAAAAAATCTGGAATTTACCGTTAGAAACCTTTTACCCCCCCCCCCCCCATTGTTTTATAGTTATTACTTTTATAGTTTCATTATATTTTTGTAATGGTTTTATAATATCTTATATTGTAATATTGTATGTATATGTATGTATGTATGTATGTATGTATGAATATGCGGGTGTAGACTACCGACCATAAGTTTGGGACCACCTAAATTTTTAGCAGAATCAAATTCACCGAGTTTGTATATTTTTTGTTATTCTTATGTAGATGTCAAGTAAAAAAAGTATTCTTTTCTACTTTAATGTAAACATTTACTCAGTTTGCTACTTGACTCCTCTTATTGTGATCAAGTTTTTGCCGAAAATTCAGATTTATTCAGATATTATAATTACGGTATAATTTATTTTTGTAAACCATATTACTACGGTATAAATGGCAAGGAAAAAACAGATTAGCATTGAAAAAAGAGCTCAGGTTGAAATTCTTTCGAAAGAAGGATATTCTGAACGTGTTATCGCTAAAAAATTAAGCCTATCAAAAAATGGCGTGCATTATTGCCTTCAACGACTTCGTGAAACTGAGTTAAATATTAACTGAAAAAGATCTAGTAGGTCCAAAGTAACATCTATTGTAGAAGATAGGCACTTGATCATATCTAGCAAGAGGAATAGAAGAAAAGCCGCTCCGGAATTAACAATTGAAATGAATTCTACTCAGCAACATCTAGTACCTGTTACTACTGTTTAGAGACGACTTCATTCTGCTGGTCTTAAAGGCTGTGTAGCAGTTAAGAAACCAAAGGAGAACAAAGGATGAAATTGATCGTACAGTTTGAAATGAACTTCCTAAAAATGAACAAATGTTGTTTAAATGCTTGCAGGATGCTTGGAAATCACTTCCACCAACTTATTTTTATAAGTTATTAGAAAGAATGCCAAGGATTTGCCCTGCAGTAATAAAGGCTCGTGGTGGTTTCTTTGATGAAAAGAAAATATGAATTAACTTTTATTAAATTTGAAATTACTCTATGTTAATTTTGGTTTTAATTATTGTACAATTGTGAGCAACAATGAAATATATTATCTATATTTATTCTTCTAAGATATAAAATTTGTTATTTCTTTCTCTTAGAGAATAAATCTAAGTGGTCCCAAACTTATGGTCGGTAGTATATATATATATATATATATATATATATATATATATATATATATATATTTGCATTTGGATATATGATGATGTTTGTGTGAATAGGAATATATATATATATATATATATATATATATATATATATATGTAAGTGTGTGTGTGTGGTTATGTGTATGTATGTATGTATATTTTAATTTTATTGTTTCTTCTTTTTCAGTGTTATATGATATATTTATTTTTGAGTGTATTTTAGCTTCTTTACTAGGTTTTTATTATTATTATTATTATTATTATTATTATTATTATTATTGTTAAAATTTTTTATATATATTTACTATTATTATTATTGTGATTAATTTTATTAATATTATTTAAGATCATTTTTTAAGATTGTTTATTAATATTTTATTTATCATTTTCTTATATATTATATTTCTTAACTTACTTTTTTTAGTTATTATAACTATATTTATAATATAATACTACTAGTAGTTATATTTTAATTTGCATTAAAATGTAGGATTTACGATTTTTTTATACCGTAGATACATCCCATTATCTTTAACACTAAATTAAATGTTAAATTTCCACGTCATGTTTTTCTAAGAAAGCAGATGAATTGCAATTTCAGTTTATACTTTAGCTTTCATTGACGTGCATCTGTTATGTAGCGAGGCCATAGACGCTGGTGTCGATCTAAGACGTTAACATTAACGCCTTTTCTCCTTATACTGTTCGTTTTCCATTCCTTTTCTTTTTCTTTCTCTTTTTTTCGTTTATGTTTTTCTATTTTTCTTCCTTTCTTTTGTTTTTTTGAATGAGCAAGGAAATATTTTTGTGGATTACCGTTACAAATGTCTATTCGCGTTATGGGCACGTGGGTGTCTGTATGTGATTCTTTTCTGGATGATTTTGAATATTAACTGTTGTATCATTTGGGTCTGACGAGCAGCAGGATTTGGCTGCGAAATATGTATTACCCATGAAATTGTGCAATATCAAAAATCTTAATGTTTGGCAGAGAGACAACGGGTGGAGAGAGATCTGGGAGAAAAGACGGTAGATAGATTTGAAGAGAGACCAGGTGTGAAAGATTAAGAGAGAAAAAGAATCGTGAGAGAGAGACGTAAAGCAAGTTAGAAAGACAAAAAAACAGAGTGAAAATTTGAGAGAAAACACAAAAAAAACAAAGAGAGAGAGAGAGAGAGAGAGAGAGAGAGAGAGAGAGAGAGAGGCACAAAGCAAGAAAGAAAGAAGGACAGAGTGTGAAAGATTAAGAGAGAAATGGAAGACAGAGAGAGACGAGAGACAAATCAAAAAGAGAGAGAGAGAGAGAGAGAGCGACAAGGAGAGAGGGAGAGACGCAAAACAAAAAACAAAGACAAAATGAGGGAATTTAAAATGAAAGAGCAGATAAGAGAAATGGAAGAGAGAGACATAAAATGAGACGCAAAGCGAGAAAGAGTTTGTGTTAAGAGATAAATTGAAGAGAGATAAAAACAAATAGAAGAAAGAGACAAAGAGAGTGACACAAAGCGAGAAAGAAAGAGAGTTTGTAAAATTAAGAGAGAAAGAAGAGAGACAGAGACAGAAGTGGAAGAGAGAGACAAAGAGAGACGCAGAGCGAGAAAGAAAGAAAGATGAAGTGAAATATAAAGAGTCACATGAAAGAAAGAAAGAAAGAAAGAAAGAAAGTGTTAGGATAAATGGAAAGAAAGAAAGAAAGAAAGAAAGAAAGAAAGAATATAGTCATAAAAAGAGATAAAAGAGAAAACCCAGAACTGAGAGAGTTAGGGTAAGATAGACTGGAAGAGAGAAAAACAGACAAGAAGAGAATGCAAAAGGCGAGAGAGGTGAGTAGAATAGAAAGAGAAGAAGAGAGAGTGATAAAGGCTAAGAGAGCGAGATGGGGTATATAAGTGCGATAGACAATGTTTAGGTGTGTTTGTGGGTGGGGGTATTTGCCGTCTGTTTTTTTTTCGTGACGTTAATTTTCATGGCACCACTGAATTGTCTGCAATCCAAGTCGTATAACCCCACAATCCGTTCTTTTCCAGATTCAGCCGACTCGTTTTCTATCGTCTGACCACACAAGAATCTGACTATTCCTTCACAACACCAACGTATGTTTGCTTGCCTGTGTATCTTTGTGTGGTTCGTATATACATATCATTCGATTTCATAATAGCAGGAACCAAATCCAAATTTCCGAAGACCTCAGTGGTTAGCTCGACTTTTGTATTGCCAGCATCGATTTTCACGAACGAGAAGTGCCAAGTTATTTACCGTAAATTGCAGCGCACATTTCAAAAACTAGGAGTCGACTTAGTGTAAAATGCAAATGTTGACCACTGATCGAGACAACACTCCTAACAATTACAGTACACCACTTACCACTCCAGTAGACTGCCACAAATACAGTCAGTCAGTTAAGTGCCATACGTGATACACGCTTTGGGCGATCATGTCGAAAAAAAATGATTGATTGAGCAGAAGATTATCCCGCAATAGTTTGCCATTGCTTTCTGTGGTAGACTGGTTGCCAGCCAAGGCCATAGAATCCAATCTGACCTGTTATTTGACTCATAGCTAGAGGGGGGTGGAGATGTATAATATTATTAAGTAGTATTAAAAATGATCAGTTTTATACTTGATAACAATAGAAAGCCGATCCCCCACTTTATGACCAGTAGAAGCCTTAATCATGTTTTCAACTATTATAATTAGTCAGTCAGTTAAGTGCCATACGTGATATACGCTTTGGGCGATCATGTCTCAAACGAGACATGACTGACTGATTATCACGCACTAGGTTGCTATTGCTTTCTGCGGTAAACTGGTTGCCAGCCAAGACTATAGAACCCAATCTATCCTATTATTTAACCCAAAAGTGGAGGGAAGATACGGATTAATACCTTTCCCAAGGGTATGTGTGCGTAAGTGAATGCAAGGAATTCAACTGGAATTCGAACTCAGCACCCCAACTTGTCGTTTCGAGTCGATATCCACTGCATCACAACGAAATACATCCCACAATAAAAACAGAAATTAATATAAAAATAATAACATAAATTCAGTATTCTATTCATTGTATCCAAGATTGTGGGTTGTAATTGGATTATCAGTAAATGACTATAAAAGCATGAAAATTCCGACGGTTTACCCGGTTGTTATCAGTAACTGCCTTGTTGGTCTGTTTATTGTAAGGAGTTCATTAAAAGTCTGAGAGTCTGACCTGAGTGTCGACAGTTTAACGAACCGACACTGCTGCAGGATGAAATATGAAAAAAAAAAAACAAAAAAAAAACATGAATGATGATCTTGAACGGATGAAGCAACGCTGCCAAGATAAACCTCTGCAGCGCCAAAACCCAGAACGTTCTAGTAAAGCCAATGTTGATAAATTTAATATTTAATGGTTACGAGCATCTGGATTAAAGGCTGAAACGGAAGGCTTTATTCTTGCTGCGCAAGACTACTAGGAACCTTAAGATAAATATCATACATAATAATGTGTATTCAAAATCCAGTTTGTGTGACAAATATCAGAAAACCATAGACCTCAGGATGTCCAGTACTTGTGTCAAACGAATAAAAAAATCGTCATAGAGTGGGGCAATATTTACACTGGGCAATGTGAAAATACTTTGGAAAATACGCTTTCACATCTTTGGAAAACTGGTATGAACATTATCCAGCACCGGTTACAAAAAATGACATCACAATTCTATGGGATTACACGATCTTCACAAACAAGAAAATTGAAGTAAATAGGCGGATATTATTGTCAAAAACCGACAAAAAAAAAAGACTTGCTTATTAATTGACATGGCTTGTCAAGGATTATATCGAAATATAAAGACTTGGAAATCGAAATCGAAAAAGTGTGGAAATTGGAAACAAAAATAGTAGCAGTCATAGTAATTGCGCTTGGAATGATAAAAAAACACACATTGGAAAAATCTCTGAAACTATCAGCTTAAGAATAATACAAAAAATTGTCTTGATAAGTCCAGGCCACACACTCAGAAGAACTTTGGCCATGTAACGCTAGTGATGTTATGGGAGTTAGAAAAACAAATCATGAAATGTAACCATAACAACACGCCACTACATTCCTTGGGTCTTCCCGCAAACTTGTTTGACAGTATGATAGGTATATATAAATGAACAAAAAAAAAAACTAATCTTAGCCGACCCATTTTATTCTCTAAGGGACTTTATCAGCTCAATTTAAATTTTTTCTCAACAAAGGAATGAAACATGTTGGCTAAAATAAGTTTCCCTTTAGTCTTTATTCACACACACACACACACACACACACACACACACACACACACACACACACACACACACACACACACACACACATTTAGGTACCTCCACGTATTAGCTAAAAAACACCACAGCATGAAGAAGAAAAGCCCTAAACTCAATAAAAACAAAGTTTTCCGTCAAAATATTTATTATTAAGAGGAAATATCTAAGTATTCTTTAATTATTTAAAAAAATAAATTTAATCCTTTCTAACACGTTCGAAATTTTGATAAAAAAATTTTTTCCATCAACAGGTGACTAAATTTTTATCACAGTTTATGGATAATGTAATATTACGAAAACTTCAAATATGTTATCCGCTGCTTTCCCCTGTCACTTTATTCCTCTGTCTGGCCTGTTAGTATCAGGTTCTCCAAGCCCTCCTTCCTCATTTCATGTCCCAGGAACTTTACGTGTCTCTTCCTGATGCTCATCATTAATTTCATTTTGGTTTCCATCATTTACAAAACCACATCATTGCTCACATGATCGATTCATGATATTCGCAGCATCCTTCTGTAGAACAAAATTTCAGTTGCTTCAAGTTTTTCCTTCATCTTTGATGATATTGTCCAGCATTCACTGCCATACTGGAGAACCGACATCACATAGCAATCCATTACTCTCTTCCTTGTTTCTAGCGAAAGTGTCCTGTGTCTTAATACTTTACTTAACTTCTTGAATGCTTCCTTCACAATGCCAATTCGCTTTCGGATCTATGTGTCGCACTTTCCGTCTTCTGTTATAACACTTCCAAGGTATTTAAATTTTTGTACCTGCTTGATTCTAGTATCCCCGACCTGTATTTGGCATTTTGGGCTGCCCTTTTTACTGATGACCATGCATTCGGTTTTCTTGCAGCTTATTTGTAGTCCTTTCTTATCACTCTCTTCAGCTACCTTCTGTAGGAGGTCATGTAGTTTCCTTTCCGTGTCTGCTATCAGCACTGTATCATCTTCGTACATTATATTGTTCAAATTGTGGCCTCCAATGACAAATCCTGGCATAACATCTAGGGTCCTCAGAATAGTCTCGCTGTACAAGTTGATTAGATCCGGTGAAAAGACACACCCTTGTCTTACGCCCCTTTCAATCTTTGTATATCTGCTGAATTCGTTACCTGCCCATATGCAGGCGGTTTGCTGCTAGTATAGATTTTTGAATACTCTTATGTCTTTTCCCAAATATGTTGAGGCTGCTGAGCATCACCATCAATTCTTTGTGGCGTATTTTGTCGAATGCATAATCGAGAAAATATAGGTAAAGTCCTTCTTCATTTGTATTGCTCTTTCGAAGATCATTCTAATCATAAATATGGCGTTCCTTGTTCTAGTTTCTTTGGCGAACCCGCACTGTTCTTGTTCTACCTCTGACCTAATTCTGCTTTTCGCTCTATTCATCAGGATTCGGAAGATCCGTTTTGTAATGTGGCTCATTAAACTGATTGTTCGGTGGAGTTCGCACTTGTTTGCTCCTGCCTTCTTCGGCAGTGCTATGATGATCGATTTGATGAGGTTATCTGGTATTACACCACTATTATAAATTTCATTTATTATTTCTGTAATTTTCTCTATGCCAAATTCTTCCAGGGCTATCAGCAGTTCTATAACAATGCCGTCTGGTCCAGCTGCTTTGTTTCTATCCAGTCTGGCCATTGCAGCTTCCACTTCGGACTTTCATATTTCCAGTCCGTCCTCATCTTTGTGTATAGTTGGTTGCTCTCTCTTGTCGTGGAAAAAATCTTTTATATATTCTTCCCATCGCGGGAGTATTTCCTCTTTATGTCCTTAGAATATAACAAGAAACTGTAGAAAACCAAATCGGTTGAATATTCGAAGTTAGATTTTTTTCAGAATTAACTCCCATGTAACCCTTCCTGCTTCATGCCCCTTTCGCATAAACTAAACATTAATCTAAGGCCTCTAATCAACTTCAGATTTGTTAAGCATCTCACTTCATACGGCCTTCTTTCAAATAAACAATATGGCTTTAAGCAATATGGTTTTTCTAAGCCAACCGCCGATGAGTTAACGATTTGTCTATCAAGCATTAAATAAGAACGGCGAGACTCGGGCTGTGGCGATCATTATCTCGCAGGCGATTGACAAGTTTTAGCTTTGGCTTTCTTCACGAGCTCAAGGGCAAGGCTGTCTCTGGCAGAATATTTGGATTCCATTATTAAGAAATCGTTCAATGAAGGTTGTAAGCTGGTTGCCAGCCAAGGCGATAGAACCCAATCTGTCCTATTATTTAATCCATAAGTGGAGGGAAGATACGGATTAATACCTTTCCCAAGGATATGTGTTCGTAAGTGAATGCAAGGGATTCAACTGGAATTTGAACTCGGCACCCCGACTTGTCGTTCCGAGTCGATATCCATTGCACCACAACGAAATACATCCCACTATAAACACAGAAATTAATATAAAAATAACAAATTCAGTATTCATCGTATCCAAGAGTGTGGGTTGTAATTGGATTATGAGTAAATGACTATAAAAGTATGAAAATTTTAACGATTTACCCGGTTGTTACCGGTAACTGCCTTGTTGGTCACGTTCCAGATCATTTCAATTTAATGTGAGGATCACCCCCAGGGATTTATCCCTGAATTTCGTTGTTTCTTATCTTTATAAAC
Source organism: Ascarosepion bandense (assembly GCA_037127315.1). Lineage (NCBI taxonomy): Eukaryota > Metazoa > Mollusca > Cephalopoda > Sepiida > Sepiidae > Ascarosepion > Ascarosepion bandense. The sequence continues at coordinate 1,228,139 of JBBBDQ010001000.1, forward strand.
GACTTTTCTGATGTCACCTGGCCCCCAACTACGTAGTTATCCTGATGGTACAACTATTTACTCCACTGATAGTTCCGACAAACTAAAACTGGTAGCTACTATAACACGCTCTTGGGGCGTTTCCAAGCCAACCCTACCTGAACCTCCATCAATCTGCCTACGTTGTGCTTGAGTGATCTCGGACCAGCCGAAGTAGGATTGCCTGTTTTTAACTGACTAGGTCAGCCCAGGGTTGCGAGAGGATGGTATATAGTTAAAACATAATCCCTTATTCCCACAGGGTGTTAGTCCTTTAGTCAGGGCTACCAGATACATCCTTTGGCTTCTTCAGGGCACTACATGTAACACCGATCTGGTCACTGCCACCAGATATAACACGATCCCCGGTTCCGATAACCAGCGTACGGAATATAGTCAACACGATGACACGGGTGTAGATTTATATATATTTATATCTAATTTATGTACACACTATAAACAGGTTCAAATCTAGGTGACGCACACATTAGCTGGCTGGTATTTTAGTATCACACTAAAACTCGTAGGAGTAACCTTCTCGGGAGCGGTGGCCTGCAGCTTGCCGATTTCAGACTGACCTTTTTCAAAATCATGGGCCCAATTTTGCTAATTTTGTTTTTTACCTCGATTTTATTGAAAAGGCACAAAACTGTAGTGGTAAAGTTAGCTACGGGGAATTCAATTTTTCCTCTCTGTGTAAGTCTTGCTAGCTCAAAATGAAAATAATATCAATTATCCATTTCGAGTGGACCTTTGGCCTTTCACCGGTGAGGGGGCGAGACTTCCTTTCTCTATTGCTTGCTTATCCATGCCCAAAGCTGCAAAAACAAACAGGTAGCCGAATACAGAAATTCTCACATTCCAATTTGACCTGGGGTGATGCAATCGTCAAAACAGCGCAACAATATTATGTCTACGGTCCACCTACACAGATTCAATCAAATTGTTTACTTTTTCCGACAAAAGTGAATGTATTTTTCTTATTCTATTCAATTTTAAAGATATTTCTTCTTGTCTTTTAAATAAAAAAAATAATATCAGACATTTGGAAATAAAGTTACATCATTCCTGAAAATGAACCCAGTTGTTGATTAAGGACCGATGCTAACATTCAATACAAAAAGCTCATTGCATTTTTGTTGGTCTCACGTTTCCCACTGACATGAAGTGGAACGATTATATTGAATCATTTGGCTTGGTTTGATGATAAGATTATTCGTTCTTATAAGACGTCCTGTAATCCAGCTTTTGTGGCGACGTCATCAGGCGGGATCGTCCCGACCAGCGACAGCGACCGAACCAACCGTACAACCAGGTGGCAGTGTCACAACTGGGATCGTCACGACCGTCGGCGAGAACGAGCGTCACATTAGACAGACGGCCAGCCCGGCCTGAGGCGTCACATCTGGTGCCGTTTCGACCAGGATCCGGCTTGAGGCGTGTCCGCCCACTGCGGTAGTATTACACATTTGCTTGGTCTGATAATAAGATTATTCGCTCACTGTGTCGTGCTAGACAATTTTTTCTCCTCAGAAACTATTCTGCACATATATAAATTTACCATTTGTCTGTGCATTGAATATTGTTGCCATATCTAGCCTGGTACTCTTGCGATGCATCTTGAGATTTTTGAGAAAATTCATAGAATACTCTGTAATTTTTATCGCCCTGACCTAACATCTTGACTTCAGCAACTTTCCCACCCGCTGTGACGTGATACCCATCTATCTTTTCTATAAATATTTTCTAAATTTATTTTCTATCAATATTTTCTAAATTTATTTTCTATAAATATTTTCAATTGCTCTAATGAGGTCTCCTCCTGGGTAACTCGACTACGTGTATTTAAGTTCAGCACTAGATCGGGGAGCCGAGTTTGAATTCCAGTTGAATTCATTGCATTCACTTAAGCGCAAATACCCTTGGGAAAGATATTAACCCATCTCTTCCTTCCAGTTATGGGTTAAATAACAGGACATATTGGATTCTGCAGCTTTGGCTGGCAACCAGTCTACCGCAGAAAGCAATGGCAACCTACCGCGGGATAATCTTCTGCCCAGTCAGTCATGGCTCTTTCGAGACATGATCGCCAAAGCGTGTTTCACGTATGTCACTTGACTGACTGACTGACTGCCTAGATTAGCAACTAGGCTTCATCCTTTTATTAGTGAACTCGCTAAATGCAACCGTATGTTCTGTTTTAATAATTTCTTCTGTTGAACGTGTCTTCCGTGAAATTCTATTCCAGTTTCTTGCTTTTCTGTCCCCTATGTTCTTAAAAAATTTGAATATAACGTTAGTCGCCATCTTATGTTTTCCCGAAACGTTTTTTTTTTAGTATTCCCTTTTCTTAATTAAGTTTTCTGTAGGTTATAGCACGCAGATCCTGGACAGATTGCATAGATACTGCACTGATCCTAAGCCGAAGCACTGCTGGCCAGTTTCTGTACAAAACACTTGACAACAAGGGCTCTCTATCGAGCAGGATTCTAGACCATGTCCTGCAGTTTCCCCCCCAGAACGGTCTCATTTCAACCAGTCTTTCCTGCGGCATTTCACCCCAAAGAGGTCTTGTCGATTGCATCCACAGCACATGACCTTATCATCTTGTGCCTCCGCACTGCGATTCCGAAAGCACTAATTTATAAATAATGTTTATGGATAATATGCTAGTTATAATAAAACCGAATATGTCGAAAATATTGAGAAAGACACTGAAATTTTCTGTAGCCGCGTCAGTTGCCCAATGTGAACCGGCATTTCTAATGAGAATTTACAAAGCAAGCAAGACCACGCCCACCGATTTAGAAAAGTGGCACAACACAATCTTCCTATCTCATATTTGACCAAGCGACGGAATGAGTGACATTTAGTAAATCTACATGCTTCTTATGCATGTGTTTATGATTTTACGTATATTACGTCTACAGTTTTTATTTGAAGATGCAATCTCAAAGTACCAGGTACATCTCATACGAATAGCTTTGGAAAGGGCATAAATACATTACTCTCTCCAAACTAGGGGTTAAATAACAGGTTAAAATTGTCTTTCTAGAATGGTAACAAATTTAAGAGAAAAATACACTGAATTGTAAATTGTGGAGAAATTACTAAATTATTAAGAAAGGAAGCTGTGGAGAGTCATCTTCTCCTATGTTCTAAAGTTAAATAATATTAACAAAAAAAAAACCTAAAATGGATATATAGTTGGCGTAAGGGTTTTTGGCACAGAAAATGGAATCAGCACACAGATTTTAAATTGTAGCCAAGACTGTTGCATTCCATGTTTACTAATGCCGTTGTAGAAGGCATGAACCGATCTCTTCTGGCAAATTAAGAATAATATAATTGGATGGTCTAAGCTCTCTAGTGTTTTATACGAAAATGAATCTAAGGAAAAGACAATTCGGAATTCAAAAACCTGTGAAGAAAGCAACGAGAAATCACGCCATTATTTTTTCTGTCATGTACAGCTTACAAATATTAAAAAAGGAAGCTGTAGAGAGTCACGAAGGTTTCTAATCTGAAAGAAATAGCATTTAAAAAAGCAAGGCTAAAATGTCGATCTAGCAAGTCACTCAACTTCTTATCTTTGAAACGCAACTCCTTATCGTCTGCCACCAACATTACCCTACTTGCCGCATTTCGCTAATCAGACAAGACAGTAAACAAAAAAATCGTCTGTTAACGTGGAATGCGTAGATTGTCTTGAAAGGATATCACAGTGGTTTTTTTCTTCAGCGAAGATTTTGACAAATAGGACCTATTCGATATCACAGAACTTGTAAATTGCTTTGAACAAACAAAACCGCACTTTTCTCCTTAAAGTTTACCTTTTCGGCCAACACATTGTTAGAAGAATCGTTGGCAACCTAAGCTGAAGATTAACGAAAATCTTAAAGTAACAAATAGCCAAGGAGGAAGCGAGGATCTATGACTAAATACGATTTAATATTAAGATGGGGAAAGAAAAAAAAAAAATGAAAGGAAGGAAGAAAAATAGCAAAAGCTAGGATAAATAGTTCCAGTGATTACAAAAAGACAAAATCAAGACTCACCCAAACCCCTAGTAAAGAAAGAAAACGGGCAAATTTCTCCTTCTGTCGATACAGAGACGGTAGGTGTGATTTGATATAAACTGTCTCTAAATTACGCAGATGCTTTGCCGACCGTGCTTTGCCCCAAATACGACATGTCGAATCCATATATTTGTCGGCTTAAACTGCGGTTTTGTTTGTTCAGTGTATATATATATATATATATATATATATATATATATATATATATATATATATATATATATGTGTGTGTGTGTGTGTTTATGATAAGCAAATGCAATATTTGATTAGTTGTTTTGGGTGAATCATTTTAGCCGAAACTTAATAGAGATTGTTCGTAAGGTATATTTATTGCAGCGCCAGAGTCACGTATTGTTTTGAATACCGAGTTGTTCGTCTACTCTATCAACTACGGACAGAGAATCCAATCTCTCCTGCTATTTAACCCATAGCCGGGAAGAAGAGATTGATTAAAGGGTATTTGCGCGAAATTGCACTCGACTGAAATTCGAACTCGACTCTCTGATTTTTCATTCGAAGCATTACATATGCATTGCACCACCCATACATCCATTATTCTATAGTAAGTTCTTTACGCGTAAGTCTCTCGCATGATTACAAGAATAGGGCACCTAGTAAGGATCGGGATCCCTACTGTAGATAGTAAAACCAGAAACAACATACTCTAGTAGGTATCTATTCTCTCTCTCTTTCTCTCTCTCTCTATATATATATATATATATATATATACTACCGGCCATAATGATTAGGCTACCCCAGTTTTTTTAAAAGAAATTATGTATTTCATACTATTTTTAATATTTATTGCCAAGTGGATAATTCTAAATGAAAATAGAATGGTTCTTTTATTATTATTACTTTGCAAAATTTTACAAAGCAGCCAGGAAGCCTTTGCTTTGGCCAGCTAATAAGAGACTAGCATGGGGAAGAGATCACAAAAACTGGACACCAGAACAGTTCATTTGATGCACATGTTAATTTGCAGTATTAACAAAAGAACCATTCTATTTTCATTTAGAATTATCCACTTGGCAATAAATACTAAAAATTGTATGAAATACATCATTTCTTTTAAAAACTGGGGTGGCCTAATAATTATAGCCGGTCAAATTAATAAGGAACGAAGAAAATATTTACAACGTTCAAAACATTAATTTTAAACAGTGTTCAATATAGAAATAGATCAATGAATATTTATTAAAAATTATATTTTAGAACATATCCAAACTACAATCTACTACAAAATTGTACATTTTGTTTCGACATTGAAAGAACAATGTCTCATCAGGAAGTAAACGTTATTTTCGAAAAGAGATGAAAATTCACTTCTTTTTAATGGCAATTTTATTTTATTTTATATGTACCAGGATAAGAGGATAGGAAAGATGAGAAACCAGAAGTGGAGGGGAATCGAAAGAAGGGGGAGGAACACAGAGGAAATAAAAAACAAAAAAGTTTTGTTTTTTCTTTTCTCTGTGTTTTTCGTGATACAAGCATGGGCGATCATGTCTCGAAAGAGACATGACTGAATAGGCAGAAGATTATCCTGCAGTAAGTTGCCATTACTTTCTGCGGTAGACTGGTTGCCAACCAAGTCTATAGAACCAAATCTGTCCAGTTATTTGATTCATAGTTACAGGGGGAAGAGATGTATTATACTATTAAGTAGTAATTAGTGGGAGATCAGTTTATTACTTCATAATAATATAAAAACGATCCCCCACTTTATGCCCATTAGAAGCTTTAATCATGTTTTCAACTATTATATTTACTCAGTCAGCTAACTGCTATACGTGATACACGCATGGGCGATCATGTCTCGAAAGAAACATGACTGACTGGGAAGAAGATTTTCCCGTAGTAGATTGCCATTACTTTCTGTGGTAGACTGATTATCAACCAAAACTATAGAACCCAATCTGTCCTGTTATTTAGCCCATAGATGGATGGAGAAGAGATGGATCAATACCTTTCCCAAGGAGATTTGCACGTAAGTGAATTTAACGAATTCAACTGGATTTCGAACTCGGCTCTTCGTTTACTCGTTCTGAGACGATAGCCACTGCGCTTAAATTAACAAAATCTAGGTACCACAGAGGTAAGTTCATCAGATACACAGTGAAGCTCCGTTACAGCGGCTGGAAAATCGAAATTCCAGGCCAGAGCCAATAATATTGCTGATTATTCTTTGTATTTTTTTTAAGAACAAATGCCGAGCAAAATTTCTAGACTAGATGTGAAAACAACATTCAATACATGGATAAATGGTAGTTTTATAAATATGTAAGATAGTTTCTGGCGAGCGAAATTGTCGAATACGACATATTGAACTAACTTTCTTAGAAGGAAGGTTAGCAATGAATTCAATTTGATATTTACGCTTTACGTCAGTGAAAAATTTTAACTGAGAAGGCGTAATGCGTCACATCCCTGGCGATTAGTATCAGCTAAAGTTGTAACGTTTTTTTTTTTTAACGTTTTTTTTAAAATCATATCGCCCCAAGCAAGGCATTTTATCGCCACTGTTGTGCAGGAGGTTAGATAACAGGAAAGTTATGTGAAAGAGTGACAGGTTATAGGGGTGTCAGGAAGTGGGTAAGAGAAGGATGAGAATACTGATGAGAGTGTAGTGGACGGAGAAAGAAGTATGAGAGAGAGAGAGAGAGAGAGAGAGAGAGAGAGAGAGAGAGAGAGGATGCAGGTTAGTGAGATAGGAGATGACTATTGACTTTATATTTAAATTCTTGGAGATTGTAGCAGTCGGGGAAGCAAGTAAACGGAAGAGAATTTCACAGGCGGGAAGTGCGAGAAAAGAAACTGATGGAGTAGAATTTAGGTTTGCAATTTATTGGTTTCACAGTAAAAGGGTGGGACCTAGTTGCTAATCTTGTGGCTCGAGGGGTTATATATATATATATATATATATATATATATATATATATATATATATATATATATATATAGGGGTTATCAGTGAGCTCAGTTCATCTGAGCATAAGCCGTGAAAGTATTTATAGAAGAGACACAGGGCAGCCACATTGCGCCGGTGAGAAAGCGTCTGTATCTGAACTGCCAAGTCGGGATCGATCACATTACAGATTCTCCGTTGGATTTTGTCAAGAGTCCCTATGGAACTCAAGGTTAATAGGTTGTTTTCATCACACTAATATTAATCTCGTGTCTTCTACATATTAAATGATAACAATATGTCCATCATGAAAATTTATTTCATTGGTCTTCAGCGAACATCATGTTTTTCTTTCGTTTCTAGGCCTCATCTGCCTCTTATCTCTCAAGGAACATGAACTATTGCTTATATTAACCTGGTCTACATTATATATAGACCTGATATATATCATATATTGTAATGACACGAAAATGATGGGTGTACCGCAATATTGAAAATAAACACCCACAAAATTGTTAATAAAGTACTGATTGTTAACAGAGATGATTTTCGGAGTTACGTTCACCATGTATCTAAGATGAGGCTGTGTTAATCTTCCCATAATTCAACACTTATTTATGCGTATCTTAAATTCAAACTGTGAAGAATTTATCTTGATTTCAAAAGAATATCTCGGTAAGTCATATTTTATGGTGGAAAGACTCATCCATCAATATTTGAAGTGGGGAGTGGTTTCCTGGGGATTTATTTTTTGTTCCGGAATGTTGCAAGCTGTGAAAAGTGCTTATCAATTGCAGAATGCATGGTAAAAACGGCAATAGGAAAGCGATAAAGAAAACGAAAAAGAAGAAAAGACTGGAAGAGAGAGAGAGAGAGAGAGAGAGAGAGAGAGAGAGAGAGAGAGAGAGAGATGGAGAGAATTGGAGATAGAGATGAAGAGAGGAGGAGGGGAAAGAGAGTGAATGACGATTAAATCCGTCGAGTGAAACGGACCAACAGAAGAAAGAAAGAAAGAAAGAAAGAAAGAAAGGTTAGATTACTTATTCGTGATAAGGAACTGAAGGATACATACCATTTTTACTCCATCCCCCGGGACCTGAAATATAAACCTATATCTATATGTACATAATTCTGTTTGTGCACACCTTGATGCAGGTAAATACATAGGACATTATCTAAATGCATACACACCTCTATATATTTCAATGTCTCTATTCTCTCCGTATATATTTATATATACTGGAATAATTATCAATATTTACGCAAAAATAGGGGCCGTACTATACACAATTAATTGGGTTGCGCTATTCACGAATTTGGCTTATACATAAGTATATATGTTGGATAAATTATGGATATGGATCATACATTATTTTTATAACAGATGAATATATTTTAATGAAACACAGGTACATATGTAAGGTCAGTCAGTTAAGTGCCATGCGCGATACACGCTTGGGCGATCATGTCTCGAAAGAGACATGACTGACTGGGCAGAAGATTATCCCGCAGTAGGTTACCATTGCTTTCTGCGGTAGACTGGTTGCCGACCAAGGCTATAGAACCCAATCTGTCTTATTATTTAACCCATAACTGGAGGGAAGAGACGGATTAATACCTTTCCCAAGGGTATTTGCGCGTAAGTGAATGCAAGGAATTCAACTGGAATTCGAACTCGGTTCCTCGATTTCTCGTTCCGAGCTGATATCCATTGCACCACAAGGCCGATGAGTCGGGTGACCAGTGGTAAGATGAGAAAATGGCGCCTCTTGAGCATATTCAAGTCCTCCTTGACAATACACCTGATTGTTCGCATGCTGGTGCACATTTCATTGGCGATTTTCTTCATGCTTTTGCTAAGGTTCTCCTTGATAATCTCGGCGAAAAACTTAAGTGTTCTTGTGGCACCAGAGCGCTATACGTTCTGGCTTTAAATTGCGTTTGTCTTCTGAGGGCCCATATGTCTTTGGAAGGACTTAGGTCTTGGTTTCAGGGCATTTAAACGATTCAATGATTTCCGCAAAGGATCTTGACAACAGCAGCTTGACGATTCTGAAGACATTTCGATTAAAAAGCACGTCGTGCGTCATTGTCCAGATCGTTATTGTGATGTAGCATTGTCACGAAACCTCACTATGCCGAGACGCCACGGAAAATTGCGGGTTTATCTGCACCGCACTCGCTATCTTTTGGCCACGTTCCCAATGGCCGTTACTCATGATGTCATGCGAGACAATTTCAAACATCCAGCTTCCCAAAGAAAACCCGGAGGCAGATAAAGGAACTCTGACTAGCACGCGACATCACATCGTTTGTTGATAATGACTGCGAAAGTCGAAAGGATTTGAACAAAAATAACAAAATATGAACTTCCAACAGTTTATCCACAACATCGAGTACAATTCTCAAAACCTTATCGTAAAGTTAGAAAAATACAATAAAAAAATGAAAAAGTCACACCAAATATATATATTAAAGTCGAAATGTACTTGAACAAAAAACAAAAAACAAAAACAAGATATGAACCTTGGACAATTTACCCAAAACATCGAGTACGATACTCAACACCTTATCGGAAAGTTAGAAAAATACAATAAAAATTAAACCGACAGACCTTGTCGATTCTTTTAAATCAAACTTTTTGAATCAATACTTGCTGTCTATATATATACACAGAAAAATCCGAAATTTGAAGTAGTTCCTCAGACAGTCTGACATACGGTTCTTCTACCACAGAACACCAAATAAGTAACCAAAATTGTACAGCTAATTTGTGTGCGGACTCACTTTCGAGTGAACTGCCACCCTCTCTTGATCAACTTTCGGCCTCCGGGCGAAGAGGAACCAAGACGAAGCTCTGCCGAGTCTAATAAATTTGTGTTTTTACCTATCGTATTCCTTTTGTTTCTGATGGTAAAGCCACATATTTATTCGCCTGAAGAGAGTCAATCTTAGACTCGAAACACGTGTAGCGTCACAAATATCATTTTGCTTGTATAATATTTTTAAACAACAATAAATATGCACTTTAAAATAAAACGTTCACGGCTTCACACACTTTTTATTCTCTCTCTCTATATATATATATGTATGTATGTGTGTGTTTATGTGTGTGTTTGTGTGCGTGTGTGTGGGTACATGAGACTCGCTTCGAAAATATTATCTCGTATTTTATTATCCTACGGAAGTAAGTGGTATGACAACAATTTTCTATGTATGCATAAAATAAAAGGATGTGCGTTGTGGTACAGTGGCTATCGACTCGGAACGACAAATCGGGAAGCCGAGTTCAAATTCCAGTTGAATTAATTATATTCACTTACGCACAAATACCCTCTTCCCTCCAGTTATGGGCTAAATAATTGGACAGGTTGGGTTCTATAGCTTTAGCTGACTAGTTTACTGCAGAAAGCAATGGCAACCTACTACGGGATAATCTTCTATCTAGTCAGTCATGTTTGAAAAAAGAGATCCCCCACTAATTACAACTTTATAATATAATACATCTTCCTCCCCCTCTAGCTGTGAGTCAAATAACAGGACAGATTGGGTTCTATAGCCTTGGCTGGCAACCAGTCTACCGCAGAAAGCAATGACAACCTACTGCTGGATAATCTTCTTCCCAGTCAGTCATGTCTCTTTCTAGGCATGATCGCCCAAAGCGTGTATCACGTATGGCACTTAATTGACTGACTGAATATAATAGTTGGAAACAGGGTTAAGTCTTCTACTGTGCATAAAGTGGGGGATCAGTTTTATATTGTTATGAAGTAATAAACTGACAACCCCACTAAATTACAACTTTATAATATAATGCATTTCCCCCTCCCCTCTAGCTGTGAGTCAAATAACAGGACAGATTGGGTTCTATAGCCTTGGCTGGCAACCAGTCTGCCGCAGAAAGCAATGACAACCTACTGCTGGATAATCTTCTTCCCAGTCAGTCATGTCTCTTTCTAGACATGATCGCCCAAAGCGTGTAGCACGTATGGCACTTAACTGACTGGCTGACATAAAATAAAAAATCTCTGCAAGAGTATATGTCTGTGTGTGTGTTTCTGTTTTCAGACAACGACATATTTATGCCTTCCTATCTGTGTATATATGCAAGTGTATGTATATTCGTAGTTCTATATAAATATATACGTAACTGTATACGACTAAGTGTATGTAAATTTGTATGAACTTTTGATAAACTTACATAATTTACTCTTTCGTATTTCTATGGAATCTTAGTGTTACTTTTGTGGATACACATGTTTTGGATAGACGTTCTGGATCTCTCTTTTTCTTTCTCTCTTTTTTTCTTAACAGTATAAATTACTTTATAGACGAGAAGTTTGGAGCTACCGTCTGGAATGAATGATTAGCAAGTTTCTTACCATCTTTTGTTTAATTAAGACCTATTAAGCTAGCGCGCAGAAACTAACCCATTAGTGCATGCCGTCTAAACTTTTCGAGAGGGGATTACCGAAAAATTTAATTCCACCTAAGATTACCATTAGCCAGCAAAGTTGATTAGACAAAAAGATCGAAAATGTTAAGGAAATTTTATACAGTAATGGCTTTTTATTTCGTAATTAGTGAATATCAAAGAAAATCGTTCAGGAAGAGAAAGGCCCGCTGGTCGAGAAATGAGCTTGTCAAAATAGTTTTCAAAAAATGGCCACCAATTTTTAGGGGAATTTTAGAGGATTCTTTGTCTGTAGTATATGTCTACCAGCTTAAATAAAGAAAATGTGGTTTATCAAGTCTCTCGAATGCGTAAGCCGATTGACATAAATTATTATTATTATTTAAAGAGAGAGGGGGAGGGAGGGAGGGAGAGAGAGACAGTGCATCGACTCAAAATATGGACATCCACAAAATTAAAGTTTAGAGTAATGCGATATTTTTACACTCACGCACGCGCGCGCACACACACACACACACACACACACACACACACACACACACACAACTATATTTTAAGCTTCATTATATATAATCAATTAAACTCAAGAAGGCGATAATGCCCCTAAGATGCAAGGATCTAATGGAAGTAAAAGAGAATGGGAAAAAAGGTTTTAAAAGGAACCAAAAACTTAATCTTAAACATGAAACTAGGGATAAACATCAACTCCTGTTCATAAAACGGGGTAAAAATGTGATATCTATCTATCTATCTATCTATCTATCTATCTATCTATCTATCTGTCTATCTATCTATCTGCATTCTTGTGTCCGTGTGGTGGTAAATAACGAGCAGGTTACCGTAATTCCTTGTGTATATGACGCAGGTCTTTTCATCCAGAATCGTGTCCACAAATTTTTAGTTTAGAATTCAATCCCATTTCACCAGGTCTCAAAACTAACAAAAATCGGATCAAATTGGATTTATTTGTTTTTCGGAGAAATATAATCTATGTAGGTACCTCCAGTCGTTCGCTGAAAAAAAATATTAAGAGGAATGAATGAAGTATTTTTAATTTCTTTTTAAAACATTTTAATGCTTTCTAACACGTTTGAAATTTTTATTAAAAATCATGTTTATTTTTCCGTCAGCGTGTGGCCCGATTTTTACAAGAATTTACTACGGCAAACGTATTACACAACTCACATTTTTGCAGGGAAAAAACATTAATTTGAAAATTCTTGCAAAAAATAAAATAATGGTCAGATTTTGATGAAACTTTCAGGATTTATTCACAAATGACTGAAATTATTTTTAAATCATTATTCTTACACAATCTTGGTAAAAATATATATTTTGTTTTTACGTGTTACAACCGCCTCCAATTTCAACTACCGTTCCGGAACTTTGTTTTATTAGTTATTAAGTTAATAAGTGAAGACTTTATTTACTAATCGAAAATTAAAAGTTTAATACAAATTTTCACGCCTCAAGATATTTAAAATAATTAAAACATTTTTTTGTGTTCAAATATGTCTGTTTTTTTTTTATTTTTATGGTAGTCCATAGCTGCCATATCATTAAAATGTCACGTATTTCAAAAGTTGTTCATCTTACGAAATGTTCACGTCGCTTTTTATAAATTTATGTCGATTCTAGTCAACCATAGTTGGCCAGATTAGTAAACTTGATTGATGACAGGGCTGTAATCGCCTACTTGAAAGGTCAGTGATTCCGACCTCTGTGATTAATAAATACTTTTATTCTAAATCTCATACCATAAACAGGTAATATTTGTTTAAAATAAGATTAACTTTAAATTTGATAACATTCCAAAAATAACGCATTATTGATCTATATTTTATTTTTGCAAGATTTTTAAAAACGAGAATTAACTGTTATTTGCAAATGTGTCGATCGCTCAAAAATGGCCGAAAAATTATAAAAAAAATTTTAAATCTCAAAATTTTAGATTCCAATCAATATAATTTCTGTTTGAAATTCACCAGAGTATTTTGCTTACTGGGAATAGTAAATTTAATCATTTATCTTTCAATTAAGTTAAAATTAAAGCTTCAAGAAAACTTTTCTATTTAATTTACACAAGTTTTGGTATTGTTCTTAAATCAGGTGCGTTTTATACATGAAAATATGCTTTTTTTAAACTATGTCTTATTCTCCCTAGTGATCTATAAACAAATAATTTTGATATTTTCTTCTAAAGGAAAAGATAAACTCTAGACAAATATAATTTGATCGAATGAATAATAGAAAACCAAATACCCAACAACGATATTATTGAAGCCTTTGTTCTATTTTATATTTGCTGTCGAATAATATTGAATAAAAAGAACATTGCTGAAAAATTAAAAAAAAAAAAGATTAATTTTACCTTTTCATTGCTAAGTTTATGTATTTACTTTTCTCAGAGGCATGCTGGGAAAATGTCACCATGTCACTTTTCGTAATCTTTTTTTTTTTGCATATATCTGCGTACCTTCTTTCCTCATTCGTCCGTCATGGCGCGTGAATAAACCAAGTGAATGGCAAAAGTTCCGTGTAGACAGATGTGCATTAAATAAACTAAAAATGTATGGATATTTATTTAGATGAGCAATTCTATTCTTGTATTTGCGTGCATTTATTTCATAACGTTAGTTTTCATAACGTTATTCTGAATGGAACTTCCGGTAACTATCAATTAACGAGTTTTAATATTTCAGTATCTTCGCATACAAAAACGATTCCTTCGAATGCTTTCGGAATAATTCACTTGAGTAATTCACTCAAAAAAAATATTTTCAATGACGCATAACACTGGAATAATGCACACCACAGAAAGATGAGAATGCAGGTGTGATGACAGTTTCAAAGGTGGAAAGAAAGGGAAGAATATACGGGGTGGGGAAAGGGCTAAAGTCAAGTGGTTAATAGATGAGTATTGACATTGCATTTCACTTCCTGGAGGTTGTAGCCGTCAGGAAAGCAAAAATATGGGAGCGAGTTCCACAGGCAGGAAGTGTGAGAGAAGAAGCTGCAGGAGTAGAATTGTCGTCTGCATTTGGCTAACCTAACTGTGAATGGGTGGGACCCAGTTGCCAATCTGGTTGCACGAGTAAACACCTGTTGAGGAGGCACCAGTGACTTAAGTTCGTCCGAGCAGAAGCCATGAAAGTATTTATAGAATAGACAAAGGGAGGCCACATTTCATCGGTGGGGAAGTGGCTAAGTGTTTATCATCAGCAGCAGTTGTCACTTTTGGTCTTCCATCAGTTTTTCAGACATTTCAACCAAATTTCTAATTGTCTTTGTAACGAATATTGCATCCCATGTGAATAAATCTTTAACTTCTTGACAATCTGTCTTTAAGAGCAACCTTCTTCGGATTAATTTTTAATTTATGCCCTTACCTCAATGTTTAGTTACTTTGATTTTGCCATTTTGTGAAAATTACTTCAAAATTAAATAAACGAGAAATAAAACTATAAAAATATTTTTAAATTGCACAAACATTTTATTTTTTAAACAAAAACAGATACATTTGTTCTGCTCTCATTTAGTACATGTATTAACTAGGTTCCTCCACTCATTTTCGATAACTACGTTTTAGATAAGTTTTAATAAATAAAAAAGCTTTTAATTTAGCTTTAATTGAAAACTAAAAGATTGAATTTCTAATTCAAGTAAGCAAAATATTCTGATGAATTTCAAACCAAAATTATATTAATTGGAATCTAAAATTTTCAGATTTTCAAAAGAAATTTCACTTTTCCGGTCATTTTTGATCGATCGACACATTTTGTAACCAGAAGGTAATTCTCGGTTTTAAAAGTCTTGCAAAATTAAAATATAGATTGCTGTCACTGCGAATTAACTTTTGTTTACAAATGTGTCGATCGCTCAAAAATGGCCGAAAAATTGAAGGATTAAAAAAATCAGTAATATAATAATAATAATAATAATAATAATAATAATAATCAATCAATCAATATAATTTCAGTAGCCAAGAACCAACTATTGCGGCAAAAAATATGAAAATGAAAGCCAAAGATAAAGCTCTTGAAAAGATGAAACAGCGCTGGCAAGACAAACCTCTGCATGGCCAATATCCAGTACGTGCCAATAAATCCAATGTTGACAAAGTTAATACTCATCGATGGTTACGTGCATCTGGATTAAAGTCTGAAACTGAAGGATTTATACTTGCAGCACAAGACCAAAGTCTTTTCACGAGAAACTTTCAGGCAAATATTATGCATAATAATATGGATCCAAAATGCAGGTTTTGTGATAAACACCAAGAAACAATAGACCACCTAATCTCAGGCTGTTCTGTGCTTGCCCCAAACGAATATAAAAATCGCCACGATAGAGTTGGGCAATATTTACATTGGGCAATGTGCAAACATTATGGAAAAGCTGTAAACAAACACTGGTATGAACATCATCCAGCACCGGTTACAGAAATAGAAGATGTAACCATTCTATGGGATTACACCATCTACACAGACAGAAAAATTGAAGCAAACAGACCAGACATTATTGTTAAAAACCAGAAGGAGAAAACTTGTCTATTAATTGATATGGCTTGTCCAGCGGATTGTAACATAGCAATCAAGGAATTTCAAAAACTGTCAAAATATAAAGACCTGGAAATTGAAATAGAAAAAATGTGGAAATTGAAAACAAGAGTTGTGCCAGTGATAGTAGGTGCACTTGGAATGATAAAAAATGGAACAAAACAACACATTGAAAGAATCCCTGGAAACCCCAGCTTAAGAGATATACAAAAAATTGTCTTATTAAGTACAGCCCACACACTAAGGAAAACTTTATCTATGTAATGCTGGGGATGATAGGGAAGATAGAAAAACATGAAATGAAGCCATAACAACACGCCACTACCTGCCTTAGGTCTCCCCGCAGACTTGGTTGGTAGTGAGACCAAAGCAGAAATCGAAATATGATGAAAAATGACATAATAATAATAATCAATCAATCAATATAATTTCTGTTTGAAGTACATAAGAGTATTTTGCTACTGGAAATAGTAAAATTCATTCGCTTGGCTTTCAATTCAAACTGAAATAAATGTTTCAAGAAAACTTACTTATTTAAAAAAATAAATAAAAAGCTATTTATCGAAAATGAGTGGAGATAACTATTGTAGCTACTGAAGTTTTATCTTTTACTTAAAAAAAATTAATCTCATTTTAACTTAAGATGTTTTTAAGGTAATGCAAGTTTGTCCCAAGTTTTTTGCTTGACTTGTGAATGTATATTTTGTTATTCTTTAATGTGGAGTCAAGAAGGAGATGAACACCAAGATAATAAAAAAATGGTTTCTGATTCGAAGGATTAACGCATCAATCCGGTTAATAAATTAATCCTTTGAAAATAAATATTTAATATTTTTCAACCGACAGATAAGTTGATAGAAACGGATACATACGACATCAGTTCATGACGGCGGCTTCAAAGAGATTCCATACTTAATCACATGTCTTCCTTACCAAGTCACGTGACATTTATACTTTCCTCTTCACTTTTTAATTTTGTTGTCTTTCTCACACGTATTCGCGAAGAAATCACATTTCTTTTCATCTCAACAAACAAAACTACAAAGTAAGGAACGTTAAAACTCATACACGCTGAGAAAAACTTTGTTGTAAAAACACGAAAATAAAACTATTTTATATTTAAAAACCTTTCTTGCCTTTTTCTTTGTTGTGGTTGATTGAAATCCGAAACAATCTGACGTGTTTTGCGAATTATTCAATTCAAACCTGTAAACCATTGGCTTTGAATAATTTGCAAAACACGTCAGAGTGTTGTGGATTTGAATCAACCCACAACTAAGAAATGAAGAAGCCTAATGCAGCACCCAGACTGCAATAAAACACACTTGTCGTGAATGAACCCAACCTGCAGGGAAAGTACAAGGATAGAATGAAAAAAATACGATGGACAAATTGGAAACAGAAATTCAAAATAAGACGCCCTAAAAGAAGTATTAGTGACATCAGCCAATGACATAGTCCCGAAAGAAAACAGGCGTAAAAGGAAAAATTATTGGATCACCGACAAAAAAGTGAGTTGTGTAATGTTACGTTTGCTGTAATAAACTTTTGTAAAAATTTGGTCACTTGCTGACATAAAAACAAACAAACAAAACGCAATGGAAAAAAAAATTTTTTTTAAATTTAACAAAACAATTAAAAAATACTTTGATCTTTCCTCTTAATAACATCAACATTTTGACCACAAAACTTAAGTTTGTGCCTTTTAACATCATGCTACGTTGTTTTTGCATTGATTGAGTGAAGGTACCTATATATATATATATATATATATATATATATATACGCATCTTCGCATCCCTCATTCAGTAATGAATTAGAGCACTCTAACTACTGGCGCATGATACATCATACGCTAAAAGTCTGCCTCCTTCTACCGAGCGCCCATAGGTATAATCATCGACTGACGCCAATTCGGTTGGGTTTCAATCTTGCGTAAAAGCAATCGGATGTCTTACCGTACTGATAAGCTGTGATACAGCGAAACAGATTTGTCTGCGGATGACTATATATATATATATATATATAAGCCGAAAGCTTAGATTGGATTATTAAAAAAATTATGAATCAATATTGAAAATTTTTTTACATAAAATAGACAAAACTTGTCTATATTATTTAATGAAACATTCATTAATATATATATATATATATATATATATATATATATATATAATAACTGCTAGTCAGTATAATATTCTACTCTACTACTCCAATAGTGTTCACATATATAAGAGAGTAGAAACAGCACATTCCTGTACACAGGTGGGTATACAACACTCCGCCTTTTAGATTGGCACTTTCCCGAGTCAATATTTTTTTCTTTTTAGGGTCGATGTCAATCCTTTTTAAATTTTTTCTCTTTCTCTTACTACACCTTTTCCTGACCTCTATTTCAGGAGCCTTTTGCGGGATGGGCACGTCAAACGCATCAAAGTGAACCTCCATAGGTTCCACCTCATCTGGCGTTTTGTTCTCTTGTTCTTCATACCTCATTTTTTATTTGGTTACAGTGCATTTTATGCACTAATTCTGGTCCCTTAACCAGATACACCATTTTTCCGATTCTTCGGACAATCCTATCGAGTTCCTAATACGTCTTATTTACCCGATACGTGAAGGAAAACACCTTTTTGTGACGCCTCAGGACGGGCTGGCCGTCTGTCTAATGTGACGCTCGTTCTCGCTGACGGTCGTGACGATCACAGTTGTGACACTGCCAAAATTCTCAAAAATCGATTCCCGCTTAACATGTTCATTTTGCTGCTACTACCACGGTAATGAATTCGATTTCGATTCTTCCGAGTTCCCACAGTTTCTTGTTTACCATCGGGTCTGTCGAGGAACCTTGGCCTTCGCGTGACCTCATCAAATAATTCTGACACCTGTTTTGTCTAAATGTTTTCAGCTTTACCTGAATGTCCATTTCAAACCCCGAAAGAAGAGAAATTCACATTTCTCTTTTCTTTTCCTTCCCAGAATAGCTAGATTTTATATCCCCCAGATTTTAGAAGCACATGATAGTAAAAATAGTTGATTTTTCTATTCCCCATATTTTATAGGCGTTTGATAATATTAAAATTATTCTTTTTTTACATAAGCTCACATCGCGTATTGCAATAAAGCATTAATAATATTCTCTCTCTCCGTTGTATTTTTTTTTTTTTTTTTTTTAATCATTTCACCCCGAGCAAGGCAGAAACGCCACTGATGTGCAGGGGGTTACATAAATGTAGAAAGATTAATTAGAAAAGAGTGAGGAGTACAAGCTAGTTAGAAAGGAACAATAGAAAACTGAGAAAGCAGGTGCAATGACAGGTACATGGGCGGAGAGAAAGGGAAGGTTATACAGGGGAGGGGAGAGAGCTAGAGGCCAGTGGTTAGTAGGTGAGTATTAACTTTGCTTTTAAATTTCTGGAGGTCGTAGCCGTCAGGAAAGCAAGAATACGGGAGTGAGTTCCACAGGCGGGAAGTGCGAGAGAGGAAGCTGCTGGAGTAGAATTGTCGTCTGCGTTTGGCTAACCTGACTGTGAATGGGTGGGACCCAGTTGCCAGTCTGGTTGAACGGGTAAACACCTGTTGAGGAGGCATCAGTGACTTAAGCTCATCCGAGCAGAAGCCATGAAGGTATTTATAGAAGAGACAGAGGGAGGCCACATTTCGACGATGGGAAAGTGGCTGCAGACGAGTCGCCAGATCAGAACCTATCACATTACAGACTCTCCTTTGGAGCTTGTCGAGAACACTGAGGAGAACGGCAGGGGCACCTGACCATAAATGGCAGCAGTACTCCATGCACGGACGGATGGTTGACTTGTATATATGCAGGATGGATTCAGGTGGAAAAAACATCCTGGATCGACATAGTGACCCAATCTTCTTAGCAGTAGATTTTGCTATGGATTCAATATAGTGCTTCCATTTGAGGTCTGAGGACAGGGTAAGTCCGAGGAGGCGTAGTGTATTACTCTCCGGGAGAATCATCTGGTCCATGCTTATGGGAGGCAGAAGAGGTTGCCTGTAATGGTTGACAGACAACAGCTTGGTCTTCGAGGAATTGAAGTTGACAAGCCACTTCTTGCCCCAGTTCACCACAGAGTGTAGATCCCGCTCAAGGTCAGCAGCGAGATTTTGTCTGTCCGCCACGACAGGTTTCTTACTGGAGCGGGAGTATATTGTAGTGTCATCTGCGTAGATGCCTACTTGGGACCTGATCTCATCTGGGAGGTCGTTGATGAAAATAAGGAAGAGCGTTGGGCCCAGGATAGAGCCTTGTGGGACACCAGCATTCGTGCTGTAGGACGAAGAGGCACGCCCATTCAGAACGACCTTCATTTTGCGGTTATTTAAGAAAGATTGGATTAGGTCAAGCAGGCGACCGGTAATACCATAACCGCGTAGTTTGCATAGGAGGCCAGGGTGCCAAACCCTGTCGAAAGCCTTGGAGATATCCAGAGCAACCGCGCGAGCCTCGTCAGACTCATCAAGGGCCTGTAGCATGTACTCCGTTACAGTAGTTAGCAGGTCGGCTGTGGACCTGTCAAATCGGAATCCATATTGCCTGTCGGAGAACAGTTTGTGGGCGGTGAGATGATGAACTATTTCAGCATTTATTATAGCCTCGAACAAAGGAAAGTATCCCTGCGGGAGAAGGGAAAGTATCCCTGCAGGAGATAGTGTCACACTTTTGAACAAAATTATAAAAGTTCTTCCCAGTTTTTTTCCATATGCTCATTTTTTTCCTATTGGGAATCAGTTTATCAAACACAGATCTTACGCACAAACATAATCTCTGTTAGAGTCATGGCTGAAGGCGCGTTTTTTATTCGTTGTAACTCCTGCAGAAATTGCTGTATTGCTGCTTCTGTGAATCGACCGTTGGCTTTTTTAAAAGTCTCTTTAAAAGGTATCCCCGAAAAGCTCTGCTTGGCAGTTGCTTCTTAGATGGTAAGGTGCAATTGTAATGTGATTTAACAGAAACATCTTGCAAAATTCCTTGAACTCTCTCGGTATAAATTGCGTACCATTGTTAGAAACAATTGAATCTGGAACTTCAAAACTCGCAAACAGTTCCTGTAAAAACTGTATTACTACCTGTGTGGTTGGTCTTTTACAACTCACAACCTCTGGCAATTTTGAAAAACTGTCTACGACAATAAGATAGTATAATCCATTCTTTGAACGAGCAAAATCAGTATGAAGACGTGACCACGGGCGGTCAGTTTCTGGCCATGGATTAAACTTACTTGGTGGTTCCTTGACTGCCAAAGCACAGCTTTTACACGACTTCATCAAATTTCAATGTCTCTATCCTTGCTATACCAGTAAACATAGCTTTTCATTACTCTCCTCATACTGGATATACCAGGATGTCTTGCATGGAATTCTCTCAGGATCATTTTTGTAGTGATAGAGGTGCCACTACTTTTTCGCCATACATAAGAACATGGTCACATATTGAATAAACTTCAGCGTTTCTTTTATTCTTATTTTTTAATTAATTTTTTTTTCAATAATGAATTTGTCATCCAGTGCTTTTTTATATCATCCAAAGTTACAGGTTGTTCCCGCACAGTATTGCACAAAATATTTTTAATCTCTTCCTCCGATTGTAAAGCAGCAATGACTGTGTCTTCGAAGGATTCATTATTCCTTGAAATCAGTCTGTACAATCTGTCCGCATGATTTAGATTAGTCAACGGCAAAACCTCCATTCCAAAGTCATAATTCAGAAGAATGATTTCCCTATCGTTGCACTCTGTTCGCCATATGGGTCGGGAATCTTTTGTTTTGACCCGTAAACCGCTAACAACGGTTTATGATCCGTCTGTAATGTAAGTAATTTTATTTGATTTACTCAATAAATGCTTTAACAAGAAAAAAATACTTGTTATAAAATAAATTTGATATTTAGTATAATAGCCTTTTGCTTTGATCATAGCCTTCATTCTGTCAGGCATTGACATCACAAGCTTCTTCAATGTATCTAATGGTATCTCCTGCCAAGCAGATTGTATTTTTTCTCAGAGTGTGTCTTGCAAAGTAACATTAGATTTATCAATTCGAGAGGGGGATAAGAAAAAAAGTTTCAAAATAAGTTGTTTAATAGAAAATAGAAAAAATTAAATATAACTTCTTTTTAATACATTTCTTTTAAATAATCAATATTTATTAGCAATTTACTTGACTTTTCAGTCTGTATTTGAATTTCAGTGAGGCTTTTAGGAAAATCACCCCTGTCCTAATACTTTTGCACCCTACCGGTAGTGTCCAAAAGTGTTAGAACAGGGGTGATTTTAAACTTTATTTTGATGCCTCATAAAAGATAAAATAGTTCTTGTCCTAATACCTTTGCACAGTACTGTAGGTTAAAAAATATAGAGAAAATGAAAAGAAATATTCAAACAAAGACGACAATAACAACTTAGTTCACAAAAAATAAAATGAAAATAAAAACACAAAAACCCGAGCAGGGTTAACAAAATGAAAAGGAGCAAACAAAAAATAAAATTAGAAAATAAATACAGACAGGATGAGATAAAATAACTTAACTTAAAATTCGGTCTCCAACTGAAAAGAAATTCAATTTACAAAGAAAAAGTCGAAAAGAAAATTGTTGGTTGAGGTCTTAATTCGTCGGACTTCATCACACTTGAATTAATTACTCTCTAGTGAGGAGAAACACCAAAGCTGGTCAGTATAATTAATCTCGGGATTTATTGTAAAGTTTTGGCACAAGGCCGAATGTTGGGAAGGGAAGACAAACGCTGAGGTCTAGTCATCACTAGCTATCTTATCCTTAGCTAATCAGAAACACGACCCAATCACTCAGTTTTTTCATTCACCATAAGAACCCATCCATCGTCAAGCAATCCACCATATACCAGAATACCACATACTTTCAGGGAACCTAAAAAGAATCACTCCATGAATTTTGAAAAATTTCTTTTTATAAAATATGTATATAAAATTATATAAAAACTAGCAGTATAGCCCGGCGTTGCTCGGGTGTAATGAAAGTTTTAAAACTAATCCATGTTTCTGGAGCTCAGACTCTTTGGACGTTGTCACGAAAGACTAAAAAGCAATAGTTGTTTCCAGTTAAAGCGAAACCGTAGACTGAAAGAAAAATGTATAGATGTAAGTCAAATTTTGATTTCCTGGTATCGATATCAAATAAGTTTTTTTCGTCGTAAACTGAATTTTGAAGGCTAAATAAGTCCTCTGAGTAAATGGTATCATGGCTGAGACTAAGAACTACAATTATACCTACTTAGAGCCAAACCCGAAGCAAAAAACTAAAATAAAGGGGCTGAAAAAATACAGACACATAGGCAGATAAACAGACACACACACAAATATATATATATATATATATATATATATATATATATATATATATATATTATCGATTTTCTGCACTATTTTAAGAACTGTAACCTTGAAACTTCTGAATATCGATTTTTATTTCTTTGTCTATGAGTGTATCAAATTTGATTAAAATCGGACCACTCCTATAACCCGATTTTTTCGATTATCGATTTTCGATATTTATCGGGGTACCTCGACACAAAACCTAGCTAAGAGCAGTCGCAGACGCTTATAGTACAACTGTGTAAATTTTCAAGAAAATCGGTTCAGCCGTTTCGGAGTCTATAGATAACGCACACACACACACACACACACACACACACACACACACACACAGACAATTTTCATTTATAAATAAGTTTAGATTAGATCTGTAGATGATATGTAATGGAAGGGGAGGGAACATGAAACCAAAATTACAAACAAAAATTTGTATAATTACCCTCTCTACTACTCCAATAGTGTCCACGTATACAAGAGAATAGGAACATCCCATTCCTGTATACAGGTGGCTATACAACAATATATATCTGTGTGTGTGTTCTACTACTACAACGAATAACCGTAAAATGAAAACGGTACAATTCAATAAATTATTGGCTTGATCGCGAATGTCATATTGAATATTTTTTGTTTTTAATCATATCACCCCGAGCAAGACGGTAACGCCACTGATGTGCAGGGGACTACATTAGAGTTAAAAAGATTAGAGGAGAGCGAAGAGAAGGACAAACCAGTTCGAAAGGAGCAAGAGAAGGAAGGGAACGCAGGTGTGATGACAGTTGCAAAGGCGGAGAGAAAGGAAAGGATCTACAGAACAGTGTGGAAAGAACTAGGGTCAAGTAGTTAAGAGATGAATATTGATCTTGCATTTAAATTCCTGGAGGTTGTAGCCGTCAGGAAAGCAAGAATTAGGAAGCCAGTTCCACAGGCGGGAAGTGCGAGAAAAGAAGCTACAGGAGTAGAATTGTCGTCTGCATTTGGTTGATCTAATTGTGAATGGGTGGGACCCAGTTGCCAGTCTGGTTGAACGAGTAAACACCTGTTGCGGAGGCATCAGTGACTTAAGTTTGTTGGAGCAGAGGCCATGGCAGTATTTATAGAACAGACACAGGGAAGCCACATCTCGTCGGTGGGAAAGTGGTTGTAGTCGAGCCGCCAAGTTGGTACCTATCACATTACTGATTCTCCTTTGGAGCCTGTCAAGAACACGAAGATGAGCAGCGGAGGCATCTGACCATATATGGCAGCAGTACTCCATGCACGGACTAATGGTTGGTTTGTATATATGCAGATCCATGAG
The DNA here is from genome assembly GCA_037127315.1 of Ascarosepion bandense. Lineage (NCBI taxonomy): Eukaryota > Metazoa > Mollusca > Cephalopoda > Sepiida > Sepiidae > Ascarosepion > Ascarosepion bandense. The sequence continues at coordinate 1,252,791 of JBBBDQ010001000.1, forward strand.
ACTACCGCAAAAAAAGGTTGTTTCGCAGGCTGTTGGTAGTGAGTTCAGACATCAAAGTCTGCTGTTTAGCTTTCAGTGAATCTTCGAAAATACGTACTGAGTATTTTTATATCTGTTATCATGTTTAGTCAATGTAATCGAAATGTACATTTAACATCTATTTCGAGACAGATTTATTTGTCCAAATCTTTGACCGTACAAGTAAAAAAATCACAATAAATAAAGACCGACACAGATTCGCGATACCTAATGTTTGAAATGAATTTTAAGAAAAGGAAAACAAAAACTTGATGCTTTTAGTTTAAAATGTTTTAATTTCCAGTTGATAAATTAAATTTAATATTTCCAATAGCCGATATACTTTTCTGTATTTCAAAACTAATTTAATTTGACTGGAAGGAGTTTTCGTTTTGAAATTGCTGAGGATTTGATTCTAGCGCCATTTTTATCCCCCCTGTCACCAGAATGTAATTCTGGTCAGTAAAAGTCTTCCAAAAATAAAATATTCTTTTCCGAAAATTTATTTAGAAATATTATCTGATCTAAATGATGATTAATCCAATTTGAGACAAATATTATTTACATTAAATGTAAAATATTGCAGAAATGCATTTTTTAACACAGCAGTACCTGTTTATTTAAGATGTTAACAACTTGATGACAGATTGATGTTTATCTAATGTTGTTCTACGGGGGGGGGGTATTATGCCTAGAAATAATTGAATATAATGTGAGCGCCTTTTATATATTGAAGTATGTAGGGATATTAACGAGGAAATACACGTGTTATTTTTAGTAAGCCAAGATAAGAACTTTATTTACAAATTTACACAATGGAAGTTTCGGTAGCTTGTTTCATGATAAGCAATCAAACATGAAGTTTCGATTAATTTGCAAGAAGAGTAAATGTTCATATTAAATCATCGGATACGAAGTATTATTCCCAAATGCTTAAAACAAATTGAGAGATTTTGTTTCTCACATAAAAGTTATACGGTTGTATTCAACATGAATAAAAAGATATATTTTAAGGTACTTAGCTTAGGAGTTGAATAGAGTTATTTTGGTATTCCTCTGCTCTCATTAGAGGCTAATAATGTCTCAGCGTGTAATTTGACATCGGCGTTATTCTTATGCGTGGAACTTTGACTTTCTCTTTCTCTTCTGTTCTTTCTCTCTATTTGATTCAACTTTCTCTGGATATTTATATCAAAAAGCAATTTGATATTGGCTCATTCATTTTTCTCAGTTTATAAGCCGCTCCTCCTTTCATTGGTCTGAATAAATTTTCATATAGATTTGCTAAACTTTGCCTTAGTGTTTTTTTTTTTAATCTCGGAGCCAATCCTTTTTTTCTTCTTTGTCAAAATAAATCTCGCACAGGTTCTCGAATTTGTAAACAGTAAAAAAGGAGAGTATTCACCACAATATAATTTTAAATACTCAGTAACCTTAAAAATGTATGAGAATATATTCTCCGTGTTATCTTTTAATTTACTGTAGTTATCGTTCTTACGAGGGTCATTCAATAAATAAGGTGAATTTTTCGGTATAAGGACTTCTACGAGGGTCATTCAATAAATAAGGTGAATTTTTCGGTATAAGGACTTCGACGAGGGTCATTCAATAAATAATGTGAATTTTTCGGTATAAGGAATTCTATGAGGGTCATTCAATAAATAAGGTGAATTTTTCGGTATAAGAACTTCTAATACAGATAGAAGCTTTTTTTTTTAATTCCTTTATTTCTTTTTCAAAGGTATTTAATTTTGTTGCAGATTGAAAAATACTTTGAGAGTTTTGGAAATTTAATAAAGATGGCCGACCAAGAAGCATGCTCCAGGATTGAACAGAGGTCAGTTATCAAGTCTTTGGTTGCTGAAGGGTGCAAACCAGTTGAAATTCATAGGAGAATGTCAGCTATGTATGGTGCCATATGTTTCACTCAAACAAAAGTCTACAAGTTGGTTAAATTGTTTAGAGAAGGACGGAGGAGTGTTGCAGATGAAGATAGGCCTGGGAGGCCTACAGAAGTGACGTCTCCTGAGGTGATCGAATCAGTCAATGGCCTCATTCAGTCTGACAGAAGGGTGACAGTGGATGACATTGCAAGGACTTGAGCCTATCTGTTGAACAAACGCAGGGGTCATCAGTCACATGGAATCGTCTTGCATCAAGACAACGCAAGGCCTTACACAGCAGCCAAAACGATGCAGACCATCAACAGGCTGGGCTGGAAACTGCTCCCTCATCCCCCTTACAACTCAGACCTTGCCCCTTCAGACTTTCACATGTTTGGCCCCTTGAAAGCGTTCAAGACAGGCACAAAGTTTGAAAGTGATGATGAAGTCAAAAGTGCTGATGAGACATCAGTCCAAAGATCTTTACGCTGAGGGAATACAGAAGCTTGTGATCAGATGGGAAACGTGTGTGACACTGCTGGGAGACGACGTTGAAAAATAAAGAAAAATAAGCTTTTATCTATATTAGAAGTCCTTATCCCAAAAAATTCACCTTATTTATTGAATGACCTTCGTAATTTCTGATAATGTCATGTATGATCATCGTATCTGCACTTTTATATACAAAAAAACAAAATTCAAAATTATTTTAAAAATATGAAAACAATTCTTGTAAAAATCCATTATTCATCAAAGTTTTGTTTTTCTTAAGACAATAGTGTCGTTAATAAATTTAATTTATAAAAGCATTTAAAAGCTTTTTTAAATAATTTTTTTAGTTATATTGCATTTTGTATTTTATGATTCAGAGCAGATTTTTGGTAAATGGTGTTTGTGTTTTAAAAAAAAAATTGATGATTTAAATTCCCTAAGGAATCCTGCTTTTAACTAATATCAATATGAATATCCTGCAATTTGAATTTCTTGAAATTTTCTAAAATTAAGTTAGGGTAACATATGTAAAAAATATTTTTACCCAGATTTTCCAAAAAGAAAATTTTCCAAAATAATTTAATTCGTTTGTAAATAAATCCTGACATTTTCATTAAAATTATTTGATTTTTGAAAAAAATTCAAATTTAATGTGCTTTTACAACACACACACACACACACACACACACACACACACACACACACACACACACAAAGCTAAAACTTCCTATACTGATCTTTGTTCCTACCCACTCCAAACACCGCTGACGCAAAAAAGAAAAACGTGCCAAAAAGAATTAAAAATGTCATAAAATGATACTAAAAAATAAGTTGGTTTTTCTTTTAATAAGAAAATAAACATTTGTCGATAAAACTTTTTATCAAGTTTCGGACTTTTGTTTCATAATGCTATGCCCTTTTTCAGCGAATTAATGGAGGTACCTTTATAAGTAATACAACATTACTTTAGATACCCTTACGACAAAATCTCCATTCTGTGAGAGAGAAACAAGATTTATTTTTAGCCTGTTTATGTTAAAATCAACTTCAAAACTGCAAATAGACTGAATGTGTCATTTTCGTTTTGTTCCTGTCTTCCATCTTGGATTTATTTATGTTTTCTCATAAATCTTGTCTTTCTGTGTCGCTTTTTTTCATGTCGACCGGATTGTTCTCGCCGCGAGTCAATGGCGGGGAAAACATTTCTCGTTTGTCAAACAAGAAACGCTGTTTTCCTCACGAACTGCTTTCTTTTCTTACATACACACATTGGATCTGATTTCAAGGGGTGCTTATTTGTCAAACGAACAGCTAGCCGCAGATCGACGGTCTGATGTGATGGATTGTTCAGTTGCAAACTTAAACAAGTCACAAGCCGAGCAAAAGATAGAGTAATAGCCTGAGTCAAGAATCTTTGTCTTAGGCATAAAATGTCGAAACATAGTCGACTAATAAACTTACGAATAATATACCTTAGTCATTTCATACTAGCGAAAAACTTCTTTTCGCTGTCTTGTGAAGATGAAAAATTGATAAATTAAAATTCTTAAAAAATGTAAAAGTCTCGTCGGACAGCAGACATGAACCACAATATTTGTACAAACGACAAAAAGAAGACAAAATGCCAGTTCCCAAAAAGGGGACGTTAATTAATCTCAGTTAGCGATTAACAGATAATTTAGATTATGTTAAGAAGTTTAGATTAATTTGTTACAAAGTTTTCTCAAATATTTTTGCTGTTAATAGTTTCTTCTAGTACTTTTTACTAGAGCTCATATTGCAATTTTTGACACTAATGATTTTCTCTGGCACTCTGTATTAGTGGTTCCCATATTGTGTTCACCCCTATGCTTGGTCGGCTTAGGAGATTTGTGTAGCCTAGCATATGTGCTGATTCCTTAAGTTGACGTAGTTTCCTATGACGTTCTCTATCTATTATTTCAACTTCATCCCATAGCGGGGCGGTGATCCCCTTTCTCCCTCCATATATGGTTAGTTCCTATGACTTGACCGAAGAACTGTTTTCTCATAGTCTGCATCACATGTAGATGTCTTGCCGCAGGTGATGCAATAGTGGTAAATGAAAGCAGGTTAAGAATGAGAAATCGGAGAGCCGAGTTCGAATTCCAGTCGAGTTCATTGCATACACGTACGCGGAAATACCCTTCATCACCTCCCCTCCCCAGACATGAGTTAAATAGTATTCTCAGAACATTCTTAATGCGATATTCACTCGCCAAAATATTTATAATGCAACAAATATGTTTCCAGCATAAAGGGTCGATAAACCGTAAAAAAAGCTCACTTTATGTCTTGTCAGTGTTCACGATCGAGTTTTTTTCAATATACCTTTTTGAACTAGCATCTCCATCTTGCTTCTCTTTTTCTATCAATCTCTTACGGCCGATAAAGTTTTCAGCCTATCTTATGCTTATTCATTTGTTGATATCACTCTCGAGCAGCTCATAAAAATCTGCAGGATACGACATACAGTTGATGAATTTTGAAGAACATATCGGCTTAAACAATATGTTAAAAAGATACTAGTCTAAATATTTTGAGAAATGTATTTGTGTCAGTCAGTTAAGTACCATACAGAATACACGCTTGGGCGATCATGTTTCGAAAAAGTCTGACTGACTGGGTAGAAGATTTTCCTGCAGTAGGTTGCCATTACTTTCGGCGGTAGTCTGGTTGCCAACCAAGGCTATAGAACTTAATTCGTCTCATAGCTGGAGGGAGAGAGACGGATTGATACCTTTCCCAAGGTTATTTGCGCGTAAGTGAATGCAACGAATTCAACTGGAATTCCATCCCGTGTATGATGGAAAAATTGAAAACAGAAAATTTTAGGAAGCTTTTTTACACGAGTTTGTGAGAGCCCCATCAAACAGCAGTTGTCCTATATAACCTTAGATTCCGAAAATGCCAACGTCTCAGGTGTCTTTTATAATCAGTTTATTAAGAAATGTACTAGATACAAGGTTATCTGAGTCAGCTCGCATTCCCCCAACCAAAATTACATTATTATCAACTCAAAAGGAAAAGATAAAAAATTATTCTTTTTATGATTTCAATTATAATGATTATGGTTATGAAACTTTGTCTAGCCTTTGCTTTTTGCTGAAAGGAGTTGAGGGAAATAATTGTTTGGAGATTGAGACACTTATCTTTGCAAACATTCCTTTAGTCTGATTTATGACAGAGATATTTTGTAATGCTGATATGCATTACGAAAGAAATGTTCTCGTCTTTCTTTGAATAGCCAAATAGAAGTTTCTTTGTTTTGGTAGCAAGGATTAATTGCATTTAAAAGTAGACTGACACATTGCACCTTTTCAGACTAACATTCTCAGCTGACATGAAGCGGAAAGATTATATTGAATCAATTGTCAGCTCTTCTGCTCCGAAGTTACGTTCACTGTTTCATACTAGACAAATTTTCTCGTCAGAATCTATCTTTTTTTTTTTTAATCATTTCCCCCAAGCAAGGTAATGAAGCAACTAATTCGCAAAGGGTTACTGAGAAGTGATAGAATATTAAAAAAGGAAAATATTATTAAGACGAGAAAACTATAAAAAAAAGAATGTAGAAGATAATGATTGACAATTACATTTAAAAGGTAGACTTATACATGTGTAAAATAGCTAAGACAATTATAAGTCTACCAATCTTCGACACCTTGAATATTGAAGTCACATATGGTCTTCTTTTTTTTTAATAAATCCACCCAAACAAGGTATTATTGCCATTGTTGGGTAGGTGGTTACAAGAAAAGAAACAGGAACAAGATACAGGTGGAGGATAAGAGAAAGATGGAAATCAAAGGGATAAAAAATGGCAATGAACGTTGGAGATTGTAGCTATCAGAGAAGCAAGTGTGCGCAAAGGAGTTCTAAAGGCGGGAAGTGCGATAAAAGTAACTGAGAGTAGAAGAGATGGTTACATTTTCACTGTAAAAGGGTGGGTCCTAGTTGCCAGTCTAGTAGCACGAGTAAATTCGTGTAGAGGGGACACTAGGAAGATAAACTCGTCACAGCAGAAGCCGTGAAAATATGTGTAGAAAAGACAGAGGGAAGCCACATCCCGACGGTGAGAAAATGGCTGAAGTTGAGATACCAAATCAGGATCGATTTCATTGCAGATCCTCCTTTGAATTTTGTCGAGCACCCTGAGATAAATAGCAGGAGCGCCTGACCAGATATCAACGCACAGACGAATGGTAGATTTGTATATGTGCAAGATGGATTCTGATGAGAAAAACGTCCTGGTCCGACACATTAACCTAACCTTCAGTAGATTTAGCTATTGATTCGATGTAGTCGTTCCAATTCAGGTCGACTGTGAGAGTGAGGCCGAGGAGGCGCAGTGTATTGCTTTCTGGGAGACTAGCGTCAGTGTTATATATTTAGAAAATCTTGATGAAATTCAAATCAGAATCTGCAATGTAATTTGTCCAGATCTGGCATCTCCATTTCAGTCAATTTCCAACCGCTGTAATGAAGCTTTCCTGTAACTTTTCTATTACTATTTTCATGTTAATTATGCTGATGAACTTTACTCTATGGTGCCTGGACTTCGTAAGAATTTAAGCGTAGTAGTAGATTGCCGACAAGGTCTCATTATTTTACAGTTAAAAAGACTAGATGTAACCGTTCTATGTTAATAATTTCTTCTCTTGCACTTGTCTTGTGAAACTATTTTCTTGCTTTCTAGTCAACTTTGATCTTTAAACATTTATATGTAATGTCAATAGTTACCTCTAGTCTTCTTAATTCATTAATTCCTCTCACACATTTGTGGCTTAGTGGCTTTATTGCCTTGTTTGGGGTGGAATAATTAAAAAAAAGAAAATATTATTATTGACGTGTGTCATGACCCGATCCAAATACTAAAAAACACTCGTTAATTCACGTGATATTGAATGAGTTAGTTTTGTATTATCAGAAAACTGATCAAATATATTGAAGTATCTTGAAGCGAGGCCGAACCTAAGACTGTTTACTGAGATAAGATCCTTCCTTGGTGAGAAGATGCTAGCTCTCTTTCTCAAAGATTTTGTCTAAAAATGCTGGAATGGTTCCAAATGAAACGACGCCAAACAGTACCGTTAGTTCCGCTGATTCACGCCTACCGACTCTGCAGACTCTGTCGGAATCCATTATCTCCAAGATTAGCAAAGAGTTCTTCATAGTTTCCTTAAAGATTTTTATCTTCATAAAAGCAAAACTTTTTTTCTATATTTTCTTTAACTGCCGCAAACAGCGAGAGTTGTATAATCAACTGTTATTTTCCTCGTACTGCTGTTGAAGTAAAAAAAATGGCGCTTTTTCTTTGGACGTCAGCAGTTTTGCAATCCTAATTTAAGTATTTACTTAACTTACTCTGACAAAAGATCACGACTAGGAAGCCTCTATCAAGGATCGAACTCATAACCCAATATTGATGATATGGGCAGATTATCTCTGTGACCGATGAATCCCCCTCTCCAAAGACTTCAGTATAGAAATAGACAGATTGCTGAATATATGAAATTACACTGACCGTGAAGTGAACTCTGATTAAATTATGCCACTTGAAAAATCCCCCAAATTTAGAGTAACGCCTTATATGTATGTATGCATGTATGTGTGTGTGTGTGTGTGTGTGTGTGTGTGCGCGCGCGTATTTACGAAAAAGTGTTTCCGAGCAATATTCTCATTAATCATCCTAATTAGATTTGAAAACAGGGAAGCTGAAATATTCGCTAGAAAATTAGTTCATATTTTACACGCTCTCGAAAGATTTTCTTTATCATTACTTTAATTCATCTAATATTTTCTTCTTTTATATACCGTGTCCCTTCAGGACGTAGACGATCATAAACTTCCGCATCTCTCTATTCTTTATAGCTCTTAACACCCTTTCTCTTGTTACTACTTCCAAACCGCGCTCTGCCATCCATTTTCTCAAGCCAGTCAAGTGTGCCATGCATTGCTTTCCTCTGTCTCTCCTTCCCTATATCTTTCCTGTGAGTATCAGATTCTCTAAGCCCTCCTTCTTCATTACATGTACCAGAGACTTCAGCTACCTTTAACTGATGTTAAGTATGTTTACTTTTTGTTTCCATTCTCTTCCAAATCTCGTCGTTGCTAACATCTTTGCTCCATATTATTCCCAGCATCCTTCTGTAGAACCACATTTCAGTATCCTTCTTCTTTGATGAGATTGTCCAGCATTCGTTACCATATTAAAGGATAGGCATCACATAATAATCTAGCACTCTCTTCTTTGTTTCCAATGAAATTTTCCTATTTCTCTTTACTCTGCTTAGCTATTCGAATGCGTCATTGGCCATGCCAATATGACTTCGGATCTCGGTGTCACATATTCCGTTCTCTGTTGGCTTACGGCCTATCACGCTGAATACACCGGTTCTCGCTCGATCACCGAAGTTAAGCAACGTTGAGCCTGGTCAGTACTTAGATGGGTAACCGCTTGGGAATACCAGGTGCTGTAAGCGTTTAGTGACGGATGTGCGTTGTGGTGCAGTGGATATTGACTCGGAAAGAGAATTCGGTGAGCCGAGTTCGAATTCCAGTTGAATACCCTGCATTCACTTAAGCACTGGTATTAACCCGTCCCTTCCCTTCAGTTATGGGTTAAATAACAAGGGTAGGACTTGGGGACCCTGCCCTTAAAAACAAATCCCAATGAATCTTGATACTCGAAAAGAAAAACTATTACTAGACACAAAACTTATATAAAAACAACAATAAATTGTTGAAAGAAAAAGGTATTACCAGCAATAAATAAATAAAATTTAGTTGTCAATAAATGACCCACCGAGGTTGATATGCCATAAAAACAAAACAACCAACGAATCAACCGTTCTCTGTTGGAACACTTCCCAAGTAATTAAATTTCTGTACTTAATTGAATTCAGAATTCCTGACTTGTAGTTGGAATTTTGGGCTCATCTTTTTACTGATGACCATGCATTTACTTCTCTTGTAGTTTAGTACAAGGCCCCAGAAGAGCCACTCAAGGTAGATGGTTTACTGAATTAGATTGTTGTAAGGACGTGAAGGTGCAGGAAAGAAAAAAAAGAAGTAAATATTATGAGGATATGTAGGATCGATATAGCTTGACCTTATTCCTGAAGAAGTTTGAAGGGTAGTGGTTGATGAAGCATCGTCTCGGAAGTCGGTCCACAAAGTAACAACTCGAGTGGAACGTATTCGTTAACAAAGGAATACAAAGAGAATGGAATGATTTGAACTCTTGAGCATGGTATGGCAGCTCCTAGTTTAGCCTAGGTAGAACTAAGGGAGGTAACTCATCTGAAAATTCGAAATAGTAAAAGGAATAGACTGGTGAAAGGTTAGCGACTTTACGTTTATAGGAAAGTGGTTGCAGCGTTGAAAATAATTCATCACCCACAAGGCCACATAATCACTTTCGATTGCTAGGAAAGCCATTTTAACATTGTTCTTTTTGGCATCTGCCAACGCCAACTGCAGCTGAAGCTAAATATTTACCGTAAAACAGATTTATTCAAAATTATTCGACATACCAACTGCATCTTGTCGAATATTGCACAGATTAATTGAACAATTTAGGAAAGAGTCAAAAAATGGTTGCCTTTCTTTCCAAAATTAATTGTTTTTTTTACGGTTTATCATACCTTCGTTGTTTATTTAAAACCAACTTATATTTGGGATTGAAGAATAATAGTTTGAATGAATATTGCATTAACTATTTTTTTTTTTTTTGCATAAAAATGCTTGTTCCGTACACAAGTTCTACTACTTAACCCATAGCTGGGAGAAGGAGACTGATATGTTTTCCAAAAGTATTTGCGCAAGTATTTTTTATTCTTTGAGTATCTGATACAAAATCAGAATATAGAATAGTCTTCGCCTTTATGGTCTTCCAAAAGTACATAATGAAGGGGTACCTTTAAGACCCATATTATCAATGATAGGGTCAGCACAACATAAAATGGCCAAATAGCTTGCTAAAGTGCTTCAACCTGTTTTGCAGCACCATAGCTCATTTACTATAAAGGATTCCTATGTTGAGCTTTTAAAGGTTGTCTTTCTTTTGGCAAATTGATGTATTCGTACGGTGTACTTCTTCCTTTGCTTATAATGTTAAAAAATCATTATTCGGAAGGACATTTTGAAGCCATCACTTCTTGTCGAAAATCGCAAGTATCTGGGGGAAATCTGTCTACTTACTTTGAAATTGAGGAAAATAAAAGATATTCTGTTACTGGAGCCAGCATGAAAAATATCTTTTTTCAATTGAAAAGCACCATTAATTTCTATGTGTAACCGATGTTAAGTACTTTAATTTTTCTCGAGAGAACATTTTTGTGATTCCAAGTCTGAAGCACATGTAAAAAAGAAAAGGGCTTTTAGCGATGAGACTTATTGAATGCAAAGTAGAAAAGGAATTATTGCTTGATTCTATTGAATCTGGATAGAAAAAATTATTCAGTAAATGTACAAAAATAGAAAAAGGTGTAAGACAAGGATGTGTCTTCTCACCGGACTTATTCAACATATACAGTGCGGTGATTCTGAAAGAATTAGAATTAGAAGTCTGACCAGGATTCATTACTGGTGGCCACAATCCTGACAATGTAAGATATGCAGATGATACAGTGTTGGTAACAGACACAGTCGGATTCATACCTTTCCCAAGGGTATTTGCGCTAAATGAATTCGTTGCACTCATTTACGCAAAATACCATTGGGAAAGGTATGAATCCGGCTCTTCTCCCTCCAGCTATAGTTTAAATAGCAGGTCAGATTGAGTTCTGTATATACAAAATCTACCACAGAAAGTAATGGCAATCTACTGCTGGAAAATCTTCTGCTCAGTTAGTCATGTCTCTTTCGAGACACCATCACCCAAGAGTATATCACGTATGACACTTAACTAACTGACTGAATGAAGGTAAGAGGAGCAGACGAAAATAGAAAATAATAGATTGGGTTCTATAGCCTTGGTTGGCAACCAGTCTACCGCAGAAAGTAATGGCAACCTATTGTGGGAAAATCTTCTGTTCAGTCAGTCATGCCTCTTTCGAGACATGATCACCCAAGCGTATGGCACTTAACTGAGTAGACAGAACGGAAACGACAAAAACTCTTACACAAAGTAGTAAAGGAAGGCGCAAAGAAAGGACTGAACATCAATTATATGATTGGTTGATTGTTTTGTTTTGTGGCATATCAATCTCGGCGGTTCATTTATTGCCAACGAAATTTTATTTTATTTATTTATTGCTGGTAATACCTTTTTCTTTCAACAATTTATTATTGTTTTTTATATAAGTAATACTTTTTTCTTTTCAAGTATCAAGATTCATTGAGATTTGTTTTTTTAAGGGCAGGGTCCCCAAGTCCTACCCTGTTATTTAACCCATGACTGGAGAGAAGGGACAGATTAATACCGTTCCCAAGGGTACCAGTGCTGAAGTGAATGCAAGGTATTCAACTGGAATTCGAACTCGGCTCACCGAATTCTCTTTCCGAGCCGATATCCACTGCACCACAACGCACATCGGTCACTAAACGCTGACAGCACCTGGTATTCCCAAGCGGTTACCCATCTAAGTACTGACCAGGCTCAACGTTGCTTAACTTCGGTGATCGAGAGAGAACCGATGTATTCAACGTGATTAGTTGTCAAAGGGCCAAAAATGGAATATGTAAACTACGAATTGGAGATACGGAAATCCATCAAGTAAAAAATTTGAAATTACTAGGAAGTGAAACCGAAATCTGAAAACACATTGGAATACTGAAAGATGCCTTCCAAAAGTTAAGCAAAATATTAAGAAACAGAAAAATTTCGTTGGAAAAAATGAAAATATTTTTTAAACTATTATGTAATACAGTGAATCCTGGACAAATGAAAAAGATACTTGAAGTAACAGGAATATGGATCTACAGAAGGATGCTGAGAATACCACGGATTGAACCTATGAGTAACGAGTTTGTTTTAAAGAAATTGGAAACAAAAGGACACTTATACTTAAAATTAAAAAGAGACAGTTGATATTTCTAATGCATATAATGTGCAACGAAATCTTGGAGGATTTGACATTCAAAATAGAGACATTCACACAGAGGGCCAGAGGGCCAGAGAGACAGAGCAAGGCACAAATTAACCCCATCTACCGAGCTTGCGGAACAGAGATTACGGGGCATAGCAAAAAACAAATCGTACTGAGTTACAAAATATAGAAAGTTGTGGAGATTTATAATTGTTTATGTTCTTAAGGGACATAGATCGTAGAAGAAGAAGAAGAAGAAGAAGAAGAAGAAGAAGAAGAAGAAGAAGAAGAAGAAGAAGAAGAAGAATTGTTATAATCCGATGTTTAGCGGCTATAATATTAAGGCTTGCTAAGGCTACTCGCTGTGACGTCTGTTAGAAATACTCTAGATTAACTCCAACGGTTTTCTACTCACTTGGCGTCCTTTCTTTAAGGTATCTACCCCAATAAAGATGTTTTTTATTTAAGGTATCTACCCCAATAAGGATGTGCGTTGTGGTACAGTGATATCGACTCGGAACGACTAATCGGGGAGCCGAGTTCGAATTCCTTGCATTCACTTACGCACAAATACCCTTGATAAAGGTATTAATCCGTCTCTTCTTTTCACTTATGGGTTCATTAGCGTTGGCTGGCAAGCAGTCTACCGCAGTAAGCAATGGCAACTTACTTCGGGATAATCTTCTGCCCACTCAGTCATGTCTCGTTCGAGACATGATCGCCCGAAGCGTGTATCACGTATGGCACTTGAATGACTGACTGACTGACTGAATAGTTGGAATCATGATTAAGCCTTCTACTGGGGATAAAGCGGGGGATCAATTTTATATTGTTATGAAGTAATAACCTGATCCCCCACTAATTACTACTTAATAATATAATGTATCTCTTCCCCCTTTAGCTATGAGTTAAATAATAGGACAGATTGGGTTCTATAGTCTTGTCTGGTAACCAAGCTAACGCAGAAAGTAATGGCAACCTACTTCGGGATGATCTTCCGCCCAGTCAGTTATGTCTCTTTCGAGACATGATCGCCCAAACGTGTATCATGTATGGCACTTAACTGACTGGCCCCAATTCATTTGTGTAATTAGTACTGCATCACAAGAATAAACTTCAATTAAGCTTACCATTATGCAATGTTTAGTAAGTTTATCATTCAGACCACTTCGTTACTAATATAAATTCGACTCCATTAGAAAATACAAGAGAAGTGCCATTGTACCAAAGAGAAGTCAGAATTCGTCAACTTCCATATTTGAATGCTGAATTTTAAAAAAATTCCCAGAAGATATTTTAACTAATATCCTCATCCTTTTTTTTTTTTGTTATTATCATAACGTTTCGGTCGTTCTGCCTTCCAGTCTTCTGCAGGTATTTATCGATTTGATTAACGTTCACTAAATATGGAGATTGTTTTGTTCATGTCTAATGACACCTCAGCATTTGTACTGCCCAACCCCGAGTTTGAACATCCTGAGTCTAGAACTGGAAGCCTTAAAGCTACTAACAGTCGATTACTAAATAATAATAAGACGAGACATCCACGGGCAATGAAACAAGAACAATCTATCCCCGCAGATGAAATAAAGTGCATTTGGTCGCAGTCTCATGAGTGTTACTCGAACTAACAAGCTCCTGAATAATTGCCAGGGTGTACAGCAGCTGAATGTTGTAATAACAGTAAAAAGATTTGAATTTGGGAACATGTCGAAAATTCAGGAAAAAATATTTAGGGTATGAATTCATTCGGTATCCTTTTATTAATTACAATATGAAATTGCTTGTGAAAAGTAAGTGAAAATGTTTCACCTTTCATTACGATATTGGTTCAGCACCGGTGAATTTTGTAATTGAATGTTCGTCTGTGTGGCCTAAACTGAGTAAGTAAGTAAACCTCGACGCCTATGGGATTACCTACACATATGTGCACAAATATACATGAAAATGTAATTAAGTGTCATAGTACCTATCAATTATCTCTTTGTCTGCCTAAGACAGTCTATATTTGTCTAGCTCAGTCAGCAAATTAGTCAGTATATATATATATATATATATATATATATATATATATGTACGGAAAATGGTTAGGTTTTGAAAGCTGTCACGATGCGTTTAGTAAAATAAAGAAAAGTTGTTGGATCTCACCTATTTATTATACATTAATATTTCGAGATTAAAATCTCATCTTCAGAATATTGGAGGGATTGTGTTTGAGTCCGCGCCTTTCAGCAAATGATCCTTCCTGGCTGCTGCTGCTGTTGTTAATTGTAGTGTGTGTGTGTGTGTGTGTGTGTGTGTATGTGTGTGTGTGTGTGTGTGTGTGTGTGTGTGTGTGTGTGTGTGTGTGTGTGTGCGTGTGTGTGTTCTAGATCATGTATGTGTCTGTGAGTTTATGGTGCGTATATGTGTGATTGATAGTTTAAAAATCCCAACTATCAATCACACATATACACGCCATAAACACACAGACACATACATGATCTAGAACATTCACACACACACACACACACACACACACACACACACACACACACACACACACACACACACACACACTACAATTAACAACAGCAGCAGCAGCAGCCAGGAAGGATCATTTGTTGAAAGTCGCAGACTAAAACACAATCCCTCTAACATTCTGAAGATGAGATTTTGATCTCGAAATTTTAATATATAATAAATAGGTAATACCCAACAACTTATTTACCTTCCTTTATTTTACTAAACGCATTGTGACAGCTTTCAAAATCTAACCATATTCCTAATATACACAATGCATCAAGCAAATTGCAAAACTTTCTAATATATATATATATCATATATATATATATCATATATATATATATATATATATATATATATATATATATATATATATATATATATATATATATGCATGATAACATAAAGGAAAATAAGAAGTGATTATTAATCTAACATGTTTCAATTTTTAAATCTTCATCAGATTATTTCTTATAAGTATCTCTCTGTACATGGGTGTTTGCTTATTTTTTATATATTGACTCTTTATTGATTGATTACCGTTATTAGTACATTTTTATTTACTTTTTGCCTAATTGTCTTCCCTTTACTTTGTAATTTGCCCCGTTTGACTGCAGATGTCGCCGTGTCCTACATTTTGGCGTACATGAATTCCTTTAAGCATCTTTGCCAGTTTCTGTAAGCGATCTTATGCAGGTACGGTGCCAGTCGAGAAGTTCTGTTAAAAACGAGACCAGGATTCATGGCCTTCCCAGACAAAAGAAAACAATTTTTATGTCCTCAGCATAGGATCGGGTTTTTGAAACTTTACACTTAGAAAAATAGGTTTCTTGTTGATGTTTTGTTGGTTGTGCTGGAGAGCCAATTGTACGGTGATACTTAGAACATGAAAAATGCATTTATATTTGTGAATATTGCAGATTTTTTGTGTAGATTTTTAACTGCGTCAAAAAGACGGCTTCAAATATATTGTCTATCCTTGTTGCTAATATATCAATATTGTTTGGTACTCGTCTCTCTTAATTGTATATTTTCACTACATGCAAGGCAATAAAGTCACTAAAACCCAGGGAGTTACAAAGTGTGGAAGCATTATTAAAAGAATAATAAAGACTAGAAATGATGACAGAAGATAACGACTGGCATTGCGTTTCAGTTTTTAAAGATAAAATTTGACTTGGAAGGAAGAGGCCAGAAAAGTGTTCCACAAGTGAAGAGTGTGACAGAATAAACTATTAGCATAGAAGTTACGGTTACATCTAGCCATTTCAACTGCAAAATGACGAGACCTTGCCACCAATCTAGTACTGTGCTTAAAATAATAAAGTCTAGGTACTAAAGAGTAAAGCTCACCAGGACAATTATCATGAAAATAAATATAGAAAAGGCACAGGGAAGCTACATTGGGAAGGTTACTGAAGCCGAGTTGCCATGTCAGGGCCACTAACATTGCACATTCTTCTTTGTATTTTATCAAGATTCTCTAAATACATAGAAGAAGCATCAGATCAGACGCAACAGCAATATTCAATGAATGGACGAATGGGAGACTTATGAATGTGTATTTTGGTTATAAATATTTTTAGCACAACACAGTGAAGCTACTTTCCTAACTGTGAAACTAACAATTAGTTCAATATCTTTTCATCTCATCTCAGCGAAATACGTTCAGCCGAGAAGGTTCAACAAGTAAACTCTCCTGGAGGTTAGCATCAGCCATGTCGATGGAAGGCAAAAAAGTTTATCTAAAATGATGAAAAGAGCAATTTTGTCTTGGAAGCTTTAAAATTAACAATACACCCCTTGTCTCATTTAACAAGAAATTGTAAGTCATTTTTTAGAAGAGCTGCTAATTTGACTTTATCAAACTTATTTACGATTAAAGACAAATCTAGAAGAGCGGCCATTCAAGACAACTTTCATTTCGTGATTTGATAAGAAAGATTGAATCTGATTAAAATTTCATATTAATAAGCTCTCAACTTTTGAAGATGACTAGCATGCCAGACTCTATCAAATGCTACTTTTTGGCCGATCTCCTTTTCGGGCTTCTTCAGGTGTACCTAACGTTCTGGAAATATATTAGTCCCGTTAATACATTAATTAACAATTTCCGTCACTAAGTTGTTTTTTTTTTATTGAAAAAGTCCAATGTCGAAGGGAAGATTTAGTCAGTTATTCAACAATAGCTGCAAAGATGTACCCAAGTGTTTGCTACGTACCCCACCCAGAGAGTGAATCGCGACACAAAATGAAATCGAAACACGATGTTGTGTCTTGTCCTGTCAGTAAAACATGTAAAAATGATGTGACGAGTTTTAATCAGATTATTTATGCATTCCTCCAGGCAGATTAACTGGGTAAAAGTTTCAGTTTCCAAAATGAAGGTTTGTATATCCAATGCATGACAACATTTTCAATTATTCTTTTGTTGATGGAAAACCCATTAGCAGTTATTCAATTGTTATAAAAAAAAAACACAACGTTTCTTTATTACAAAGCTAAATATGCCAAGTGGGATGAAATATTAAACTGAACCCAATAAACAAAATGCCTCGACCTTAGTTTAGTCCGGATTGTTCCGGTTTAGGATGTGCGTTGTTGTGCAGTGGATATCGACTCGGAACGAAAGATCTGGGTACCGAGTTCGAATTCCAGTTGAATTCCTTGCATTCACTTACACACAAATACCCTTGGCATTAATCCGTCTCTTCCCTCCAGATAAGGGTGAAATAATAGGACAGATTGGGTTCTATAGCCTTGGCTGACAACCAGTCTACCACAGAAAGCAATATCAACCTACTGCGGGATAATCTTCTGCCCAGTCAGTCATGTCTCCTTCGAGACATGATCACCCAAAGCGTGTATCACGTATGGCACTTAACTGACTGACTATTCCGGTTTGAGAAGTTTGACCAGATGATATAATCTTTTTACGCCCGCCATGAAGTTTAAGGTGTTTGGAAAATATTTAGTCAGTCAGTAAGCAATACAATAATCAGTCAGTCAGTTAAGTGCCATACGTGATACATGCTTGAGCAATCATGTCTATTTCGATCAATGACCGACTAGAAAGAATATTTTTCCGGTAGTAGGTTGCCATTGCTTTCTGCGGTAGACTGGTTGCCAGCCAAGGCTATAGAACCCAATCCATCCTGTTATTTGACTCATAGCTAGAGGAGGAAATGATGGATTATATTATTAATTAGTAATTATTGGGAGATTAGTTTATTACTTCATAACTGTATAAAATTGATCCCCCACTTTATGCCAAGTGGAAGCCTTAATCATGATTCTAACTATTATATTCAGTCAGTCAGTTAAATGCCATACGTGATACACCCTTTGGGCGATTATGTCTATTTCGATCCAGGACTTACTGGGTAGGAGATTATCCCGCAGTAGACTGTCATTTCTAATAAACCTATAACAAAAATGGAAACCTGTTCCTGTTTGAGGGTTCGAAATTATGGCAAAACCCTCCAATATGCATGTCTGGAAATGTCAAAAGAATTGGCTATGATGCATTAAAACTTTATTTATGAGTGAATCTTTTCAATAAAATAAAATAATTTATGTCTTGAATCACTTAGAGGGTTGGGGGTAGTATTTAAATGGCCACTAGAGCTTGGGTAGATATTAAGTTCATGTCACAACATTTATCCCCCACTTGTTTTTTTACAATTACTTTTTTTTATGGTGATAATTAAATTTCCCTAGCTCAAGAGCTTATGTTTTTATAATCATTTTCTCCCAAGCAAGGCAAGACCACCACTGGTGCACAAGGGGTTACAGTGAGAGAGAAAAAAAAAAAAGTACAGGGGATGTCGAAAAATGGATAAGATAAGGATAGAGATCAAAGAGACAGAAGATGGCAATTGACGTTGCATTAAAACTTTTGGAGATTGTAGTTATCAGAGAAGCAAGCAAACAGAAAAGAGTTCCACAAACGGGAAGTGCGAGAAAACAAACTGTTAGAGTAGAAGAGGAGATTACATTTAACTCATTTCGACGATAAAAGGGAGGGATCTTGACAGTCAGTTAAATGCCATACGTGATACACAATTGGGCGATCATGTCTCGAAAGAGACATGACTGACTGGGCAGAAGATTATCCCGCAGTAGGTTGCTATTGCTTTCTGCGGTAGACTGGTTGCCGACCAAGGCTATAGAACCCAATCTGTCCTGCTATTTAACCCATAACTGGAAGGAAGAGACGGATTAATACCTTTCCCAAGAGTATTTGCGCGTAAGTGAAAACAATGGATACAGCTGGAATTCGAACTTGGCTCCCCGGTTTCTCGTTGCCGAGCCGATATCCACTGTACCACAACGAAGCCTGCGTAAATACATGTAGTCAGGGCACCAGAGAAAGAAGCTCGTCAGGGCAGTAGTTATGAAAACACTTGTAGAAAAGACAGAGGGAAGTCTTTCGATTTTATTGAGAACCTCAACATGAATAGCAGGAGCACTTGACCAGATATGCACTTCAGGATATGACTCTATTTGCTACAATGGTTCGAATTGTCTTGGTCTGGCGTAGATTTATGCAAAATACTCATGAATTAAATCATAGTTTAAATATATACATTGCAGACCAGTTGGTTACGTCGGGCTCAAGGCTTCAGTAATCATGCATTCAGTGAATGTCAAATTCTTCAAGCTAGAAATTTATTTTGCGAAGCAAACTTGTTAACAATTGCTTTTACAAATCAGTAACTGTGATGACATTAATTTTTATTGATGAATTAACATCAACGGAAATCGAATTAATTAAATAGGTCAAACTGTGGTTAAAAAGAGGAAACTTATAGTGTAAAGAATACCAAACACTACTAAATTTTAACCAATGCAAGGCTGGAGATTCCCTCAATATAGAAGGTGACAGTTAAACTGGTAACGATGTATGAGGCTGTGTAACATGAATGAGAGAGAAAGAGATCAAAATTAAAGATGATGGAGATTGTTGCAAAAAGGAGAAAAAATTTTTAGGTTGTAAGAAACAACCACAAGAAAGTATTCCAAACAGGCAAACCAAATTCACAAGTCTTCTCTTAATCTCTGAAACGCTATCCACGCAAACGATGGCTGAAATAACAACAACCCTCCCTCAAATGAGCATACGTTTGATGCACTCAACCTGGCAACACCTCAGCCAATGAGCGCTTAGCACAGTAAATATAAACGGCTAAAAGCGAGACCAATTCTGTTTACCACGAAGTGCTGTCCGATTCTCCATCTGACCAAAGCTCGTCAATTCGCCATCTCCACACTCACTTGCAAAACATACACCCGATTCTGGCCCTTTAGGGTCGCCGAGGTAAGTCACTGCTACAGAGATAAGTAAGAAAGTTTACGGTTGATTCTTGACATCAAGAGATCCAGATTGTCCAGGCAAGCAACCATGCGGGAGTGTGTTATTCAGCAGTAGAAGTTCGAAAGGACGACAAATTGGCAGGTCTTGGTGAAAGTATGTTTGAGTAGTAAAAAGTGTTCAGAGAGAAAAATTCTTCTTCAACAAGACCGCTTTAAAGTTTATGAACCTTTTTCAAGGAAAGGAAGTGATGATTCAGCAATTCTCTATTTTAGTCTAAAAAATAAAAAAATAGCAGAAACAATCCTGGTGCGATAGAATAGGTTGATCATTTTTTTTTAGTATTTAAATTTCATTCAATACAAGATCAAGAGCCACTCAAGGTAGAGAATTCCACAAAGTGGTGGATTTATGGAAAAATATTATTTGAGTAGAACAATGTCACACATTTAAAAACATTATATTTCTCAGGCATTCTCCAGATAAGAATTTCTACTCGTCGAGGTCTCAGAATAAATAAACATATCATGTAAATGAAATAAAATCTTTGAGGGGCATTCCGTAAATTGGCTCTAAAGAAATCAACGTTCTAGGACGAAGGGGGGGTGGCAAATCTTCAAGGGCAAAATAAAGTAGGTTTCGTTTCCCTCTTGTCACCCCCAACTGCGCCTTATTCTAGGTTTTTGATCACGCCACTGGGCCATCTAGTACTTCGGGTAAGAGTCGAGTGAATTCGCTCCTCTCAAAACCTCGTTTTGTGTCGATCAAAACTGCGTTCTTTAATATCTGAAACGCAATACTTGCTTCTTTTTAAAAGCTGGTTTAAATCATATATAATCTAATTAAATTATGATTATATATATATTAAATTAATAATTTTATATATATATATATATATATATATATATATATATATATATATATATAGTATATCGAGGCAGCAAGTAATTTTCTAAACATATGCTGTTAAATATAAGAGACAATGAATGTCTATTATGTTTAATCATGAGCCGTTCTAAACGTCGTATTTTGACTTTAATTTCAGTTGAAAATAAAGACAAAAATTCTCCAACATTTGGATAATTAGTTATTGATTTTCTTCTAAGCTTTCGACTCACATGAGCCATCTTCAGAGAGGTTGTTTAAACTGAAATATTATAACATCCACCATCACCGACGATTTTATTTTGTGTTGACATAAAACTCCGCTTGCCAACGGCAATAATTACCAAAAATAATAAACGCAGTTCTTAAGTTTGCGATGCGGTTTTATGACGTCACACCGCGTGATAGCGCGAAATGACAACAAAACCATATAGTCAAATGCAATGTAATATGTTATTTCCTGTTTTAAAGTTGATTTTATTGAGTGTTGGTTGTTTAGATTTAATGTACATGGCCTCCAATATCTGCAGGTTCCTCTTACTGTGTGTATGAGTAAGGATCACCGTATTGTTGACCAAAATCTGTCTGATATTACCTACATGATTATGTTTTTCAGAGAAATGTTGTTTAATAGTACTCTGATCAGAAAGATGACATGTAAGTCTACGGGAGAGCGTGGTTGTATTTTTTTTATTTTTGGTAACTATTGCCGTTGCCAAGCGGAGTTTTATGTCAACACAAAATAAAATCGTCGGTGATGGTGGATGTTATAATATTTCAGTTTAAACAACCTCTCTGAAGATGGCTCATGTGAGCTGAAAGCTTAGAAGAAAACCAATAAATAATTATCCAAATGTTGGAGAATTTTTGTATTTATTTTCAACTGAAATTAAAGCCAAAATACGACGTTTATAACGGCTCATGATTAAACATAATAGACATTCATTGTCTCTTATATTTAACAGCATATATATATGGATCCCAGAAACAAAATCATACTACAATTAAAAAGAACAATTAGATCGGTACTCCGATCAACTATTTGTGCATGTAACATTTTTTGTCCTAAATGCGTGAATTAATGAGGCCGCCAGTCTGGGGAAAGATGGTAATTTCGTCTCGTTGGATCATTCGCTTGTGTAATGGTTTTTAATCTCAACGAGCATCCCATTCTTGTGGCCTTGTGCCTATCTAAAGAAAGATTTTTTTAAATTAAAATCTATGCATGGGAGGTTAGATAGATAGATGGGTCGTTGTTTAAACCCAGCCAAAAGTCATGATTACGCATATTGATTTTAAGGGGGAGTAAATAATCCCCACGTGGAAAAAGAAGACGGAGCACATTCGTATTTCCCCAGTGTTCGCCAGTTTGACCTTTAGACTGAACAAAACTAACCTTTTGCTAAATATTTATTCGTTAATAGGTTTAGCTTGATAGAAATGATGACTAACATCTACGCGTTTCCTCACACACACAGAGAGAGAGAGAGAGAGAGAGAGAGAGAGAGAGAGAGCATATACACACACACGCACAGAGAGAGAGAGAAAGAGAGAGAGAGAGCATATACACACACACAGAGAAGGAAGAGAGAGAGAGAGCGAAAGAGAGAGAGAGCATATACACACACACACACAGAGAGAAAGAGAGAGAGAGAGCATATACACACACACGCAGAGAGAGAGAGAGAGAAAGAGAGAGAGCATATACAGAGAGAGAGAGAAAGAGAGAGAGAGCATATACAGAGAGAGAGAGAGAGAGAGAGAGCATATACACACACACACGCACACACACATAAATTTTGAAAATAGAAATGTACGTATTAACGTTTAGTGATTTTTAGTTTGTATGCATATGTTCAATTAATTATCTGAACTTATATATATATGGTATTTTTAAATAACGTGTGTATGCATGGTTGTGGTTGGATATATATGTATGTGTGTCTCTGTGTATGAAAGCATACTCATAATATAAATTCTATATGTATGTGAACTTATGTATAATATAAAACCCGTGTATGTCTGTGTGTGCGTTAGGATTACGTATTATATAAATTATAAACCATGTGTGTATGTATAATATAGACTCCATGCGTGTGTGTGGACTGACGTATCATATAGATGTATGTGTGTGTGTGGAAGCGTGTAGACTTACGTATAATATAAATTCCATTTGTGTGTGTGTGTGTGTACACGTGTGGTTATATGATTGTGCGTGGGTGCGTTGTCAATATATTTGTTGATGTTGCCTGTGACTTAAGATTCATGTTTCTCATTTACTCGCGTGGAATTAGTACCCTGACTGGTACCTGACTGGGGTACCTTAATCCTCACGGTAAGTATATTATCCCTAGTTGGAAAATTGACGAAATCCTCATTATTACTAATCAAAAAGCATTTTTACCACTCTAACTGAGGCCTGTATTTCCATTTTAATCACGAGCCATATAGCGACTCTCCATGTTCAACAATAGAATCATTAACCGGTACACTTCGTTGCATTAATGGCCGATCTTTCCCAATTGTGTCATTTCTTAACTTCTCCTTACGAGCGGCATTTCTAGTGATATTTGATTTCACCCACTTGGCCAGAAACAGGCTCCTGTTCATCCTTGCATGAGACCTAACATGCAGTTCATTTATTTTTCTGTTCTCAAGACAGCAGACGGTGGCAGCCCATCTCCACCAAATCCCGATAAATTTATTCAGGCTTTCCTTACCCTAATCAAAACATCTACTACAATAGCAAATCCAAGTCAAACTCGTGTATAAACTTCACTAGACACCCAACAAATTTTGACGACCATTTCCTTTTAATCTGCATCCTCATTTAACACGTGGTCATCGATCACGGGATGTATGAATATATTGTATGGAAATATTGTAGCTGATTTAACAACGATGTTTCGCAGTCCTCATTTCTGAGCCTCATTTCAATTCAACTACCTTGATATGGATAGTGTTGCGCTCAAACAAACTTCGCTTCGACATTCCTACCCCTAGAAAGACACTAATCGCAGTACACACTTCTTCTTAAGGGATCATCCCATTTCACTGCATATCTTCTTCTATGTGCCGTGTCCCTTCGAGGCATAAACAATCAGGGCCCTCCACATCTCCCTATCCTTACTGGTTCTTAGAACACTATCTCCTGTTACCCCACCCAAACACCGCTCTGCCATCCACTTGCTCAAGCCTGTCAAGCATGTTACACGCTGCATTTCCCTGTCCCTCTTTCCCTCCATCCGACCTGTGAGTATCAGATTCTCCAAGACCTCCTTCCTCATTACATGTCTTAGGAACTTCAGCTGTCTTTTCCTGATGCTAAGTAATTTTTTCGTTTCTATCCCCACTAAAACCTCATCGTTGCTCACATGTTCAGTCCATGGTATCCTCAGCATCCTTCTGTAGAACCACATTTCGGTCGCTTCAAGTCTCTCCTACATCTTTGAGGAGATCGTCCAGCATTCACTGCCATATTGAAGAACAAACATCACATAGTAATACAGTACTCACTTTGTTTCCAGCAAAATTCTGTCTTTCGATACTTTGCTTAGATTCTGGAATGCATCTTTGGCTGTGGCAACTCGCCTTCGGATCTAAGTGTTGCACTTTCTGTCTTCTGCTAGAACACTTCCCAAGCAAATATAATCACCGCATATGCAATGTATTTTATCATGCTCTTGTATGCCTTGTCATTTGAACCTGTTTCATCTGTCCGATATTTTGACATTACTGCATGTCATTCATAGCTAAAAAAACCTTTTTACCACTCACCGAAAACAAGTTCCGCTTAACTCATCACTCGTCCACGAGATCTCATTTCCTCTTCAATATATTAATTATCGCGTCCTGTTTTATTCAAATTTAAATCACAACGCTATTCACGCAGCCAAAGATTCTGATAGCTTTGTGGTCAATTTCTACTTACCCAAAATTGCTTTCGGATTCTTGCCATTATCTTCGGTACGGAGTTCAATCTGAACTGACCCCCCCCCCTACCTTGGCGAACAATACGTTGTACCTTTTATAAGTTTATCAGGACTACAAATAAACTTTACTAAAACGGAATGCATGGTCATCAGCAAAAGGTGACAACTACATAATCTACGGATGCCGAAATCAGCCCCAAATATCCTGCAACACACTGACATTTTTTAAGTTTAACTAGAACGACTAAGACATCTGCAAGTACAATTTACTGATACTGAAGACAGCAGCACCCCCAAGAAAAATAGGTAAATTTTTGTTTTAGGTCCCGAAGGATTTTAACCATTCAAATTTTTCCATAATAGTCTTGTGTATTTTTTCCCTTTTTTATGGTACTTAATCTCAGAAGAAAGTTAACTTTGAAATATATGAAAATAAGTGATAAGTGTAGTTTTACTTAATCTTAAAGGTAACTTTCTTACAAAAATCTATATTTTCATATATTTGAAAGTTAACTTTCTTCTCAAATTAAGTACTCGCAACTTTCTTAAATTAATTACAAAAAAAAAAAAAAGAAAGAAAAAATAAAACACGCATATACACGCAACTTTCTGCTGCAATTGAATACAAAAAAAAATGAATCACGTAGTAATTTCTTCAAAGACTTTTCAGTAATAGAAGTAAATAGGCTGAACTTATCTTCGTACGCCTAAAATCATTCAGCAGCGAATGTAAGCCGGTAATGGGTGACAAAAATAGCGTGAAGAAGTCCGATTTTTTTCTGGTCGTTAATATATAAAAAGGTAGGTTTGTATTTTAGTTTCCTATTTTTAATACTGTACTTAGCTATTGGAAGGCATCTTTTGTTATCCCAATGCGGCTTTGTATTTCGGTGTCACACATACCGTTTCCCCCGTTAAAACATTTCCGAGATATTTAAATTTTTGAGCTTGCCGGATTTTCTCGTCTCAAATTTGTTGGTGCAGAACGTTTCCTTTGTTAATTATTTGGTTTGCAGAATGTTGCAATACGATCCGCACGACTACATCTGTAGCAGATGAATCCCCAACCTCTGCTCGGTGAAGTCTTTAATAACACCTGAAGGACTGGCTGCTAAATATCGACTTCCTTCCTGTTGGCATCTTACCGCTAACAGCTTGTCATTGACCTAATACCGGCCGCCATCTTAAGGTTTTTCACCTTACGAAGAGTTAGCACCTTAACTACAGTTATCACATCAATCATGTGCATGTTTTCTAGAGGTAATTGTTGAATTGTTACCGTGATACGATCCAGGGAAGTAGTTACAAATGTCATCTTTACCAGCCCTTACAACTGTTCACCTTCGAACTCGTCTATCATTGTCGTCCTCCTAATTTCATAAGTATAGACATTCATTTGTTCTCCTATCCACCTTTTCCTTCCCAACATTCTACAGGTCACAAATTCTGTAAATGCCTCCTTTAATCTGATCTTTTTTTCTGTGTTTAGTTGGTCTTTGCCAGCCAATGTGTCTCTTTTCAAAGACTAGAACTGTTTTTCAACACGCTGATGTGTATTGAAATCCTCGCAATATTCATTACTATCAGTATAGCCCGGCGTTGCTCGGGTGTAATGAAAGCTTTAAAACTAATCCATGGTCCTGGAGCTCAGACTCTTTGGACGTTGGCACGAAAGACTAAAAAGCAATAGTTGTTTCCGGTTAAAATGAAACCGTAGACTGAAAGAAAAATGAATGGATGTAAGTCAAATTTTGATTTCCTGGTATCGATATGAAATAAGTTTTTTTTCGTCGTAAACTGAATTTTGAAGGTGAAATAATCCTCTGAGTAAATGGTATCATGGCTGAGACTAAGAACTACAATTATACCTACTTAGAGCCAAACCCGAAGCAAAAACTAAAATAAAAGGGCTGAAAAATACAGACATACAGGCAGATAAACAGATACACACACAAACATCTTGCCATTTATATATATATATTATCGATTTTCTGGACTATTGTAAGAACTGCAACCTTGAAACTTCTGAATATCGATTCTTATGTCTTTGTCTATGAGTATCAAATTTGATTAAAATCGGACCACTACTTCTATAACCCGATTTTTTCGATAATCGATTTTCGATGTTTATCGGGGGTACCTCGACACAAAACCTAGCTAAGAACACTCGCAGACGCTTATAGTACAACTGTGTAAATTTTCAAGAAAATCTGTTCAGCCGTTTCGGAGTCTATAGGTAACGGACACACACACACATACACACACAGACAAAGTTCCATTTATAAATATGTTTATATTGTTGAAGTTATCGCTAACATTTTTGTCGATATTTACAAACTCTAGGTTGCATTCAATTTCGCAAACCCATCAATGAAATTTAAATTCGCTGATTTGTTTGGAAAAATAATTTCACAAATGCCCTACTTCGCAGTTTAATAATTTCTTTAAATAATTTAAACTTATAGGACTTCTTGTTTAGTGCACTGCAAAATGCCACACAAGATGGAGAACCCAGTCATCACCTCTGGCAATCTGCTTCCCAAGACTGCAACTCCCTTGATTGTTGTGTATGGAGCACCGTTAAGCGATAGACAAGCGAAAATCCTTTTAACACCAAAGAGGAACGGAAGGAAATAATTATTGCAGCATTCACCAACTTAATTATAAAGACAGTCTAGAAGTCGTCTGAAGGCCATGATTGAAGTCAACGGTAACTTTATTGAATAAATTTAGTCTTCACTATTTCAAGATATTTTGTATAATTTTGGTAAATATGTATTTTAAAATATAATGTCAGTGTTGTTTTCATTACAGAAAATTACAAAACATTGAGGGATGTTGCCAACTCTGACGTGGGTACAGTATGCCAACTTTTTTATACTAACGTTCTTCCAAAACAAGGCGCAAGAGCCACTTAAGAGTGTTAAGTAAAATGAATATTATGAGAATATGTAGGAGAGATAGAGATTGACCTTAGATATAAATTGATTGACGGAATCAATTGACACCGAGAAGAAGCTTACTTGTTCTTATGTCTCGTAAAATCAGTTTGGAAGGAGAGTCAGACTGTGATTAGTCAGAATAATTTCGGCGTGTTGAGGCTGCTTTTATCTTGTCAAGTACACAGTCCTACATTGGTAGACCAGGTTCTGGATGGTCACGTAGTACTCAGCAAGTCCGTCGCATTGTAAGATCAATAATAACAGACTGTATGGCGTCAATAGCATGGATCAAAACAAATATACGCCTCCAATATTGTTAAGAGAGTCCGTTGGAAATAATTTACTTGGAACTCTGTCATAACACTGACATGTACTCATCTAGCTGATGCAAATAAAGCCTATTTAAAGAAGCAATGTAGAACGATAGCTGTGACATTGATAATAGATTTAATGAGATAAGCTTGCTAAACAAGACACGTCGTCAAAGCGCCCAAAGTGATTCCAAGAGGCCGAAAGTAAGGAACACCCAGTGACGATTAAACTCATTACTCAGTCGTAATTGATCTAGCGAGACAAGCTTGTTAACCATTACACCATATCAAAGCACCCAAAATAGTTTCACAAGGCCTACAATTTAGGGTAACCAGTGATGGTCAAACTCACTATTTAGTCGTAACTGATCTAGCGAGGAAAGCTTGTTAACCATTACACCATATCAAAGCGTCCAAAATGATTTCACAAGGCCTAAAACATGGGGCACCAATGATGATCAAACTCACTACCCAATCGTAATTGATCTACCATGACAAGCTTGTTAACCATTACACGATATCAAAGCGCCCAAAATGATTTGACAAGGCCGAAAATATGGGGTAACTTACTATTTAGTCGTAACTGATCTAGTGAGAACAACTTGTTAACCATTACACCATATCAAAGCGCCCAAAATGTTTTCACAAGGGCTGAAATATGGGGTAGCCAGTGATGGTGAAATTCACTATTTAGTCGTAACTGATCTAGCGAGGAAAGCTTGTTAACCATTACACCATATCAAAGCATCCAAAATATTTTCACGAGGCCTACAATATGGGGCACCCAGTGATGATCAGACTCACTACTCAATCGTAATTGATCTAGTGAGACAAGCTTGCTAATCATCACACATATAGAAAGGTGGATCATCTTGCACATATACAAATCGATCATCTGTCCGTTCATGGAATACTGCTGTCATATATGGTCAGGCGCCCCCGGTGTTCATCTAAGTGCTCTCGACAGGCTCCAAAGGAGAATCAGTAATCTGATAGGTACCGGCTTGGCGGCTCGGCACCAGCCACTTTCTCACCGACGAAATGTGGCTTCACTCTGTCTCTTCTATAAATATTTTCATGGCTTCTGCTCCGACGAGCCCAAGTCATTGGTGCCCCTGCCACATGAGTTTACTCGTGCAACCAGACTGGCAACTGGGTCCCACCCAACCAAATGCAGCCGACAATTCTACTCCAGCAGCTTCTTTTCTCGCACTTAACACCAGTGGAGCCCTCTTCGATATTCTTGCTTTCCCGACGGCTAAAACCTCCAGGAATTTAAATGCAATGTCAATACCCATCTATTAACTACTTGACTCTAGTTCTTTCTACATCACCCCGTATATCTTTTCCTTTCTCTATATCATTGCAACTGTCATCACACCTGTATTCCCATTCTTTGCTTGCTCCCTTTCTCTGACATTCCCTGTAACTGGTTCGTCTTTCTCTTTATTCTCCTCCTATCTAATCTTTTTTTCTTATGTAACCCCCTGCACATCAGTGGCGTTACCGCATTGCTTGGGGTGAAACGATTAAAAAAAAAAAAGAAAAAGTGCCCAATATGATTCCACAAGCCTGAAATTATATGGTTTCTGTATATGCGTATCTGAACGTATGTATATCTGTGTTCATGTCTCTTACTCTATATATGCGCAAACATACGTAGGGGTGTGTGTGTGTGTGTGCGCGCTTGTACCTCAATGTTTATATATATATATAGGTAGTGTGTTTTATCGGGGTATCATCTTTTCCTTTTTTGAGATCTTTTTTATCTTTCTTGGCAGAAATCAAATTAGATTTAGAAAACCCAAAAAACCGGAACCATTTTTAATCTCTTAAGAAAACAAATACAGGTGGGAAGACGTTTGCACATCGATCAAGATTCGAGATTAACTCTCAGGTGGGAATAAGGCGTTTTCATTTCAATACCCTAACAGAAAATGAGCAGAATGTGTGGTGAGAGAGAAACGGAAAAAGTCGAAGTTGTGGTATAAATGGCGAGAGAATGAAGACAGGCAACAAGAAAGAAAGAAAGAAAGATTAAGAAAGATTAAGAAGATTAGAGAATGCTTAGCAACAGAGGAAGTTGGATTAACGCGAGAACGGGAGAACGGGAGAACGCGAGAACGGGAGACATTAAAGAGGGAAGATTAAATAAATACACAAATAGATTAAAATCGGAAAAAAATATGTAGAAAAGAAAGAAAAAATGCAAGAAAGAAGAGAAAGATTTTGCGGTGAAGTATTTAAAAACAAAATCATATAAAATCTGATTATTTATTTTTTCCTTTCGTTAATACGGACAGATTTCTCTATTAGTCTCAGTCAGTTAAGTGCCATACGTGATACACAATTGGGCGATCATGTCTCGAAAGAGACTTGACTGACTGGACAGAAGATTATCCCGCAGTAGTTTGCCATTGCTTTCTGCGGTAGACTGGTTTCCGACCAAGGCTAGAGAACGCAATCTGTCCTGCTATTTAACCCATAACTGGAAGGAAGAGACGGATTAATACCTTTCCCAAGGGTATTTGCGCGTTATTCACCAACTTAAATAAAAAGACAGTCTAGAAGTCGTCTGAAGGCCATGATTGAAGTCAACGGTAACTTTATTGAATAAATTTAGTCTTCACTATTTCAAGATATTTTGTATAGTTTTGGTAAATATGTATTTTAAAATATAATGTCAGTGTTGTTTTCATTACAGAAAATTACAAAACATTGAGGGATGTTGCCAACTCTGACGTGGGTACAGTATGCCCACTTTTTTATACTAACGTTCTTCCAAAACAAGGCGCAAGAGCCACTTAAGAGTATTAAGAAAATGAATATTATTACCTTTTTCCAAGGCTATTTGCGCGAAAGTGAATGCAATGAATTCAACTGGAATTCGAACTCGGCTGCCAGATTTCTCGTTCCGAGCCGATATCCAGTGCCCGACACCACACAGTGATTTGTTACTCTACATGCTACTTATTCGTAAATGTTTCATCATAATGACCTCTCTGCCTCATTCTTTTTCTCCCCCCCCCACTCCTATATGTGTGTATCCTTTAATGTCTCATCATAAGTACCTCTCTAAATATATTTCTTTCTTTTTCTCTCTAAATTTGCTTTATTTCTTAATGTCTTATCATAATGACCCCACCATCTCTTTATTTTTCTTTCTCTGTCTAAATGTGACTTATTCCTTAATGTCTAGACATAACCATCTCTCTCTCTCTCTCTCTCTCTCTCTCTCTCTCTCATTCTTTTTCTTTCTCCCTCTACATGGACCTTATTCCTACATGTCTCATCATAATGACCCCTTTGTCTCGTAATTTTTCTTTCTCCGTCTACATCTGCCTAATTCCTTCATGTCTCATCATAATGACCCCTCTCTCTTTTTTTTTCTTTCTCCCAGTAAATATGCCTTATTCCTGCATGTTTCCTCATAATGACCCTTTTGTCATTTTTTTTTCTTTCTCTCTCAACATGTGCCTTATTCCTTCATATCTTATCATAATGACCTCTTTGTCTTTTTCTCTTTCTTTCTCCCTCTACATGGTATTTATTCCTGCAGGTTTCATCATAATTAACCCTTTGTCTCTTTCTCTTTCTTTCTTTCTCCCTCTACATGTGCCTTATTTCGTCATGTCTCATCATAATGACCCCTTTTTTCTCCTACATGTGCCTTATTCCTTCATGTCTCATCATAATGACCTCTTTGTCTTTTTCTCTTTCTTTCTCTCTCTACATGTACCTTATTCCAGCAAGTCTCATCATAATGACCCCTCTGTTTCTAGATTTTTCTGTCACCTTCTACATATGCCTTATTCCCTCATGTCTCATCATAATGACCCCTTTGTCTTTTTCTTATTTTTCTTTCTCCCTCTACATGTGCCTTATTACTGCATGTTTCATCAAAATAACCCCTCATTCTCTTTCTTTTTCCTTCTCCCTCTAGACTAAACTAATTGGAGTAGATAGACTAAACTATCGCCCGGTTCACACTCCACCCACATCTATTGAACAGGTGAAGAGGCTCATCCCTTCTTCCCTGCTTAGGATGTGGTTTCCAGTTTTCTTTTCCAATCTTTTTACTCTTACGTAGCCCCCTGTGCATCAGTGGCGATACCGCCTTGCTTGGGGTGATATGATTAAAAAAAAAAAGAAAAAAAGAAAAATATAACTTTTTCCTTCATATCTCATCAAAATGACCCCTTTGTCTCTTTCTCTTTCTTTCTCTCTCTACATGTACCTTATTTCTACATATCTCATCATATTGAACCCTTTGTCTATTTATATCTGTTTCTCCCTTTACATGTGACTTATTCCTTCATGTCTCATCGTAGTGACCCTCTGTCTCTTTATTTTTCTTTCTCCCTCACCATGTTCCTTATTCCTGCATGTTTCATTATAATGACCCCTTGGTCTCTTTCTCTTTCTTTCTCACACTACATGTGCCTTATTCCTTCATGTCTCATCATAATGATCTTCTGTCTCTTTATTTTTCTTTCTCCCTCTGCATGTGCCTTATTCCTGCATGTTTCATCATAATGACCCCTTTGTCTTTTTCTTTCTCCCTCTACATGTGACTTATTCCTTCGTGTCTCATCAAAATGACCTCTCTGTTTCTTTCTTTCTCCTTTTCCGTCTACATATGTCTTTTTCCTTCATGCCTCATCATAATGACCCCTTTGTATCTTTCTCTTTCTTTCTCTCTCTACATGTGCCTTATTCCTTCATAACTGATCATAATGACCCCCTGTTTCTTTCTTAATCTTTCTCCCTCTACATGTGCCTTATTTCTTCATGTCTCGTCATAGTGACCCTCTGTCTCTTTCTTTTTTTTTCTCCCTCTTCATGTGCCTTCTTTCTGTTGTATATCAATAAACAACAAACACGCATATATATAAAAAATATGTTATATTTTTATTAATGAACGATGAACCGTGTAGCCTAGGGAACAGAGAGTGAGAGAGCGCGCTTCTAATGGGTTGACGGGAGTGTCTCTCTTCACCGGACGATCTCTGTCGCTCCTCTACTGCTACTCTGGTCTGTCTGGCTCTCTGTCTGGTGAAATCCGTGCGCCGAGGTCTTTTTATAATCTTCAAACCGGGACTTCCGGATTTTGCCTCGCCCACGCACGCCCACGTAATTCTCAGAGACACCTGTTCTGTTTGCCTCTGTAGCCATTTCCGCTACTGCCGGAAATAAGGTCAAACAAACATCCGTTCCTTTCAACGACCGGAAACGCCCCCGCTTGCATCAGCTTCCTCGGGTGGGCCCAGATTGTTATATTACATTCCTCGCCCACCCATTTTCCAAAATGTTCACCTAAGAACATTTTAAGCGCAACACCCTCACTCTCCTCCCCACGCCACACAAGCCCGACAATTGTATAAAACATGTGCACGCCAAAACAACAAAAACATGTGCATGCCGAAACAAAAAACAACAAAAAAAAATATATAGGGGAGCCTACATCGGCAACCCAACAATGTTCGTGTCCATCGTGAAAATTGTTCTACCAGCTCGATGTTTCATTGTTCCTTTTTTTTTTCCTTTTTTTTCCCTCCCCCCTCCTTTTTTTTTAATATCCATTTTCACAGAATTGGGCAAAGTTCTTAAAAATGTTCATTTTCTTTCTCGACTCTGTCCATAAGCGTAGACTCCTCGATGCATAACCACATGATTATAGGCGGTAACCGCGCCCCAGTTTCTAAACTAACATCGAGTAAATGACCTTTGACCAACACCATGCGTGCCTCTGCTCGAGTTTATTGTTACACATGTAACCTCATTTAATTTAATTTAATTTCAAACATACTATGTTTGAACACAGAAAAAATGGTCATTATCTGCCGTACATATCATTCATAGTCTGACCGAGAAATGTTCAATAGAAAATGAAGAAAATTACCCTGATTCCAACGTTAATCCGCATGCAATTTACTTGTGGAGGATTAGAGGTTTCATCTATATTAATTTAGTCTAAAAAAAAATGGACCCGTGACTCGTAGTTCCTTAGTTTGTACAATGTTTTCTATTCCTTGAACTACTTCCTCTGGATTCGAATCCAAGCATACCTGATTTGTTGACACCTCTCTGTTTAACGCAGAGACATTTGCGTGTTGAACACCCGTTGACCCCGGAGTACTATTCACAACGGATAACTCAATTTCCTTTCCCGAAGCACTGTTGCTTCTTTTACACTTAAAAATCCGCTTCCTAGCTATTATTCCAAGGATTATTATAACGCCGACCACGCCAGCAATGACCCCTATCGTCAACCTCCTCGGGAGTTCCTCACATCCTTCACTAAATCTCTCCATATTTATCTGTTCCAAGGTATTTACTAGTTTGCGGATAGGAATCTCCTCCATATCGCGCAATTCTACCGGCATGGTGTCCACTGAAAAATTGGGAAATTTCTGCGTAATTGGGGACCAACCCACTGAACCAGAGACGTATAATTTACTTTATGCTTTAGATATTATTAATAATTTTCCACGTTTGTATCTTTCTTTTTGTTCCGATCAACTGTGGAATCTGCAGGTCTATCCGTGTCAATATAAAGTTTTCAGAAATTAATATATCTTCAAAAGATATTTCCCAAGTCACATAAATGAAAATTCACAGAGGATGTTGAATTGATGGGAACCTGCACAAAAGCATAATTCACAAACATAGAAATGTAAATCATTTTGTAGTGTACAGTCATTGAAAAGAAATCCAAAAAAAACCCCCAAAAAACTAACACTGCACAACCCAACGAAAACATTGTTATCAACAAGTTAATCCAATTATCCACTTTAAAGAGTAGAAGAAACTTCCTTTACATGATTTTACATTTCACTTACTCAATAAAAGTGAGATTAATTAAGCAACATACCAGTAAACTCACTTCACATATATGGTAAAATATTAACAACAAAAATAAATCATTAACTCAGATGTTTTGTACTTACAGATAGGTAAATATCTCAACTCCAATCCTCCCGCCAACCCCAACCTATGCGCTACTCTCTACATGCAGTCTTACACCCCCTCCGTTCTACCCTTAATGTGTTCGACACATTTCTCAATTTTAGGGTCAGATCGGCAAAAGTATGCATTTTTTTTTCTAACTAGACTTATAAACACGAGCAGAAAACACACACACTATCAAATCAAAGAGTCACCTACCTTGGCTGCTGTTTATAGTCGCGCTGCTGCTATATATTTTCGTCTTCTTTTTTTTCTTTCTATCTGGTAGTTTTAAGTCCGTTGAATTTTCAATCGTCGCCGTGGTAACCAGCTCGTATCAATCTGTTTTGTTGTCCCAAAACAGCAAGTCACTTAGGCACCAAAAAGATGTGTGTGACTGAGCCGGTTATATATCGCCAAACAGGAAGCACATATATAAAAATATAAGTTATATTTTTATTAATGACGATGAACCGTGTAGCCTAGTGAACAGAGAGTGAGAGCGCGCTTCTAAGGGTTGACGGGAGTGTCTCTCTTCACCGGCCGATCTCTGTCGCTCCTCTACTGCTACTCTGGTCTGTCTGGCTCTCTGTCTGGTGAAATCCGTGCGCCGAGGTCTTTTTATAATCTCCAAACCGGGACTTCCGGATTTTGCCTCGCCCACACACGCCCACGTAATTCTCAGAGACACCTGTTCTGTTTGCCTCTGTAGCCATTTCCGCTACTGCCGGAAATAAGGTCAAACAAACATCCGTTCCTTTCAACGACCGGAAACGCCCCCGCTTGCATCAGCTTCCTCGGGTGGGCCCAGATTGTTATATTACATTTCTGCATGTTTCATCATAATGACCCCTTCGTCTCTTTCTCTTTCTTTCTCCCTCTTCATGTGCCTTATTCCTTCATGTCTCATCATAGTGACCCTCTGTCTCTTTCTCTTTCTTTCTCCCTCTCCATGTGCCTTATTCCTTCATGTCTCATCATAGTGACCCCTCTGGTTCTTTCTCCCTCTCCATGTGCCTTATTCCTTCATGTCTCATCATAGTGACCCCTCTGGTTCTTTCTCCCTCTCCATGTGCCTTATTCCTTCATGTCTCATCATAGTGACCCCTCTGGTTCTTTCTCCCTCTCCATGTGCCTTATTCCTTCATGTCTCATCATAGTGACCCCTCTGGTTCTTTCTCCCTCTCCATGTGCCTTATTCCTTCATATCTCATCATAATGACTCCTTTGTCTCTTTCTCTTTCTTTCTCCCTCTCCATGTGCCTTATTCCTTCATGTCTCATCATAGTGACCCTCTGTCTCTTTCTCTTTCTTTCTCCCTCTCCATGTGCCTTATTCCTTCATGTCTCATCATAGTGACCCCTCTGGTTCTTTCTCCCTCTCCATGTGCCTTATTCCTTCATGTCTCATCATAGTGACCCCTCTGGTTCTTTCTCCCTCTCCATGTGCCTTATTCCTTCATGTCTCATCATAGTGACCCTCTGTCTCTTTCTCTTTCTTTCTCCCTCTTCATGTGCCTTATTCCTTCATGTCTCATCATAGTGACCCTCTGTCTCTTTCTCTTTCTTTCTCCCTCTCCATGTGCCTTATTCCTTCATGTCTCATCATAGTGACCCCTCTGGTTCTTTCTCCCTCTCCATGTGCCTTATTCCTTCATGTCTCATCATAGTGACCCCTCTGGTTCTTTCTCCCTCTCCATGTGCCTTATTCCTTCATGTCTCATCATAGTGACCCCTCTGGTTCTTTCTCCCTCTCCATGTGCCTTATTTCTTCATGTCTCATCATAGTGACCCTCTGTCTCTTTCTCTTTCTTTCTCCCTCTCCATGTGCCTTATTCCTTCATGTCTCATCATAGTGACCCCTCTGGTTCTTTCTCCCTCTCCATGTGCCTTATTCCTTCATGTCTCATCATAGTGACCCCTCTGGTTCTTTCTCCCTCTCCATGTGCCTTATTCCTTCATGTCTCATCATAGTGACCCCTCTGGTTCTTTCTCCCTCTCCATGTGCCTTATTCCTTCATGTCTCATCATAGTGACCCCTCTGGTTCTTTCTCCCTCTCCATGTGCCTTATTCCTTCGTCTCATCATAGTGACCCTCTGTCTCTTTCTCTTTCTTTCTCCCTCTACATGTGCCTTATTCCTTCATGTCTCATCATAGTGACCCCTCTGGTTCTTTCTCTTTCTTTCTCCCTCTCCATGTGCCTTATTCCTTCATGTCTCATCATAATGACTCCTTTGTCTCTTTCTCTTTCTTTCTCCCTCTCCATGTGCCTTATTCCTTCATGTCTCATCATAGTGACCCTCTGTCTCTTTCTCTTTCTTTCTCCCTCTCCATGTGCCTTATTCCTTCATGTCTCATCATAGTGACCCCTCTGGTTCTTTCTCCCTCTACATGTGCCTTATTCCTTCATGTCTCATCATAGTGACCCCTCTGGTTCTTTCTCCCTCTCCATGTGCCTTATTCCTTCATGTCTCATCATAGTGACCCTCTGTCTCTTTCTCTTTCTTTCTCCCTCTCCATGTGCCTTATTCCTTCATGTCTCATCATAGTGACCCTCTGTCTCTTTCTCTTTCTTTCTTCCTCTCCATGTGCCTTATTCCTTCATGTCTCATCATAGTGACCCCTCTGGTTCTTTCTCTTTCTTTCTCCCTCTCCATGTGCCTTATTCCTTCATGTCTCATCATAGTGACCCCTCTGGTTCTTTCTCTTTCTGCAGTTGCCTTATTCCTGCATGTCTTACACTTTTTCGTTCATTGTCCACTGCAATGACTTCTCCGTCTGATTTTTTTCTTGTTGCGCAAAAGGCGAAGGATTTAATGGCTGGTAGAAGATCGACAATGATGGATAGTCATAGTTACTGAGTGTAATAAAAAGAAAAAACCGTTTTTAGCCATGGTCTTCCTTTTCCTGAAAAAGAGGTAAAAAGACGCGAATTTTTTTTTTAGAAAATAAGTGGATTGCAAATGTGCCAAAGTTACTTAGCTGAAAGTTGTGGACAGCTACAATTGGGCCACATCTTAAAAAGACATGATATGTAAATGAAGAACTCAAAGCCAGACTTTTCAGTGAATAATTTGGGACTTAATTATATAGTTTTATATGTGAGGAACAAAGATTTCCGTGAAATGTAATCAATTGTTTTTTCAGCTGAAATTGAATTTTTCATAAAGCAATCAGTTAAGTGCCATCCGTGATACACAATTAGTCGATCATGTCTCTCCACAACCTCCTCCCCAAAATAACTTTTGACTTTTTTAGTTAAGTGACATCCGTAATACACGCTTAGGAGATAATGTCTCTCCACATCTTCTTCACCTAAATAACTGTTGCCTCTTTCAGTTAAGTGCCATACGGGATACACGCTTGGGCGATCATGTCTCTCCACAGCCTCCTCACCTAAATAACATTTGACTCTTTCAGTTAACCACGCTTGGGCGATTCTCTTTCTATTCATGATTGACACAGCAGAATTTTTTTCCCCTGTAGTTTGCCCTTTCTTTCTGCAGTAGACTGATTGCCAACCAAGGATATTGAGCTTTACAAATCGTTGGTGTTTTTCATGTGAAATTCTTCAAAAATATCTATAGACACCGAATAAAAAATACTGGCGTCAGGTGAATTGTTCCTGATTCAAACTTGCCGAATTGGGTGCTACATTCTGATAATCGAAAGAATTAATTCCATTTGGACAAATCTTCGTCCTTCTCGGCAGAATGAAACCCGTTAGATCCGACGTGCCTTAAACAATTTTTTTCGTGGTTGTCCATATTAACCATTTATTTATTAAACAATATATTTATTTATTTTCGTCTACCGGTCGGAATTCTCGAGAATTCTGGACGCAAAATTTTCTCTAATAAGCTTTCTCGAAAATTCAAACCGGTAGATGAAAATAGATAAATAAACTGTTTAATAAATAAACGCGGCGTCTACTCAAATACGAGTATTTCTTTAATAAGATTCCTGGAACATTCAGGCCGGTAGATGAAAATAAATAAATATACTGTTTAATAAATAAACGAAGCGTCTACTCAAATACGAGTATTTCTTTAATAAGATTCCTTGAACATTCAGGCCGGTAGATGAAAATAAATAAATATACTGTCTAATAAATAAACGGAGCGTCTACTCAAATACGAGTATTTCTTTAATATGATTCCTTGAACATTCAGGCCGGTAGACGAAAATAAATAAATATACTGTTTAATAAATAAACGGAGCGTCTACTCAAATACGAGTATTTCTTTAATATGATTCCTTGAACATTCAGGCCGATGAAAATAAATAAATATACTGTTTAATAAATAAACGGAGCGTCTACTCAAATACGAGTATTTCTTTAATATGATTCCTTGAACATTCAGGCCGATAGATGAAAATAAATAGATATACTGTTTAATAAATAAACGGAGCGTCTACTCAAATACGAGTATTTCTTTAATAAGATTCCTTGAACATTCAGGCCGGTAGATGAAAAATATATAGATGTACTGTTTAATAAATAAACGGAGCGTCTACTCAACTACGAGTATTTCTTTAATATGATTCCTTGAACATTCAGGCCGGTAGATGAAAATAAATAAATATACTGTTTAATAAATAAACGGAGCGTCTACTCAAATACGAGTATTTCTTTAATATGATTCCTTGAACATTCAGGCCGGTAGATGAAAATAAATAGATATACTGTTTAATAAATAAACGGAGCGTCTACTCAAATACGAGTATTTCTTTAATATGATTCCTTGAACATTCAGGCCGGTAGATGAAAATAAATAAATATACTGTTTAATAAATAAACGGAGCGTCTACTCAAATACGAGTATTTCTTTAATATGATTCCTTGAACATTCAGGCCGATGAAAATAAATAAATATACTGTTTAATAAATAAATGGCGCGTCCACTCAAATACGAGTATTACTTTAATAAGATTCTCCGAACATTCAGGCCGGTAGATGAAAATAAATAAATATACTGTTTAATAAATAAACGGAGCGTCTACTCAAATACGAGTATTTCTTTAATAAGATACCTTGAACATTCAGACCGGTAGACGAAAATAAATAAATATACTGTTTAATAAATAAATGGAGCGTCCACTCAAATACGAGTATTTCTTTAATAAGATTCCTTGAACATTCAGGCCGGTAGATGAAAAATATATAGATGTACTGTTTAATAAATAAACGGAGCGTCTACTCAAATACGAGTATTTCTTTAATATGATTCCTTGAACATTCAGGCCGGTAGATGAAAATAAATAAATATACTGTTTAATAAATAAACGGAGCGTCTACTCAAATACGAGTATTTCTTTAATATGATTCCTTGAACATTCAGGCCGGTAGATGAAAATAAATAGATATACTGTTTAATAAATAAACGGAGCGTCTACTCAAATACGAGTATTTCTTTAATATGATTCCTTGAACATTCAGGCCGGTAGATGAAAATAAATAGATATACTGTTTAATAAATAAACGGAGCGTCTACTCAAATACGAGTATTTCTTTAATATGATTCCTTGAACATTCAGGCCGATGAAAATAAATAAATATACTGTTTAATAAATAAACGGAGCGTCTATTCAAATACGAGTATCCACTAAAATAACGCTTAATATAACAGAAATTGACGAAGATTAATAAAATGGTTAAAAACAAACCGACAATTTGAAATGATTTGTTTGACCATTTATTTTTGATGATACTCATGTTTAAGTCGATATATATGGATAGGGGTTGCAGATTCGAAAACATAAGTTAAATTTTGTTTACTGAACGCTATAATAACGACTGTGACAAGAAAATCGTTCATTGAGAAAATGCACGCAGTTTTTTAGTTAAAATTGTTGGTAGAAAAATGTTGATATTAAATATGTATGGCACTTAACTGACTGATTTGACTCAGTCCAAAATAAGTTTTTCTTTCAGACATTATTTCAAATTCATGTTATTCTAACACAGAAAAAAAAGTTTCTTACATTCAATAGGGTTAATTAAGTTATTTCCTTGTTAGACGTCAACGAATGGCGTGTAAAGTTTGTTATTGAGTCTCCAAGGAACCTGTAAACGTTTCCTGTAATCAGAGGTTGAAGAATGCCAGTTATCAATCTCGTCTTAAACGGTGATGCATCAACAGATGACCTTCTGCTCTGATTTGTTTGCAGGCGAATATGTCTATGAGGTCAGTCAGTTAAGTGCCATACGTGATACATACTTTGGGCGATCATGTCTCGAAAGAGACATGACTGACTGGGCAGAAGATTATCCCGCAGTAGGTTGCCATTGCTTTCTGCGGTAGACTGGTTGCCAGTCAAGGCTATAGAACCCAATCTGTCCTATTATTTGACTCATAACTGGAAGGAAGAGAAGGATTAATACTTTTCCTAAGGGTATTTGTGCGTAAGTGAATGCAAGGAATTCAACTGGAATTCGAACTTGGCACCCCAGTGTTGCGTTCCGAGTATGAGGTAAAGAAACAAAAATGTGGTAAAAATGAAATGCTCAATAGATGCAAAATTGAGCTGAAAATGACCGGAGAACGTATCGGCAAAAACGTTGCAACAACTTAGACTAAGATAAGAGTCCAAGAAATGTCTGGAAATTGACAGCGATTTTATTTTCTGGGAGAAGAAGATCGCTATCTAGCAAGTTATGATATTCTTGGCTGTGCACTTTGAACTGATAACACAAGCATCAGTTTAGATAGCAGCCGACATGTTGAAGATCTTGGTTTACAATTTACAGCACCAATAAAACGTGTCTCGATAAAAGAAAAGGTGGAATGAGAAGAGACCATGTGTCTTCGTTTAATTTACAAAAAAGAACATGAATAAAAATATTAAGTTACTCGCTCTGTTCATCAAATAAAAATCGTACACCCACACACCATCATATATATATATATACATTATCATCAGAACTACAGTACACTGATGTAGTCCCGGTAATTCTAAAAAAAAAAAAAAAAAAAAAATTACCATAGCATAAGTACTTTTAAAATGATTTAATAATAGTTGCATTACTTACCGAGTTATTCAAAAAAAGTAGGATTAATTGGATCAAAAATTTTCGATAGATAATCGCGCGTTTTAATTTCATTTTTTTTTATATTAAAAAAAATATCTTTAATATCCTGTTAGCCTCTTTAAAAAGGAATTTCGATGACGTTGCAATGGAACAGAATTTTTTTCGAATTCACTTTTAATGCAAACTAAAATCTAATGAGTAATTCCCGTGAACGAAAGAATTGGAACCAATTTAATTTCCTCCGTTAAAATAAAAATTACATTTTCTACTGAGAGTGTTTTAAATCATTACATCTCAAGGAAGGTGATAAAGCCGCTAAGATGTGAGGCGTTACTGAGATTGAAGGAAATTGAGAAAACGTTACCGAGAAGAAAGGATTATAAAAAGAGCCGATAGGAGATTATGATTGACGGTGCTTCTGAATTCTTTGAAAGTCGTAATTAACATGAAAGCAAGAATCTGGAAGAGAGTTCTTCCGGCGAAAATTGCAAGAGAAGAAACTATTAGAACAGAACTTACGGTTGCATCTAAGACTTTCAGCAATGATGAAACCTAGATGCGAGTTTAGTTCTACGCCTAAATTCCAAAACAATTTTGATACTGGGAGCAGTGAGAAAGTTAAGATTCCTCGAAACAGTTAAACTTAATTCATTTCCATTTCTTTTTAGATTAAGGGTACGGTAGGTGGGGTGGGTAGAATGTTCAATATGTGTATAATTTACAATTAAAGTATACAATATTAACCCTAAAGAATATCACAACAACAGTATTTAGAATATATTAAGATAGTATGTGTCTTCCCTGTGCCTCTTCTACAAATACTTCCACGGCTTCTGCTCCAATGAACTTAGATCACTGATACTCCCTAGGTATGAATTTGTACGAGATACTAGATTAGCAACTAGGTCTCACCCTTTTACAGTGAAACCGATAAAATGTAACCGCAATTTCTACTCTAACAGCTTCTTTTCTCGCACTTCCCGCCTGTGGAATTCCCTTCCATATACGTGCTTCCCCGACAGCTACAATCTTCAGGAATTTAAATGTATGGTCAATAGACACCTCTTATCACACGAACTCGCATCCATTCTCTCAAACACTCTTCCCATCTACCCCACCCCATCCTCGGTATCCTTATCCGTCTATCACCCTCCTCCCGACATTTCCTATAAATAACCAAAATTATCACTTTCCCCTATGTAACACCCTGCGTAATAGTGGCGGTGGAATGCCTTGCTTGGGGTGAAATTATGAAAAAAAAAAAAAATTCGCTACTCAGTGTTTCATGCGATAATACAATCGTCAGGCGAATAAAATATGGAACCAAACGCTATAATCCGAATTTGGGAGGATTTTAGATTTTAGGTATTCCCCCTCATCTCTCAAACATTCGGACGCCGTGTAGTAACGGCTTCAGAATCCTAATTTAGTAAGAATTAATTAAACCAAAGAAGGCATGGAACTTCCTAATTATTACATTAAGAGGGTAGGTCATACACTTTTCTCCTATAGTGTACATACTAGGAAGGTTTTTTTCTAAACACGTTTTCTTCCCCTCTAGTTCAGTCAGTCAGTTAAGTGCCATACGTGATACACGTTTGGGCAAGTGGGCAGAAGATTATCCCGCAGTAGGTTGCCATTGCTTTCTGCGATAGACTGGTTACCAGCCAAGGCTATAGAACCCGATCTGTCCTGCTATTCAACTTATAACTGGAGAGAAGAGACGAATTAATATCTTTCCCAAGGGTATTTGTGCGTAAGTGAATGCAAAGAATTAAACTGGAATTCGAACTCAGCTCCCTGATTTGTCGTTCCGAGTCATATCCACTGCACCACAACGCACATCCCTCTAGTTCACTGATGCTATTTCTACAAACACTTCTTCTTCTTCTTCTTCTTCTTCTTCTTCTTCTTCTTCTTCTTCTTCTTCTTCTTCTTTCATGACATAGGAGATCAATAACTTGCTATCTTTCGTAACAATTAGCAGTTTTCTCCCTTTGCTAACACGCTCGAAACTGTTCCACCATCCATTCACACAAGACTCATCAGATAAATAACCCTTTGCTTCCCCCTGGTTTCTCTTGCCCTCAATTTACTTCGAGAGGGTTAAGTTTTCCAATCCCGCCATCCTCACTATCTGTCCGATGTCTTTTCTTGAATTTTGAGTATAACTGTTCTCTCTGGTACAATTTTCTTTGAGACCTCTTTGTTGCTTACTCTCGCCCTCCACGGGATTTTCAGAAGCACACTTCCGCTGCCATTTCTCCTCATCCGTCGGGGAATTGTTCAATATTCACAGCCATATAAAATGATCAATGTGTATTTTGATTACGGTATCGCGTGGTCCATCCTCTGTAAAAAGAAAAAAGTCTAGATATGTAAAATTCTGCATCTGCTTAATGTTGGCATCTTTGGCTTTTTTTCTTGTTGATGACCATAATTTTTGCCATTTTGCAGTTGATGGTTAGACCCTTTTTCCGTTTTCTTCTACCCCCGCGTTTAGAAGTTCCAGTCGACCCATTAACACGGGTGTCATCCGCGTATCTTATAGTTTTCAGATAACGCCGACCAACATATTAAATTTTATTCGTTTAATTTCTTTTCTTTTCTCTTGTTACCGATTTAATTCCCTTTTACGACGACTTCCTGATTATATCCTCGTCTTC
Source organism: Ascarosepion bandense (assembly GCA_037127315.1). Taxonomy (NCBI): domain Eukaryota; kingdom Metazoa; phylum Mollusca; class Cephalopoda; order Sepiida; family Sepiidae; genus Ascarosepion; species Ascarosepion bandense. Next base: position 1,297,772 of record JBBBDQ010001000.1, read on the forward strand.
CGTATACGCATATGGTTCTGCTCAAATTTTTAGACGCCCCAAAGCTATCGTCCTAAACGTGTTTCTTCACTCATTTCAACATATCTGCCCTATCCCCAACATTATTTTTGCCTCAGTTCCCCCCCCCCACCCACTTACAGATTACTGGTTTCACAACTTCCTTCAGTAATAGCGTCTGACAATTGAATATTACAGATTACGAAGGCCAAGGTCAAAATGATCAGCGATTGGCCCGAATGCCTCGTGGGCAGGGTTTTCTGGCTTTGTTTGGATTTTTTTATACAAATAAAAAAATAGCGCGAATTCAACAGAGGATCTCAAGAATACAAAAGTGTCGATATGCCTCCCAAACCCAGGTAAGCGACCGGCTAAGACTACCAGCGAAGGGACGCTGAGCTAACGAGTGACGTGTTTCTGTGACGTCATTCCTCCTGCTGCTTCTTAAAATGCAATCTGCCATCATATAATAATTCTGCTTGTTCCTTCCTTAGTTAGTTACTTAGTTCCTCCGTCCGTTACGCCACTTACTTTCTATACGAGTTTTGCCTTCCCCTCTATTATTTTTAAACGAGAATGATATACCCAAGTGATCGAAATAAAGTGTTCTGTTTGAAATTCGTAGCACTTATAGAAGGCCTGTGCGTACAACGGCCGAACCGTCGTAAACATGGCAATAAAGATGAGGACAACAGTCCGAACAATGTAAATAATGTAATTAGGTACCTCCATTTTTCGTCAGAAATTTTTGATACCTAAGTTTAAAATGAAAAAACATTCATGAAGATTTCATCTTAGATTCAATTTCCATTAAGTAAAACATTTTGGTGTATTCCAGATAGAAATTATATAGAATTGAATGTCACATGTAATTTCGATTTCTTAAAATTTTCTTAAAAGCGGCCATTTTCTTAATTTTATGAAATTTGTAAACGAAACAAATTCATCGATTTTAAAAATATTTCAAAAGATTTCTGACACTTTGTTTTAGTAAAATTAGAAAAATGTAAGTTTAATTAATCTGATTTAGAAGAAATATTACTTACTTATAGCATAAAAAGGTAATATACAACAAATTATTAACGATTGGTCGTGTTCATCTGATCGAACGTTTGACGGGCTGTTGAATGAGGAAGCGATGACAGCTGCTACGAATGACCATAAATGACAATTTTCATAAATCTAATTGGAGGGACAAAACTCTTAAATTACGTAACCGTTTCATAATAACGGCAATTTCAGTCTACCATACATGAAAATGAGGTAAAAAAATAAAAAAGCTTACATTTAATTCAATGTGAATTGTCTGGAACAATTCTAATACAACTCGCTAAAAAATATGGTAGCAAGATTAAGAATATGAAGTCGTTCAATTGCGAAAATAAAATTTGGAATGTTAATAATTCTGATCAGAGTTATTGAAAATTTAACGTGTGAGTTCGTTTTTCTCGGTGTCAAAATAAAGTCATAAAAATGGAAATTTAGTGTAGATTCGTTTAATTGTTTTATGGTCAGATCTATTTAGTTTTATACAAATGTTTTTTTTTTCAAAATTTGTTGGCCTTCTATAGAAACCGAAGTAAACCATTGTTCCCATGAAGAAGAGAGGAGATTTTCAATTATTTTTCTGGTTGTTAGGGTGAGAAATTAAGATTTGTTCGGATTTGAAAGCTGTTAATACACTGAGCCCCTTAAAACCCAATCACTCACCCACGGTAACTCGTGTGCGTTACAATTACCAAGAATTGCCACTGTTCATCACGAATACTAATAACTTTACAGTCAGCCAACTTTACAGTCAGTCTAGTAACTGTAACAATCCTAGTTTCAGGGACGATCACTCAAAAAGAGCGCATTGACTACCTATTAAGTATTAAACCATCTTCATAACAAGTACAGCTTCTCAGTTGTTAATTACAGTTTCACTTCCAACGATTTCTTGTATTGAAAGCGTAAAACCATACACATACCGATAAGAATTATAATATCGATTCAATTGTTATATTAATATTTACCGTTTCCTTATAAGTAAACATTTAACATTTATTTTGCAAAAATTCGCCCCTACTGTCGGTTGAAATTTACAGAAGCTTTCTCTTAAAGAAAAATAAGTCTTTCAAGTCTAGTAGCTGTTATCCTTCTTTCTAGTATTGATGGCAGTTTCCTACCTAACTTTCTAATCCTAGAAACGTCGTACAAATGGCAATAAAGATGAGGACAATAGTCCGAATAATGTCAATACTGTCATTTCTTTTCTTTTGTACAGTTGTTCGTTTGCGATTGTATCGCCCACATGGTTCGAAGAAGCAAGATATACAAAGTTTCTTCAGTTGAAACCATTTTCAACCATTGATCTGAGAAAGCGGCTCTATACAGCTTAATTAAGATAATCTGAACGAGATTGGCATCATGTTTGGCAACCATATGAGATTCTCGATCTGACAAATCTATTTAAAAACATGACTAGTTATTCGTTACTGTTTTGATTTTGTAGCAATTTGCTGTATTAGGCGAAACTACCTCCAGCACAGCCTATCCTATGTTCGAATTCTTTATACTAAATTTGTTACAACTGATCCTTGCACCGATGTATTTGATCGATTAAGTATCGACCGCTAAAACACTGATTAATTTAATAAGATCACAATGGTTTCAGAGTCATGCCTGTTGAGATAGTTCGCCGGTTTATCAAAGACCATTCATCACGGAAGTTACGCTGTTTCATTATAAAGTAATAATTCAGCAAAGTCTATTGAACCACTTGTTATAGATACCTTATTTCTTTTAATTGATACGTTTCATTAAAATAATTTTTCAATTTTAAGATTTGTTAATAAAGAATGGATTGAATGATAAAATGATTAATAAAGACTAAATTGAAGATAAATATGCAAAAAAGAATAAATCAGAATAAGACTTTCATCAAATGTTCATCGGATCAAAAACAGGGTCAAAGGGCGTTTACCTGCAGAATAGATTACTTTTTGGCACACCGTCACACCATCAATCTGGAATGGTATCTTTGATTCTGGTTCATTTCTTTACCAATAGAAGCATATCTCAAAGTCGATGACTGACGTCTGCAATTTCAATTCGACTTCCTTTTTATTTTTCCTTTTCGAACCCAGGAAATGCGAATTTTGCATGAGACTAACAGAGGTCTGCATTAAGCAAGAAATCTCATTTCTAGCAAAATTCATATGAAATTAATTAAAAAGCGAAAAAGTAATGTTAGCTTAACATTTCCGTGGCAGCATGCATTTAGGCTTCATAGAGTTTTGTGCCGCCATTTTGCACACATGCACTTTACATTTTCAGTCATTAAACATATATTAAACATGGATGCATCTCGTAGTGCAAAAAGTAAAAAATTTCATCAAGTAAGATACTGCAGGTGTATTACGTTCGAATTTCACTTGGGTAACCCTCGCTGCGACTCGGTTTAAGACTAAATTAAGTATAGTGAATATTATATTCATTTATATGAACTCAAGAGCTAAATTATAAAGTCTGTTATATAAAATGCAGTTGATCCCTTCGCCTAAATAACGGCGGTTACACAATGTGGGTTGTGTATAACTATCCAGGTAGGTTCCTGGTAGCTTATATCTAAATTCTGCTTATTAATTATGGCTACATGAAATATACTGAGGTCTATAACATTTCCATTCATGCGCAACTGGGTTTTAATCTGGTGGGCATAAAAGTTAATTGAGTACACTACCGGCCATAATTATTAGGTCACCTCTGTTTTTTTAAAGAAATGTATTTCATATTATTTTTAAGTGAATAATTCTAAATGAAAATAGAATGGTTCTTTTGTTATTATTAATTTGCAAAATTTTACATGGCAAGGAAGCAAAGATGAACTTGTCCGAATCAACCTAAATTTTCTTCATTCTTTCATTGATGAAACAGCAATAAAGGTAATTATTAAATATTTATAAATTCATTTGATGCGCATGTTATTGTGCAGTATTAACAAAAGAACCATTCTTTTTTCATTTACAATTATTCACTTTTTTTAGACACTAGGGTTGCCTAATAATTATGGCCGGTAGTGTACATTTGTGTTACCTGCGTACGATGGGGTGTTGCGTTATATTGGTGAAACAAATGGTCACCAGATTGTAGGTCCTTTTGAAGAACAGCAGCCGGGTTTACATTGTCTGGCTGTCAGATTCGTAAATGATGGTGACATCTGCATAGATGCATACTTGGAAACTGATTACATTAGAAAGATAATTGGTGAAGATCAAAAAAAGTCTAATACCTAGGACAGAGCCTTGAGGAACACCGGCTTTCGTGTGAAAGCCCCTTGAAGTTTGCCCGTTCGAAACAAATTTCATTTCACGATTTGATAGGAACGATTGGATTAAATCAAATAATCGTCCAGAATTATAGCAATGATATCAAGAGCAACACCACGCGCTTCGCCGTTCTCATCAAGAGTCTGGCATATATATATATTAAGTGATGGGCGTTAACATATCAGCAGTAGACCTGGAGAAGCTGAAGCAATACTATTTGTCAGAGAGAATGTTGTGAGACGTGAGATACCCATTTATTTCAGCATTTATAATAGCCTCGAATAACTTGCCAAAAAGAAGTAAGAGGCTAATAAGGCGGTAATTAGGGGAGCCAGAGTCCTCCCCCCCCCGAGTCCTCCCCCCGAGTCCTCCCCCCGAGTTAAAAAAAGGAACTACAGAGGAGGTCTTTCCAAAAGCAGGAAAGCAGGAAGCTGTGAGGCAATAGTTATAGAGTTTGGAGAAAACTAGCGCCAACTCAGGACGGTGATTGGAATTCCATCACTTCCACTTGCCTTATGAGAGTCAAGATTAGAAATTATGTTATAGATCAGAAATGGAATGTATAAATGTATAGAAACTAGCATGGCTACAAAATGAAGGATCACTTTATATATTAATTATAATATAGATTTGATCCCCCACTTCATATCCACATTATAATTTCTTATAAACAGTTGGAATATATATTCTTCTTCTATGTGCCCTATTTTTTCAGAACGTAGGCGATCATGGCTTTTCACGTCTTCCTATCCCCGGTGTCTCTTACCACGCTTTCTCCTGTTACACCTGGCAACCCCCGTTCCGTCATCCACCTGATCAGGCCCTTCAAATATGTTATCCGCTGCTTTCCTCGGTCTCTTTTTCCCTCTATCTGGCATGTCAGTATCAAATTCTCCAAGCCCTCCTTTCTCATCGCATGTCCCAGGAACTTCAGTTGTCTCTTCCTAATGCTCACTATTAGTTTTCTTTTCAATGCCATTCTTCCCAAAACCTTATCATTGCTCACATGTTCGGTCCATAAGATCCGCAGTAAGATTACGAAGTTTTAACTTTGTATAATCCATCATGTGTGCTTCAGTGTTGATTACATTGGCCTTTTCAGATCTGATGTGTGGAATATCCAGTTGATATCAAGTACCGATCTTAAACAGAGTTGATGGAATCTCTCTAACATTTCTGCCTCATCTAAACTTATTTATAAATGGAACTGTGTGTGTGTGTGTGTGTGTGTGTGTGTGTGTGTGTGTGTGTCCGTTACCTATAGACTCCGAAACGGCTAAATCGATTTTCTTGAAAATTTACACAGTTGTACTATAAGCGTGTGCGAGTGTTCTTAGCTAGGTTTTGTGTCGAGGTACCCCCGATGAATATCGAAAATCGATAATCGAAAAAATCGGGTTATAGAAGGAGTGGTCCGATTTTAATCAAATTTGATACACTCATAGACAAAGACATAAGAAACGATATTCAGAAGTTTCAAGGTTGCAGTTCTTACAATATTGCAGAAAATCGATAATATATATATATATATAAAAGGCAAGATATTTGTGTGTATGTGTGTATGTTTATCTGCCTGTATGTCTGTATTTTTTCAGCCCTTTCGTTTTAGTTTTTGCTTCGGGTTTGGTTCTAAGTAGGTATAATTGTAGTTCTTAGTCTCAGCCATGATACCATTTACTCAGAGGACTTATTTAGCCTTTAAAATTCAGTTTACGACGAAAAAAATTATTTGATATGGATACCAGGAAATCAAAATTTGACATCCATTCATTTTTCTTTCAGTCTACGGTTTCGTTTTAACTGGAAACAACTATTACTTTTTAGTCTTTCGTGCCAACGTCCAAAGAGTCTGAGCTCCAGGACCATGGATTAGTTTTAAAGCGTTCATTACACCCGAGCAACTGCTAGTTAATGAATAGAAGAAATTGTACACATTCATCTTTGTGCATTCATTATTCCTTCTGACACGAGAGAGTATTTAAGAAGTGCTTGCGCACACACACACATCCATATATATATATATATATATATATATATATATATATATATTCAGATACTTTAATCCAAGCGGAAAAAGCAGGAAGGTAAATTCCAAAAACCTGATCCTAATTAATATTAAAAAATTTTTTTTAATATTAAAAAATGATACAGAAAGAAAGCTCCATGTAATAAAATATTACAGAGCAAATATAAATTAAAAAAGGATTAATTCAATGATGTTGGAAGATCATTTCGATATGAAAATCCCCACGGGGGATAACACATCACCTCACCAACAGAAAAATCCTTTCAGAAACTGGAGAAAAATCAGTCTAATTTTCCTTTATCCAACATCTTTGAATGAATCCTTTTTTAATTTATATATATATATATATATATATATATATATATATATATATATATATATATATGTATATATATATATATATATATTCAATTTGAATATTTTAAACTGAATTTGTATTGTCTTCCTTTCTTTCTAATTGTCTTGTATTTTTTCTACATTTATGACTTTCTTGTCTTCTGTATTTCACAAACAACTAATGAGCAGGAATATAAACCCGGTATGAAATGATGTAGAAGCTGGAAATTGTCAGTGGAAATGCTAGCGGCCTACGTAATACCAACCTATATCATGTTGCTGTTACTTTTCACATGATAACAGGGCAATAAACATGACATTCTTGTACAAGGTACGGCTCTGAGAAGATGGCGGGGTGAAAAGCTTGATCACCTGTTAAGCTACTCACTGCATCCCATATCTCACTGAATAATTCATATATCTATCCAAATCCCTGAACCAGAACATCATCTATCATCTTTCTACTCGTTAAGAATCCCATTTCGCTCCTTAAACTCTCTGAACTTTTTGCCATGAACTCTTATTGACGTCTTATCAAGTGCCGACTGTAGATTAATAGCTAATAAACTTTTATAAACTCGAGACCTTTGCTGGTACAATGAGTTTGATTCCCAGTGAATATCCTCCAGATTTTAAATTGTATCAAAGTAGATGGCGATAAAACTCACAAGCTTCTCTTACTGTTTCGTTAACCATTTTTAGAAAATTTGTTTCACGGGAGATTTCTTTTTAGTGGGTACAAATCAAAATTATAAGAATTTAATTTATTCATAGATTCTGATGTCTCTTTAAACTCTACTGAGCCAGATGTGAAGGCTATTTTTTAATTTTTAATATTTTTGTTGTTGAGAAAGGGTTTTAAAGAAATAAATTGTATTGGCTAAAAGTCAAATTTATACGGACATTTAAATCAGGATACATGTACAAATTAAATTATAAGAATTTAATTCATTCATAGATTCTGATGTCTGTTTAAACTCTACTGAGCCAGATGTGAAGGCTATTTTTGTAATTTTTAATTTTTGTTGTTGTTGAGAAAGGGTCTTAAAGAAATAAATTGTATTGGCTAAAAGTTAAATTTATACGGACATTTAAATCAGGATACATAATTTCTATTTCATACAAACCTTAATCATTCCAATATTCTCTTAACCCCTTTAAATCAAGAGTTAACCATTATCTTTCTTGTATAACCTCGTAAACAGTATTTCTTACCGCCTTTTGTTACGCTCATACAACAACCTCATTCATTGACCTTCTACTATGAGTGGCTCTTAAGCCTTGTAATGGTTGAACATTAGTAAAAAATATCAGCGGCAAAGAATATTAATCAACGTCACTTTTTAAAATTCGCACCTTGTCTTCATTCTCTTCTCCCACATTCTGACATATTCTATAGTTTTTACTCTTTGTGACTTATTCCTATACTATTTATTCTTTGAATAATCTCCAGTTTTCTCTTGCTGTTTTAGATATATTGCGCTAAAGCTTAATACAAAATTGTCTGCTTCTGTCAGGGTTTATCATAAAGTTTCTTGCTAATGGTCACTTGTCTATTAAATCTTTTCCCCCCATTATCCAAAAAAAAAAAAATGAATTTTCAAATCAACCTTTTCACATTTTCTGGGATTTTCAAGAAACTTACATTTTTCCGGTTTGAAAAAAAAACAAACTCAGGAATTATGCAATATCATTAAATATTATTAGTTATGAGATTCTGTTTGTATTATTAGTCATTGATTTTACTTAACACTTCACTTATTTTGTTTTGTAAGGGTTGCAGTTTCTGTGACGACGGCCTCCGGCCGCTAGTCGTAATGGCTTCGACAAAGTAGCTGGTCTTCAAGTCGTCTATTACAACGGTGTTCTTCCTCGCCCACGCTGTGAATTTTGATCCTAAGGAAGTTACGTTGAAATCTTGCTATCTGTCTCTTTACCAAGTTAACCAGACCGGACGCGCGTGCACAACTGGGTTAATGAAAATGGCACCAAAAGTAAATCGAATGATGCCTGAATAAGTTGCGCAAGAAGTCTTTATATACAAAAAAACAAAAACAAAAAAAACAAAACAAAACAAAAAGAAATAGAATATAACAGTCGTCAATTTTTTATCTTTACAACGGAGCGAAAGTTTCGTCTAAGAGTCGTGTTTGTTTTGTTAACATTAATTCAAGCTTTTGGTTGGTAATGTCTGTCACTACAATCGGAGTTTTCAAGTTGTGACTATTCAAAATGTCTTCTTCGGGCTTTTCATCGAATCTTTACGGAAATTGCCGAAGATTAGTCTTTGTGTGTGAGGTAGATGGGGGCGACTATAAATTTGTCTTATCTGTCTTAGCTCAGTGCAACAAGTGGTCTCTGCAACCCCCCCCCCCACCCGGGCATTGTTTTTATGCTTGTCCCAAATTCTCTTGGGGAAGGCATGACGGACGTGGGGTGTCCATGCAAATCAAATCTTTACCCAATGAACTCACTTCCGCCTTCGCATTTTGAGGCGGAGTGACTTTTCTCCCTTGGTTTAACCAATGAAGCGGTATATTTCTAGTGATATAATTTCTTTTCGTCTTTTACCCTTGTGATTCAACTAATTACATTATTTATTTTTCAGATTTTAAAATCTGTTCACAGCAAATTTGATAATTTGAGGATTTAACCTTTCTTGATCTCATCTAAATTTTTGACACTCCCTAAACAATATTTAGACCACTGCTTATTTTTCACTCTTACCAGCTGTGAGGCTCAGGCTTTCAATGATATTTTTCTTAGTCACTTGTTTCCGTTTTGTCACATAATGGCTGCCAATGTGATGACTCCATCTGGCCCACGGCCCGCATCTGCAAAATGTTTTTCAATATTTTCAGCCAGTTTCCAAGATTTTTAAAATTTTGCAATATTGTTTTCTCTGCTCATATTAGAGCAAATAATCTGCAGAATTAATAATACAACTAATAATAATTTCTTTCGCTCCGTCGTACTAAAATAGTGTTAAATTAATCCACATGCAAAAATAGTGTTACATTTCGAATTTCATCGAAGCTGAATGTTGACTAAAAAGAAAAGAACAAAAGTGATGATAAAAAGCTACAAAACACGAAGAAAGTAAACAAAATGGATAGGAATGAAATACTTTATCTTAATACTATTATGTGTTATAAATTGTAACAAAAGAAAAAGAAAATGATTGACCAAAACACAGAGCTAAATCACAGATAAATATTTAGTTTACAAAAAAACACAAAATAAAAATATTTACAAATATAAAATTTTTGCATTCAAATAGAAAACATAGAGTTTACTACTGAAAGTGTTACGAAGGGAGAGGCAAGGAGTGAGTGAAGTAATTTTTCCACGTTAGGCTAGCGAGTATTCTAACTACTATTTTTGGAAATCCTCAAATGTGTATATAAAGAATAAATGTTTGTTTAGTCAATGAAAAAGTAAAAAAAAATCTGTTTACTCATTTAGTTCCATGAGGATCTCTTTCAGGTTTTAGTTGGTCGGCAACTTTTAGTAGAGATTCTTTCGGCTGGATATAAATCCTTGAATCAAAGCCGGAGTTGATAATGTCAGCAAATTCTTTTAACAACTAACTACTCTCTTCGTAAGACCTATTTATATAGGAACTAGCACCTAATTAGCATAGTTCTCGAATCATCTCGAATTATGTAGATCTTTCCCGAATTTTCTGGAATGATCTAGAATCTTCTAAACGTTCTATTTCTAATTTCTCTATTTAACAACTACTTTATGAATTAAAATTTTTTTTGTATTAACAACTAGGACTCAGTAGAATCCCTTGCTATAGATTTTAAATCTTTTTTTAGACATTATTAATACTATTTTTTTTTTTATATAAATGCATCCTCGTAACAAATACAACTACAACTCAGTGAGGTATAATTCTAAGGGAACAGAAACGGGAATATTAAAACTACAAAAAGGACGATTGATCTTGTAAGAAAGAAAAATACGCAGTTAATCTTTTGATCTGTCTTGGGAAGCAAACTTACACCAAAATAGAAAGGGAAGTGATGTGCTTTCAAGTTTTATTTAATTAATTTTTACAATAAAGGAAATTACAGAACCTGACAAGATTTATATTTGTGATTTTAACATCATGCATTCAGTTAAGTGCCATATGTGATACACGCTTTGAGCGATCATGTCTCGAAAAAGACGTGACTCAATGGGCAGAAGATTGCCCCGCAGTAGGTCGCCATTGCTTTCTGCGGTAGACTTGCTGACAGCCAAGGCTGTAGAACACAATCTGTCCTACTATTTAATTCATAGCTAGAAGGGAAGAGATTTATTATATAAGTAGTAATTAGTGGGGGATCAGTTTATTACTTCATAACAATATAAAACTGATCCCCCACTTTATAACCAGTAGAAGCCTTAATCATGTTTTCAACTATTATATTCAGTCAGTCAGTTAAGTGCCATACGTGATACAAGCTTTGGGCGATCATGTCTCGAAAGAAACATGACTGACTGGGCAGAAGATTATCTCGCAGGAGGTTGTCATTGCTTTCTGCGGTTGACTGCTTGCCAACCAGTCTGTCCCATTATTTAACTCCTAACTGGAGGGAAAAGACGGATTGATACCTTTCCCAAGGGTATTTGTTCGTAAGTGAATGCCAGGAATTCAACTGGAATTCGAACTCGGCACCCCGATTTGTCGTTCCGAGTCGATATCTACTGCACCACAACGCATCATGTATTATACGGATAAAATACTGTGTTGATGATAGATACAGAATGAAAATTCAATGGAGTCTTAGAAAACAAAATCAATGAAAGCAAAATGGAAGAATTGAACATTAAATGTAAGAAGACGAAATACATGGCAGATAGCAAAAGCGGCAGCTCATTATGTACATCACATAGTGTAAATGTCAAAATTAAATAAGCGCAGACATTTAATCTGAGCACTGTCATAACAGATGATCGAAAGTATAACACAGAAATGTGAAAACTCATTGGCAGATCGAATTATAATTTTTAGAAACTGAATAGGTTACAAACTAGTAAAGAAATATGAGAGACAGAAAAGAATGCTGAACAGTTATGTGATATCTACCATCCGTTATAACAGCGAAAACTGGATAATCTAAACTTATCTATAAATGGAACTTGTGTGTGTGTGTGTGTGTGTGTGTGTGTGTCTGTTACATATAGATTCCGAAACGGCTGAACCGATTTTCTTGAAAATTTACACAGTTGCACTATAAGCATCTGCGAGTGTTCTTAGCTAGATTTTGTGTCGAGGTACCCCTGATAATTGTCGAAAATCGATAATCGAAAAAATCGGGTTAGGAGTGGTCCGACTTTAATCAAATTTGATACACTCATAGACAAAGACTAAGAAATGATATTCAGAAGTTTCAAAGGTTGCAGTTCTTACAATAGTGCAAAAAATCGATAATATATATATATAAAAAGCAAGATGTTTGTGTGTATGTCTATCTGCCTGTATGTCTGTATTTTTTCAGCCCTTTTGTTTTAGTTTTTGCTTCGGGTTTGGCTCTAAGTAGGTATAATTGTAGTTCATAGTCTCAGTCATGATACCATTTACTCAGAGGACTTATTTAGCCTTCAAAATTCAGTTTACGACGAATAAAACTTATTTGATATCAATACCAGGAAATCAAAATTTAACTTACATCCATTCATTTTTCTTTCAGTCTACGGTTTCATTTTAACCGGAAACAACTATTGCTTTTTAACCTTTCGTGCCAACGTCCAGGACCATGGATTAGTTTTAAAGCTTTCATTACACCCGAGCAACGCCGGGCTATACTGCTAGTTTTGTCATAAATGAAAAAGACTGGAGGCAACGGTGATGTAGTTTTACGGTTGAATGTTTAAATGATGAGAATATCACGGGCAGTTTAAAGATCTTTTAAAGAGGATAAGATTTGGAAAGAAACAATTGCTAAAAAACAGAAAAACACACATTAAATTCTTGTGATACATATTACACTTGGAGAATTTAACACCCTTTGGGTGAAAAAGCAAGAGAAGAAAGTTTGTGACAAATTCCACTTGGAAGGTTTAAGAAAATGGATAGGGGAACAAATACCTTATAAGCAAAAGAGACTCATACGGAAAGAAAGATGTGGAGAGCTATGATCGTACACGTTCTGAAGAATCATATTGCAGAAAAAGATTAATCGCGACAGTATGAATATTTAAAATGAGCTTTCGAGAAAAAAAAGATGCTAGTTTGAGTTTAATATACGAACATGGGCTGAAAAGTTCATAAGTTGGCTATGCTATAGCCGTGAAACCTTGCAGTCATTATTTTCAACTTTTATTAATAACTCCATTGCTTCTTTCCAGGCACGAGGGTGGATTTAAAGATCAGGGATAGACAATGAAGGATTGAAAAGGTCACGGATAGACAATGAAGGATTGAAAAGGTCACGGATGGACAATGAAGGATTGAAAAGGTCACGGATGGACAATGAAGGATTGAAAAGGTCACGGATAGACAATGAAGGATTGAAAAGGTCACGGATAGACAATGAAGGATTGAAAAGGTCACGGATAAACAATGAAGGATTGAAAAGGTCACGGATGGACAATGAAGGATTGAAAAGGTCACGGATGGACAATGAAGGATTGAAAAGGTCACGGATAGACAATGAAGGATTGAAAAGGTCACGGATGGACAATGAAGGATTGAAAAGGTCACGGATAGACAATGAAGGATTGAAAAGGTCACGGATGGACAATGAAGGATTGAAAAGGTCACGGATGGACAATGAAGGATTGAAAAGGTCACGGATAAACAATGAAGGATTGAAAAGGTCACGGATGGACAATGAAGGATTGAAAAAATCACGGATGGACAATGAAGGATTGAAAAGGTCACGGATGGACAATGAAGGATTGAAAAGGTCACGGATAAACAATGAAGGATTGAAAAGGTCACGGATAGACAATGAAGGATTGAAAAGGTCACGGATGGACAATGAAGGATTGAAAAGGTGACGGATGGACAATGAAGGATTGAAAAGGTCACGGATAAACAATGAAGGATTGAAAAGGTCACGGATGGACAATGAAGGATTGAAAAGGTCACGGATGGACAATGAAGGATTGAAAAGGTCACGGATGGACAATGAAGGATTGAAAAGGTCACGGATAGACAATGAAGGATTGAAAAGGTCACGGATGGACAATGAAGGATTGAAAAGGTCACGGATAAACAATGAAGGATTGAAAAGGTCACGGATAGACAATGAAGGATTGAAAAGGTCACGGATGGACAATGAAGGATTGAAAAGGTCACGGATAGACAATGAAGGATTGAAAAGGTCACGGATGGACAATGAAGGATTAAAAAGGTCACGGATGGACAATGAAGGATTGAAAAGGTCACGGATGGACAATGAAGGATTGAAAAGGTCACGGGTGGACAATGAACGATTGAAAAGGTCACGGATGGACAATGAAGGACTAAAGGTCACGGATGGACAATGAAGGGATTGAAAAGGTCACGGATGGACAATGAAGGATTGAAAAGGTCACGGGATGGACAATGAAGGATTGAAAAGGTCACGGATAAACAATGAAGGATTGAAAAGGTCACGGATAAACAATGAAGGATTGAAAAGGTCACGATAGACAATGAAGGATTGAAAAGGTCATTTTGGATAAACAATGAAGGATTGAAAAGGTCATGGATAAAACAATGAAGGATTGAAAAGGTCACGGATAAACAATGAAGGATTGAAAAGGTCACGGATGGACAATGAAGGATTGAAAGGTCACGGATGGACAATGAAGGATTGAAAAGGTCACGGATGGACAAATGAAGGATTGAAAAGGTCACGGATAGACAATGAAGATTGAAAAGGTCACGGATGGAGCACGAAGGATTGAAAAGTTCACGGATAGACAATGAAGGATTGAAAAGGTCACGAACAATGAAGGATTGAAAAGGTCACGGATAGACAATGAAGGGATTGAAAAGGTCACGGATGGACAATGAAGGATTGAAAAGGTCACGGATAGACAATGAAGGATTGAAAAGGTCACGGATGGACAATGAAGGATTGAAAAGGTCACGGATGGACAATGAAGGATTGAAAAGGTCACGGATGGACAATGAAGGATTGAAAAGGTCACGGGATGGACAATGAAAGATTGAAAAGGTCACGGATGGACAATGAAGGATTAAAAAGGTCACGGATGGACAATGAAGGATTGGAAAGGTCACGGATGGACAATGAAGGACGAAAGGTCACGGATAAACAATGAAGGATTGAAAAGGTCACGGATGGACAATGAAGGATTGAAAAGGTCATGGATGGACAATGAAGGATTGAAAAGGTCACGGATGGACAATGAAGGATTGAAAAGGTCACGGATGGACAATGAAGGATTGAAAAAGGTCAGGGATAAACAATGAAGGATTGAAAAGGTCACGGATAAACAATGAAGGATTGAAAAGGTCACCATTATTAGACAAGGAAGGATTGAAAAGGTCACGATAGACAATGAAGGATTGAAAGGTCACGGATAGACAATGAAGATTGAAAAGGTCACGGATAAACAATGAAGGATTGAAAAGGTCACGGATGGACAATGAAGATTGAAAAGGTCACGGATGGACAATGAAGGATTGAAAACGTCACGGATAGACAATGAAGGATTGAAAAGGTCACGGATGGACAATGAAGGATTGAAAAGGTCACGGATGGAGAATGAAGGATTGAAAAGGTCACGGATACCTAATGAAGGATTGAAAATGTCACGATGGACAATGAAGGATTGAAAAAATCACGGATGGACAATGAAGGATTGAAAAGGTGACGGATGGACAATGAAGGATTGAAAAGGTCACGGATAAACAATGAAGGATTGAAAAGGTCATGATAGACAATGAAGGATTGAAAAGGTCACGGATGGACAATGAAGGATTGAAAAGGTGACGGATCGACAATGAAGGATTGAAAAGGTCACGGATAAACAATGAAGGATTGAAAAGGTCGATGATGGACAATGAAGGATTGAAAAGGTCACGATGGACAATGAAGGATTGAAAAGGTCACGGATGGACAATGAAGGATTGAAAAGGTCACGGATAGACAATGAAGGATTGAAAAGGTCACGGATGACAATGAAGGATTGAAAAGGTCACGGATAGACAATGAAGGATTGAAAAGGTCACGGATAAACAATGAAGGATTGAAAAGGTCATTGACAGTACAACAATGAAGGATTGAAAAGGCTCGATAAACAATGAAGGATTGAAAAGGTCACGGATAAACAATGAAGGATTGAAAAGGTCACGGATAAACAATGAAGGATTGAAAAGGTCACGGATGGACAATGAAGGATTGAAAAGGTCACGGATAAACAATGAAGGATTGAAAAGATCACGGATAAACAATGAAGGATTGAAAAGTCACGGATGGACAATGAAGGATTGAAAAGGTCACGGATAGACAATGAAGGATTGAAAAGGTCACGGATGGACAATGAAGGATTGAAAAGTTCACGTGGATAGACAATGAAGGGATTGAAAGGTCATTGGATAAACAATGAAGGATTGAAAAGGTCACGGATAGACAATGAAGGATTGAAAAAGGTCACGGATGGACAATGAAGGATTGCGTCACGGATAGACAATGAAGGATTGAAAAGGTCACGGATGGACAATGAAGGATTGAAAATGGTCACGGATGGACAATGAAGGATTGAAAAGGTCACGGATGGACAATGAAGGATTGAAAAGGTCACGGATGGACAATGAAAGATTGAAAAGGTCACGGATGGACAATGAAGGATTAAAAAGGTCACGGATGGACAATGAAGGATTGAAAAGGTCACGGATGGACAATGAAGGATTGAAAAGGTCATGATAAACAATGAAGGATTGAAAAGGTCACGGATGGACAATGAAGGGATTGAAAAGGTCACGGGATGGACAATGAAGGATTGAAAAGGTCATGGATGGACAATGAAGGATTGAAAAGGTCACGGATGGACAAGCGAAGGATTGAAAAGGTCACGGATAGACAATGAAGGATTGAAAAGGTCACGTATAGACAATGAAGGATTGAAAAGGTCAGGATAAACAATGAAGGATTGAAAAGGTCACGGATAGACAATGAAGGATTGAAAAGGTCACGGATGGACAATGAAGGATTGAAAAGGTCACGGATGGACAATGAAGGATTGAAAAGGTCACGGATGGACAATGAAGGATTGAAAAGGTCACGGATGGACAATGTAGGATTGAAAAGGTCACGGATGGACAATGAAGGATTGAAAAGGTCAGGGATAAACAATGAAGGATTGAAAAGGTCACTGATAAACAATGAAGGATTGAAAGGTCACGATAGTCAATGAAGGATTGGAAAAGGCCGCTGATAGACAATGAAGGGATTGAAAAGGGTCACGGATGGACAATGAAGGATTGAAAAGGTCACGGGTGGACAATGAAGGATTGAAAAGGTCACGGATGGACAATGAAGGACTAAAAAGGTCACGGATGGACAACAGAATAGATTGAAAAGGTCACGGATGGACAATGAAGGATTGAAAAGGTCACGGATGGACAATGAAGGATTGAAAAGGTCACGGATAAACAATGAAGGATTGAAAATGTCACGGATGGACAATGAAGGATTGAAAAATCACGGTGGATGGACAAAATGAAGGATTGAAAAGGTGACGGATGGACAATGAAGGATTGAAAAGGTCACGGATAAACAATGAAGGATTGAAAAGGTCATTGATAGACAATGAAGGATTGGAAAGGTCACGGATGGACAATGAAGGATTGAAAGGTGACGGATCGACAATGAAGGATTGAAAAGGTCACGGATAAACAATGAAGGATTGAAAGGTCATTAGATGACAAAAATATTATTTGAAAAGGTCACGGATGGACAATGAAGTGACGAGCGTCACGGATGGACAATGAAGGATTGAAAAGGTCACGGATAGACAATGAAGGATTGAAAAGGTCACGGATGGACAATGGAAGGATTGAAAAGTTCAATGATAAAAGAATAAATGGTAATACTGAAAAGGTCACGGATAAACAATGAAGGATTGAAAAGGTCACGGATAGACAATGAAGGATTGAAAAGGTCACGGATGGACAATGAAGGATTGAAAAGGTCACGGATAGACAGCTGAAGGATTGAAAAGGTCACGGATGGACAATGAAGGATTGAAAAAGGCTGCATGGATGGACAATGAAGGATTGAAAAGGTCACGGATGGACAATGAAGGATTGAAAAGGCTTCATTGGTGGACAATGAAGGATTGAAAAGGTCACGGATGGACAATGAAGGATTAAAAAGGTCACGGATAAACAATGAAGGATTGAAAAGGTCACGGATGGACAATGAAGGATTGAAAAGGTCACGGATGGACAATGAAGGGATTGAAAAGGGTCACAGATAGACAATGAAGGATTGAAAAGGTCACGGATAAACAATGAAGGTTTGAAAAGGTCACGTATAGACAATGAAGGATTTGAAAAGGTCACGGATAAACAATGAAGGATTGAAAAGTCACGGATAGACAATGAAGGATTGAAAAGGTCACGGATGGACAATGAAGGATTGAAAAGGTCACGGATGGACAATGAAGGATTGAAAAGGTCACGGATGGACAATGAAGGATTGAAAAGGTCACGGATGACAATGAAGGATTGAAAAGGTCACGGATGGACAATGAAGGATTGAAAAGGTCACGGATAAACAATGAAGGATTGAAAAGGTTACGGATAGACAATGAAGGATTGAAAAGGTCACGGATAAACAATGAAGGATTGAAAAGGTCATGGATAAACAATGAAGGATTGAAAAGGTCACGGATAAACAATGAAGGATTGGAAAGGTCACGATGGACAATGAAGGATTGAAAAGGTCACGGATAAACAATGAAGGATTGAAAAGGTCACGGATAAACAATGAAGGATTGAAAAGGTCACGGATGGACAATGAAGGATTGAAAAGGTCACGGATGGACAATGAAGGATTGAAAAGGTCACGGATAGACAATGAAGGATTGAAAAGGTCACGGATAAACAATAAAGGATTGAAAAGGTCACGGATAAACAATGAAGGATTGAAAAGGTCACGGATGGACAATGAAGGATTGAAAAGGTCACGGATAAACAATGAAGGATTGAAAAGGTCACGGATAAACAATGAAGGATTGAAAATGTCACGGATAGACAATGAAGGATTGAAAAGGTCACGGATGGACAATGAAGGATTGAAAAGGTCACGGATGGACAATGAAGGATTGAAAAGGTCACGGATGGACAATGAAGGATTGAAAAGGTCACGGATGGACAATGAAGGATTGAAAAGGTCACGGATGGACAATGAAGGATTAAAAAGGTCACGGATGGACAATGAAGGATTAAAAAGGTCACGGATGGACAATGAAGGATTGAAAAGGTCACGGATGGACAATGAAGGATTGAAAAGGTCACGGATAAACAATGAAGGATTGAAAAGGTCACGGATGGACAATGAAGGATTGAAAAGGTCACGGATGGACAATGAAGGATTGAAAAGGTCACGGATGGACAATGAAGGATTGAAAAGGTCACGGATGGACAATGAAGGATTGAAAAGGTCACGGATAGACAATGAAGGATTGAAAAGGTCACGGATAAACAATGAAGGATTGAAAAGGTCACGTATAGACAATGAAGGATTGAAAAGGTCACGGATAAACAATGAATGATTGAAAAGGTCACGGATAGACAATGAAGGATTGAAAAGGTCACGGATGGACAATGAAGGATTGAAAAGGTCACGGATGGACAATGAAGGATTGAAAAGGTCACGGATGGACAATGAAGGATTGAAAAGGTCACGGATGGACAATGAAGGATTGAAAAGGTCACGGATAAACAATGAAGGATTGAAAAGGTCACGGATAGACAATGAAGGATTGAAAAGGTCACGGATAAACAATGAAGGATTGAAAAGGTCACGGATAAACAATGAAGGATTGAAAAGGTCACGGATAAACAATGAAGGATTGAAAAGTTCACGGATGGACAATGAAGGATTGAAAAGGTCACGGATGGACAATGAAGGATTGAAAAGGTCACGGATAAACAATGAAGGATTGAAAAGGTCACGGATGGACAATGAAGGATTGAAAAGGTCACGGATGGACAATGAAGGATTGAAAAGGTCACGGATGGACAATGAAGGATTGAAAAGGTCACGGATAGACAATGAAGGATTGAAAAGGTCACGGATGGACAATGAAGGATTGAAAAGGTCACGGATAGACAATGAAGGATTGAAAAGGTCACGGATAAACAATGAAGGATTGAAAAGGTCACGGATAGACAATGAAGGATTGAAAAGGTCACGGATAAACAATGAAGGATTGAAAAGGTCACGGATGGACAATGAAGGATTGAAAAGGTCACGGATAAACAATGAAGGATTGAAAAGGTCACGGATGGACAATGAAGGATTGAAAAGGTCATGGATAAACAATGAAGGATTGAAAAGGTCACGGATAAACAATGAAGGATTGAAAAGGTCACTTGATAGACAATGAAGGATTGAAAAGGTCACGGATAAACAATGAAGGATTGAAAAGTTCACGGATAAACAATGAAGGATTGAAAAGGTCACGGATAAACAATGAAGGATTGAAAAGGTCACGGATGGACAATGAAGGATTGAAAAGGTCACGGATGGACAATGAAGGATTGAAAAGGTCATGGATAAACAATGAAGGATTGAAAAGGTCACGGATGGACAATGAAGGATTGAAAAGGTCACGGATGGACAATGAAGGATTGAAAAGGTCACGGATGGACAATGAAGGATTGAAAAGGTCACGGATAGACAATGAAGGATTGAAAAGGTCACGGATGGACAATGAAGGATTGAAAAGGTCACGGATAGACAATGAAGGATTGAAAAGGTCACGGATAAACAATGAAGGATTGAAAAGGTCACGGATAGACAATGAAGGATTGAAAAGGTCACGGATAAACAATGAAGGATTGAAAAGGTCACGGATGGACAATGAAGGATTGAAAAGGTCACGGATAAACAATGAAGGATTGAAAGGTCACGGATAGACAATGAAGGATTGAAAAAGGTCACGGATAGACAATGAAGGATTGAAAAGGTCACGGATGGACAATGAAGGATTGAAAAGGTCACGGATGGACAATGAAGGATTGAAAAGGTCACGGATGGACAATGAAGGATTGAAAAGATCACGGATAAACAATGAAGGATTGAAAAGATCACGGATAAACAATGAAGGATTGAAAAGGTCACGGATAGACAATGAAGGATTGAAAAGGTCACGGATGGACAATGAAGGATTGAAAAGGTCACGGATGGACAATGAAGGATTGAAAAGGTCACGGATGGACAATGAAGGATTGAAAAGGTCACGGATGGACAATGAAGGATTGAAAAGGTCACGGATAGACAATGATGGATTGAAAAGGTCACGGATAAACAATGAAGGATTGAAAAGGTCACGGATGGACAATGAAGGATTGAAAAGGTCACGGATGGACAATGAAGGATTGAAAAGGTCACGGATAAACAATGAAGGATTGAAAAGGTCACGGATAAACAATGAAGGATTGAAAAGGTCACGGATAGACAATGAAGGAGTGCTGCTACAGCTGTGAAATGATGTATGCATCTTCTTATAAATAACTGGATTGTTTCTTTCCACGTAAACTAACACCAAACTGTTTAAAGAAGAGTTTGAGTTTGAGGTTTGTTTAATGGCATATCAACCTATGTGGGTGATTTAATGCCAAAAAGGTAGGGTTTTAAGATATTTTTTTAATGTTTGGTTATAATGAGAAGGTTGATTTAGTTAAATTTTAATGACTTTATTATTATTATTTTTTTATTTTAGAAAACTCAAGATGTCTTCCAGTTTTGTATTCAAAAATATATTGCTGGTAATAATTTTTTCCTTCAAAAATGTATTGTTGGTAATATTTTTCCTTATAAAATGTATATATTTCTATAAAACGTCTATTTTTATGTATGTATTTCTATAAAAGCCTATTATTTTACTTTCACAGTGTTTTGACCTCAGTTAACTATTTGCCCATACCTGGGACCCTAACAGGTGCTACCACTCCGGGTCAGGTTGGACCTAGGAACAGCAGCAATTAAGAGGTGGTTCCATGTCCTTCACAACCTCCCAATCAGAGGTCTTGCTGCCGGATGTAGTTTATTGTCATACCCAGGAGGTTAAAGAAGTGTGCTCACACTGTTGGTCAAATCAGGAAAACAGGGAATGTGCTTAACCAGTTCAAAGTCACATCCACGCACGGCAGTCATTGAAACAAAGATTTGTATGGTGGATCATTGTCCTGATGAAACAAGACCCCTTTCGTAAGTTTTCCTGAGCATTTGATCTTTATAGCCTTTTCTAAATGCTTACATCTCCATTGAAAATAGTATAAATCACTTTTGTCTTATTTGGAACAAGTGAGGAGGTGTGTTTCCAATACATGGATTGTCTTTTTGTCTCTGGCTCAAACTGATGAACTCAACACTCATCCTGGGTTAAGAAACATTCAAGAAAATCTGCTCTAAACAATATCAGATTTTCCCGTGATGCGGTGAGCTTTTGACAGAAATCTTTGTCATGCCAAGTTCTTTGTACAGCTTATTCTCAACTCTTTTATGGGATAGTATTGAGTATTTGTGGTGCAGTGGATATCGGCTCGGAACAAGAAATCGGAGAGCCGAGTTCAAAATCCAGTTGAATTCATTGCATTCACTTACGCGCAAATATCCTTGGGAAAGGTTTTAATCCATCTCTTCTTTCCAGTTATGGGTTAAATAACAGGACAGATTGGGTTCTATAGCCTTGGCTAGCAACCAGTCTACCGCAAAAAGCAATGGCAACCTACTGCGGGATAATCATCTGCCAAGTCAGTCATGTCTCTTTCGAGACATAATCGCCCAAGCGTGTATCACGTATGGCACTTAACTAACTGACTGACTGAGTATTTGATTTATACTCCATAGCCTGTCATCCATCACCATGTGGCGAATATGATCAATATTTTATCAGTGGTGGCAGTCCAGATCTTGGGTCATCTTCAAGACTCTGTGGTAGACGGGTAATTTATTAGTGGTTCGGTTTGATTTGGTTTGGCCTTGTTTAATTTAGTCCACCATAAAAATTATAAAAATAAAATAAAAATGAAGATGGTGTATCAAATTATATATTTTTTTATATAAAACCTTAACAATTCTGTATTTTACAAAATGAGTAAAGTTCATATTTCTGGTACAAGGTTGATTTGAAAAGTTCGGTAATGTTCTTTGTCTGGTACAAGGTTGGTAAGAAGAGTTTAGTTTGTTGAATGTGTAAAAATGGAAATAGATTGAAATTTGACGAGATAATTGCGTATGAGTGTAGCAGGGTAGAGTTGTAGCCATTGAGGTCTTTGCTGTAACGTTTCAGTTAAATGTTTGTATCCTGTATTTTCTTTGTATTTGGCTTTACGAAATGTTATTTTTTTAAGAAGGAGAAAATAGCAGGAGAGAGAGAGAGAGAGAGAGAGAGAGAGAGAGAGAGAGAGAGAGAGAGAGAGAGAGAGTGTCTGCTTGACCTGTGCCGAGGGAATCACCGAATTGGATCATCTCAATAGACTAAATAAATCCATTCGTACGTACACATTTTTAGAGGTAAAAAAAGGGCCACTTTCAATTTTTTTTGTTATCTAGTTGTTTATTTCTTTTAAATTCATTTTCGAACGAAAGATCTGCGTCGATTTTTATGCGCAGAACTCATAGGTATATCGAATTAAAATTTTTGTTTTAAGTCGTTGAAGAGTTAACTTCCTATTCAGCACAACTCTCTCTTCTTTTCTTAAATTCTGCTGACCAATTTTGCACTATTAATAAAGCTGGAGTGTCATCCTGTAAAATAGTTACCCTGTTAACATAAAATTCCTTAGGTATAATCTATTTTATGCAGGTACATGATAAAACCACAATGTCAAATTATTTTTTAACTGACAGACGTCAGTTTACACGGAAGGAAACAACGCATTTATTAATAAGAAGAGAATAAATTAATGCCTGCATGATTTCACAGCTCTAACATCATTCCTTCATAGAAAGACTATGGACTTTTCAGCCGCCTCTCATACCTGGAAAGAAACAATGCAGTTATTAATAAGAAGAGTATAAATTAATGCCTGCATGATTTCACAGTTCTAGCATCATTCCTTCATAGAAAGACTATGGATTTTTCAACCGCCTCTCATACCCGGAAAGAAACAATGCAGTTATTAATAAGAAGCGTTGAATTTCATACATGCATCATTTCACAGCTCTAACATCATTACTTCATAGGAAGACTATGAACTTTTCAGCCGCCTCTCATACCTGAAAAGAAACAATGCAGTTATTAAGAAGAACAGTTGAAATTAATACATGCATGATTTCACAGCTCTAACATCATTCTTTCATAGAAAGACTATGGACTTTTCAGCCTCCTCTCATACCTGGAAAGAAACAATGCAGTTAATAAGAAGAGTTGAAATTAATGTATGCAAGATTTGACAGTTCTAACAGCGCTCCTTCATAGCTTATAAACTTATGAGTCTTCCTTCATAAAGCTATTTCTTAATTCCGAATTCATGCTACAGAATGACTCGGTCCAAAAAGCAAGAGAGAAGGGAGAAAATTATCTTGTTGAAATCTTCTGCAAAAGAAATAATCTAAATGAAGAAATATGTATGTGTGTGTTTGTGGTGGTGGTGGAGGGGAAGCAACTTTCATGAACACTAGATCATCGGTGGTAACTCTCAAAGAGTACCAACATCTAATCAATGCGTGAAGCTGATGGTGAGTCTAGAAGAAAATTGTCTGCTGTAGATTAAATGGCGTTGGTTCTTCGTATTTTTTGGTTTCACTAAGAGTATTTACACGTAAGTTAATGCAACGAATTCAACTGGAATTCGGAAAAAAATACACGAACTCGTAATGCTAGACGGAAAATAAGAATTCCCGTCAATAATGAGTTTAAAAGTCGTACACAATTTATTTTCAAATGAAGTGCGAATTTGTGATTTGTTGAAAACTTTTGAAGAGAGTAAAACTTTCAACAAACGCATTTCTTTAGCGAATTTGTGTTTGTGAAATCAAGGGAGGTAACCGGAGACGATTTCATAATTAGACTTGCTACTGTTTTGTCGTCACCTGAGAAACTGATCCTTTCCTTTTTTTTCTAGTGTCGACATAAACAACTTCCAAAATAACGAAGGAAGAAGGATGCTGTCAGAAAGCTGGTTTCAATTTCGAAAAACCAAAAAATACGAAGAACCAACGCCATTTAATCTACAGCAGACAATTTTCTTCTAACGTCTCTTCCCTTCAATTATTGGTTAACTAACAGAACAGATTAGGTTCTATACCATTGGTTAGCAACCAGTCTACCACAGAAAGTAATGGCAGCCTACTGCAGGTAAATATTCTGCCCAGTCAGTCATTTTCAGGACATGATCGCCCAAGCGTGTATCACTTATGGCAATTAACTGACTGACTGTATCTTTTTCATTTTTTAGGGAAAATATTATTTTTTTTATGCAAATGAACATATCCTTCCAATTATATTTTTTACAATAACGTTCACCCTGTACAAGGCTTAAGAGCTCCTCGAGGTAGAGGGTTACAAGTTAAGAGGCACGGTTTATAGGGATATGTGTGTAAGATAACGGTTAACCCTAGTTTTAAAGAGGTTACGATTGTAATGAATGGGGATCTATCTTGACAAAGGTTAAGTCTAAAAATTTGATTTTTAAATTTTCAAAAATTTGAAACAAAGGATTCCATATGGCCTCAAAACCCGTCTAAATAAAGAAGAATCTGCAATGTAATCAATCTCAATCTGGCATCTCGACTCCAGTCACTTTCTCACCGACTGGATATAACTTCACTTTGTGTCTTTTGCAGATATTTTCACGGCTTTTGTTCCAAACAACTTAGCTCCCACGTGACCTTCTCTACACGAATTTACTCGAGCTACTAGACTGCCAAGTAGGTCCCACCCTTTTTATAGTCAAAATGGTCAAATGCAGCTGTTACTTCTACTCCTTCAGCTTCTTTTCTCGCACTTCCCGCCTGTAGAACTCCCTTCCGTATACTTGCTTTCCTGATAGCTACAATCTCCAAAAGTTTAAGTGCAACGTCAATTCCCACCTCTTTTCTCCTTAACTCTCATCTTTCTCTTATACTTTCCCCGACACCCCCGTATTTTGTTTTTCTTTCCTTGCGCTCTACACTCACGTATCAGAATGCTGCTTGTTTTTGATTTCCAACCTTCTGTTGGAGTGACAGACATTTGAAAAGGACATCCTGATTGGAAACAAGGAGTAAAAATCCTTCAAATTTACACGATGATCTTTTATTGTTAATCGTTCCACTACAAATAGTGTCGCTGGTGTGCAGGGGATTACAGTGAGAGGAGAGGGAAGACAGAAAAGATAAGAAAAACAACGGTACAGGGGATGTTGAAGAATGGGTAGAAGTCAAAGAGATGGAACATGGCAATTGACGTTGCATTTAAACTTTTGGAGACTGTAACTTGGAAAGGACATTCAATCTGCGATGGATTGGAGTAAGAAATGGCTCGTAAATTTTAATGCTTCCAAATTAAGCTGCTCTCCCTTTACCACCGTAGAGAAGCTTTCTTACCTACCATTAATATAGATCACACTAGTTTATTTGAACGAAATACACTGCACCTCCTCGGCCTCACTCTCTCAGCCGATCTCAAGTGGAATGAACACATCGAATAGCTACATCTACTGCTAAGAAGATAAAAAGTTTTCCTCGTCAGAATCCATTTTTACACATTTATAAATCTTCCATTCATCCGTGCATTGAATACTTTTGCCATATCTGGTCCGATGCTCCTGTTATTTATCTCGGGCTTCTCGACAAAATCCAAAGGATTATCTGCAAAGGATTATCTGCAATAATGTCCCGATTTGGCAGCTCGCCTTCAGCCACTTTCTCACCAACTAAACGTAGCTTCTCTCTGTCTTTTTTACAAGTATTTCCATGGCTTCTGTTCTGATGAGCTTCATTTCCTGGTTTTCCACCCTCATGTATTTACTCGTGCAACTAGATTGGCAACTAGGTCCCAACCTTTTACCCTAAAAATACGCAAATGTAACCGTCACTTCTTATCTAGTAGTTTCTTTCTTTGCATTTGCTGATGGCAACCTTAAGAATACGAATCAATGTTCGCGCAATAACATTAATATTAACTAAACGATGTTGGTCAAATATTAAGAACATCTATTGCTACAATCAATGTATCCTGTGCATTTATTGATTCAGAAGAGAAGTTTGGGAATTGAAGGCACAGATAATTCAAAAACAAAACCGTAAACAATGAAAAGATCAGAAAAAAAAAAAAAAAAAAAAAAAAGGTTTTAAGTCACAGAAAGAGATTTAGAAAAATATAACAAAGGGGTTAGTTAATTGATTGGGCGATCATTTGTCGAAAGAGACATGATTGACTGGACAGAAGATTTTCCTGCAGTAGGCTGCTATTAGTTTTTGTGGTAGATTGGTTGCCAATCAAGCCTTTAGAACCCAATCTGTTTTGTTATTTAACCCATAGCTGGAACAAAGAAATAGATTAATACCTTTCCTAAGGGTATTTATGCGTAAGTAAATGCAACTGGAATTCGAACTCGATTCTCCGATTTCCACTGCATCACAAAACACATACCGCGTACGAAGGGCACTGAGCAAGAAAAGACGATAGAGCAAAAGAAAATATTTCAAGAAACTGGTGTTAGGAAGGTAAACGCAACGAAAAGATGTAGAAAATTAATCACGTGATAGTTTAGTTGCGTTTATACTTAAGCAGATACGAAAGCAAAGAAACTACCCCCTTTATTGAAAATATTTTATAGACAAATGAATTGTCTCCCTTTGCAGGGGTTGTGATTACCGGCCCCTGGCTTGGGCTGATAGCAGCCCAGCTCTGGTCTTTTTCTTACTACGACTTCACCGAGTCAACACGGAGTAATTCTAGCTACGTGAAACTCAACCAGCAGCCACATAGTGTCCGAAATTAGAGCGGCCAAGAAGACAACATAGGTTCGAGGATGTCCCAACAGTTGCAACAAAGCATCAAAAAACGGGATCCCTTTTTAACTTGAAGACGAATGTATTTTGACGTCGCAACTGAAAAGAACGTTTAACAGAATGAACTATTCTGATTCCAGTTAAGTTTTTTGCAAAACAAACCCTGTTTTTTTTGTTTTTTTGCAACACTTTCCTTAAACCCAATTTTGTATCTTTTCTCTCTTTCTTCTTCTTTCTGTTAAAAAGCCTTTCCTTTTTCCACTCAAGTTTGATGTTGTCCTGTTTTCTCTCGCCGTGTCACGTCAATGCTCTTTTAACCTTGTGTTCCACAAAGACAACTTAACTAGTTACTAAAATCCTAAGGGGTATAAAAACTCGCAAACCTTTAAGTAAACTGTTGTGGAGTAGTTTTCGCACTGAAGGTTATAATCGTGCTATGTCGGTTGCTAATAACTTAACGTCCCAAAATGTTAGAAACTTGGTGATCTTCCACTTAAAGCTGACTCCTTAGTATTCGGCTAACTGCCGACTAACAGCAACTGAACTCCAATAGAAGTCTCAAGAACTCCTATGAACTTTCCAAGAACTTCCTGTTAACTCTTATTAATATAGGAGGGAGAATCCATTATCTGAGAAATTTTTTTTTTTTTTTTTTTTAATCATATCACCCCAAGCAAGACAGTGACGCCACTGATGCGCATGGGGCTACTTAAGAGTAAAATGATTGGAAAAGAGAAAGCCGGGAACCACATCCTAAACAGGAAAGGGATGAGCCTCTTCACCTGTTCAATAGACGTGGGTGGAGTGTGAACCGGGCGATAGTTCAGTCTAGTGCTTCTCCATAACATAAACATCACAAAATAGGGTGAAGAATACATGAAATCTTTTTAATCAGTTTATAATAATAATGAATGCCAAGCTATGTAGACATATCTTATGACCACATCACGATAGAACACCAGTTTCAGTCCAATCACTAATGTTAATTAACGTCGAGCCTGGTTAGTACCTAGATTCGTGATCGCTTGGAAATACCAAGTGCCGTAACCTTGGTTGTTTCAATTGTATTCACTTGAGCGTAATACTCTTGAGTCCACCTCTTATTTCCCAGCTATGGGTTAATTAGTAAGACTTCTACCTTTAAGTCATTATTATCGTAAAAAAGAATTTATGCAATCTAAAAATATTTCATGTTTTTAAATGATCAGAAAAGGGTTGGTAATCCGTGAAAAACGAATCAATCAATGAAGCTATATGGACATGCCCTGAGAACTAATTTAGGAGTTAGGTCCGTCATGGAAATCGCCAATAAAACGTCTTACGAGAAAAGAATTTAGATGAGGAGTAAACGTTTGGGTAATCAACGAAATTATGGGCTGCCTTCTAAATGATGATGATTCCAAATAAATGCTAATAATTATTTGAAGATTTTGCATAAGGAGTTTTTTCAAGGTTATAGATCAAAAGTGATATGCTAAGGAATCTTTTCATGCAAGGCTATTCTTCTTCACATTTTGAAAACCTGATTATTGTCCAAAAAATTAAAAAGAAGGTTTCAAGGACACGAAATTAATAAAATGCAACCCTAAACTTTCCAGCCATTAATCCAATAGAAAACTCGTGGTTCCTCGTTAAAGGAGATCTATATGAGAAGTGTAAACAATATTCAAGCAAAGAAAATCTCTGAAAACAATAAAAACATCTGCAAATAATGTTAAAATCGGAACAGTAGACAAGTTAAGAAAATCAATCGACAAACGTCTGATGAAGGTTATGGAATGTTAAGGAGCCTTGATTAACACGTGAAAGAATAAATAATACTTTTCTAACAGCGATGGTAGATTTTGTTAATTAAATTTATGTTACTATGTTTTATGTATCTGGTGATTTATCTATACAAGAAATTTCATGTTGCAATTAGGTTGTTTGTAAAAAAGGGCATCATCCAAGGACGTTAGTGTCATTATTTTTATAATGATCGGTATTATAAACTGAAACTGAAAGATGTTATGAGGAGAAAGAAAGATGAAGACGATAGAATGAACGAAAGAACGGAAGGAAGGCTAAAACCAAACGGGAAAGAAAGAAATAAAAAAAAAGAAATGGAAAGTTTAGAAAGAGAGAGAGAGAGATTAACAGAGATTCGGAGAGAGAGAGAGATAGATAGATAGAGAGATTAAGAGAGAGAAAGAGAAAGAGAGAGATTAACAGAGATTCGAGAGAGAGAGAGAGATTAAGAGAGATTAAGAGAGATTCAGAAAGAGAGAGAAAGAGAGAGAGATTAAGAGAGATTCGGAGAGAGAGAGATTAAGAGAGATTAAGAGAGTGAGAGAGAGAAAGAAAGATCTTAACAGATATTCGGAGAGAGAGATTAAGAGAAATTAAGAGAGATTCAGAGAGAGAGAGAAAGATAGAGATTAACAGAGATTCGGAGAGAGAGAGAGAGAGAGATTAAGAGAGAGAAAGAGAAAGAGAGAGATTAACAGAGATTCGGAGAGAGAGAGAGAGATTAAGAGAGAGAAAGAGAAAGAGAGAGATTAACAGAGATTCGGAGAGAGAGAGAGAGAGATTAAGAGAGAGAAAGAGAAAGAGAGAGATTAACAGAGATTCGGAGAGAGAGAGATTAAGAGAGATTAAGAGAGATTCAGAAAGAGAGAGAAAGAGAGAGAGATTAAGAGAGATTCGGAGAGAGAGAGATTAAGAGAGATTAAGAGAGATTCAGAGAGTGAGAGAGAGAAAGAGAGATCTTAACAGAGATTCGGAGAGAGAGATTAAGAGAAATTAAGAGAGATTCAGAGAGAGAGAGAAAGATAGAGATTAACAGAGATTCGGAGAGAGAGAGAGAGAGAGAGAGAGAGAGAGATTAACAGAGATTCAGAGAGAGAGAGAGAAAGAGAGAGATTAACAGAGATTCGGAGAGAGAGAGAGCGAAGAAAGGGTAAAAAACAGTTTTGATCGTCAGAAAAGAAAAACAAACCAATAGAAAAAAAAAAACAAATGACGAAACAATAAGAAAAAAAGATAAAAAACGTAAATTCTAAAGCAGAATGCATTGAGTGAATGTTTTTGGATTGCAGTCACCCTTAATTTCCAGATGTTCCAAATCAGACAGCAAATTCTCTTTTTACCCGGGGTAGGATTCGTGCAATGGAAAGAAACGAAACATTCCAAGTTTCAAACGTTGCTTCATGTCGAACACATCTTTTTTGTCATAAACGGCGCCACTCAACAAAGAAGAAAGTTGCTACCCAGTCGGCCTCGTTCACTTTTATTCGCTTTCATACCTGTCTTTTCAATTGTCCCAATTACTTTTCGGCAACTGAATGGGCACAAGGGGTTTTGTCACACAAACGATTTGTGATTGGTTCCAGGTGTTTTCTTGATTACTTTTTTATTCCACATTCACGCGTGAACGAACGTATATATATATATATATATATATATATGAGTTCTTCCAAAAAAGCGATACCTAAGGGTCCTGGGTATGAAGGTAAACTGCATCCGGCAGCAAGGCCTCTGACTGGGAGGTTGTGAGAAGCATGGAACCACCTCTTAATTGCGGCTGTTCTCATGTCCACCCTGACCCGGGGTGGTAGCATCTGTTAGGGTCCCAGCTAGGGACAAACAGTTAACCCCAAGCTGGAATCAAAATACTATGAAAGTATAAGAATAGACTTTTATAGAAAAATATACATTTTGAAGGAAAAATATTACCAGGAATACATTTTTGAATACAAAAATATAAGGCATCTTCAATTTTTTTATTAATTTTTTTTTTTAAATTTCATAAAAATCTGACTAAATCAACTTTCTTACTATAACTAAACATTAAAAACAATATCTTAAACTCTACCTTTTTGACATTAAATAAAGGTTGATATGCCGTTAAACAAAACTCAAACTCCAAACTCCTAAGGTTTAAAGTGCATTTGAGAAATTAAAAATATATGTTGAAGCTGTTATTTTAGTGTTAATGCAAATATAATGCATTAAATTAAGATTTCCAATAAGCAAAATTCTGTATTTGAAAGAAAATTTACACTGATCGGAATGACATTTTTTTATATCGCTAAAATCGGCTACATTAAAAAATGTTTCTTTTTACCAAAACATCTTTGAAAAAGGAAATATACTTTCCTGAAACTTTATTTGACGAAAATTAATTGATTTGAAGTTAAATCAATCTTAATGAAAACAGGGATTATTTACTTTAATTTAAAATAGCTCAGAAAAGCATTTTTAACATGGAAGTGGATGTTTTTATGAGGTGTTCACAGATTTATAGGCAGCTTAATGCTTGGTATTTTTAAGTAAAGAGTCAGTCAGTCAGTTAAGTGCCATACATGATACACGCTTGGGCGATCATGTCTCCTTCGAGACATGACTGATAGGGCAGAAGATTATCCCGCCGTAGGTTGCCATTACATTTTGCAGTAGACTGGTTGCCAACCAATGCTATAGAACCCAATCTGTTCTGCTATTTGACTCATAGAGATGTATTATATTAAGTAATAATTAGTGGGGGATCAGTTTATTACTTTATAACAATAGAAAACGGATCCCCTAATTTATGCTCAGTAGAAGCCTTAATCATGATTCCAACTATTATATTCAATCAGTCAGTTAAGTGCCATACGTGATGCGCGCTTATGCGATCATGTCTCGAAAGAGACATGACTGACTGGGCAAAAGATTATCCAGCAGTAGGTTGCTCTTACTTTCTAGACTGGTTGCCAGCCAAGGCTATGTCCTGTTATTTAACCCATAACTGAAGGGAAGAGACGGATTAATACCTTTCCCAAGGGTATTTGCGCGTAAGTGAATGCAACGAATTCAACTGAAATTTGAATTCGGCTCCTCGAGTTGTCGTTCCGAGCCGATATCCACGGCACCACAACGCACAGCAATTCGTAAGTAAAGAGTAATTTAATATTAAAAATTTAATATTTTGTTGAACTTTAAATACTTTGATTTTATACCTAACATGTGAAGACACTTGTTGAGAAAATGTTAGAAAATTACTAATAAATTTAAAATTTACTTTAGTTACTGTGTTTAATTTCTAATAACGTTGTGTATGGACATCTATGTTTACAAAAATCGGACGTTTATACACAGAAAAAAATTCAAAATTCTTCTTAAAATACTAGGAATCGCTGAATGGTAGCAAGCTTTTCCATTTATGATAATTAAATATAGTTTTTACTAAATAACAATACAACCTAACCATTTCAAATTAATATAGAATTTTAAAAGATTTAAAAGTTTATTAATTTTTCTAATGAAAATTTAAAGAAATATAAACAGTTCTTGTAAAAATTCATTCTTCTTCTTCTTCTTCTTCTTCTTCTTCTTCTTCTTCTTCTTCTTCTTCTATGTGCCCTGTCCCTTCAGGACGTAGGCGATCATGGCTTTACACGTTTCCCTATCCCTGGTGGCTCTGAGCATGCCTTCTCCTCTTACACCGTGCAATCCTCGTTCTGTCATCCACCTGATTAGGTCCTTCAAATATGTTATCCGTTGTTTTCCCATGTCTCTTTTTCCCTCTATCTGGCCTGTTAGCATTAGGTTCTCCAGGCCCTCCTTCCTCATCGCATGTCCCAGGAACTTCAGTTGTCTCTTCCTGATGCTCAGTATTAATTTCCTTTTCGTTTCCATCATTTCCAAGACCTCATCATTGCTCGCATGCTCGATCCATGAGATTCGCAGCATCCTTCTGTAGAACCACATTTCAGTTGTTTCAAGATTTTCCTTCATCTTTGATGGTATTGGCCACCATTCACTGCCATACTGAAGGACGGACATCAGGTAGCAATCCAGTATTCTCTTTTAGTTTCTAGAAAAATTGTCCTGTTTCTTAATACTTTACTCAACTTCTGGAATGCTTCCTTCGCCATGCCAATTCGCCTTCGGATCTATGTGTCGCACTTTCCGTCTTCTGTTATAACGCTTCCCAGGTATTTAAATTTTTGTGCCTGCTTGATTCTGGTATCCCCGACCTGTATTTGGCATTTTGGGCTGCCCTTTTTACTGATGACCATTCATCGAAAAAAAAAAAAAAGACAAAAGTGTCTATAATATACCTTAAAACCATTTAACTCAAATAATGTCTTATCTTCATTGCATTTTTTAAAATTTATAATTCAGAACAGATTTTCGGTAACCTGAGATCCTGTTTGAAAAGTATATTCTCCAAGGACTTGTTCTCATAATTTATACAATCAGTAAGCACTACGAATAAAAAATAAATAAAAAGATAGAAAAGAAAATCCTAAAATGAAATGTTGGAGTAACAGTTATAAAAAAAAAAGGTTTTATCAAGGTTTTCTAAAAGTGAAACATTTTTAAAATAATTTAATTCATCTAGGATTAATTCATAAAGATTCAATTAAAATTCGACTATGATCTGATTTTTGCAAGAATTTCCAAATCAATGTGTTTTTCACCAGAAAAATACGCTAAAATATCCTATTCTAATTTACGGTCCCCTGTTGAAGCAAGAAAAACAATGATTTTAACCAAAATTTCGAAGGTTCTAAAATAATAAAAACATTTTTTGATCTTTCCTTGTAATAATAACATCAAGATTGTAACAATAAAACTTGCTTTTATTCATTTTGGTCATTTTTTTATCATGTACACTCAGTTTTTAGTGAATATATCTTTCAATTTTTCAAATTTCTGACTTAGGTGTCTTATATTATCGGTAAATTTGTCAAAGTTCATATTTATTTTATTTAATACCATTTTCTTTCCGATTCCTTTTGAATGTTGTTACATTTGTGTCCAAGCCAAGCATTGTTCCGTGTGTATTTAGGCAACTCTTTTTTTTTTCTTTTTAGTTCTGGCGCTCTGGCGTTCTGGCGTTCTGGCGTTCTGGCGTTCTGGCGTTTGATGAAAACTAATTTTAAGTTACTCAAGGTGACGCCACACGAAATGAACAAACCGAAGTTGTCAATATCATTTAGCCAAACATGCTTGAGATGATTATTGCTGGCGAAATACACCTTATTTATTTATTCTATATTTAGTATACATATATTTCAAATATTGTTGTATATATACTTCTAATTATTGCATTAAATGTACGATTAGCTTCCAAAATTACATAAAAAAATGAAAATTTCATTTTATAAAGAAAGATTGATCCAGTTATTTAGTTAACTGTTCGCTAATGAAGTATGCAGATCTTTTTACATTGATATTACTATTTCGTGTTTGATGACCATTGACAAGACATAATAAATGAAATATATAACAGTGGTGAGATATCAGAAGACTTGAGCAGATGTAAGAAGCCAGGTACGAATGTAAATTCCATCGGACAATCAGCTTAATGAGCCATATAGCAAAACTTAAGTCGGAATTCTGATAAATAGAGCGTGCATTAGATAGATAGATAGATAGATAGATAGATAGATAGATAGATAGATAGATAGATAGATAGACTAGATAGATAGATAGATAGATAGATAGATAGATAGATAGATAGATAGACTGGAACAGATAGATAGATAGATAGATAGATAGATAGATAGATAGATAGATAGATAGATAGGAACAGACTGAGATAGATAGATAGGAACAGACTGAGATAGATAGATAGGAACAGACTGAGATAGATAGATAGATAGATAGATAGATAGATAGATAGATAGACTAGAGATAGATAGATAGATAGATAGATAGATAGATAGATAGATAGATAGATAGATAGATAGATAGTAGAGCCCAGCCTTAAGGTCAGATTCTCCTTTCTCTCTACAATTGTCATAAGGCACAGTCACTGACTGAAAATTCACTCGCTTTCTAGGAATATTTGCAGCAATGTATTCCTTCAAAAACAGAAATGCTATCTCGTTTCTTAGTTTTGTATTCGTGTCTATAGGAACAGTTAATGGAATTTTCGGAGTAGTAAAAATGAAAGTAACTTCTCTATTTTTCTTGACAGTTTGTCGTCGATAGATTATAAAAAATAAATAAAATCATTAGGAATTCTGACCAATATTGTTAAACTCGATGTAGCACCGTAGACATTTCATTCTTCAGTGACCTCGTATATTCTATGGAGATTTCGTACGGGGCCATCAACTAGATTTATTCCAAAAGTTCTTCAAGCAACGTAGAATCTAATTGTCTCCAAGAAAACTCTGTTTCTGAAAACATCTGAAGTTGATGAAATGTTGCAATGAAAAAGATAATGGAAAAAAATAACAATAAAAAAACGAGAAGAAATAAAAACGCAAAAGGACGTAAATTTTAAAAGATTAAACAAGAGCGTTTACATTAAAATGGATTCTAATCTTAATTATCTCCCTTTGAAAGATCTATCTCTATATATAAAAGGTAATCTGTGAATTTGTGTGTGATTGTTCCCTATGCACGCCTACATTTTTTTAAGCTACGCCATTCAAACTTTCTAGGGACACATATCTATAGGGAAGCCAGGTCGACACATACTTTTTGAGTTTAAGTTCAGCAATTTTCTCTTTCGCACTTTTTGGCCAATTAAATCGATTGTTTACATTTGCTCCGTAAAACATCTAAGATCTAAGACGGTTGCTGAATTACACCACAGAAATCAAATAACACGTGTCAAACGCGACTAAAATATTTTTTTATAAAAAAAAATGAGCCTTAATATTTAATATTTATTCCGACGTTCTAAAGAATTCATTTGGTCAACAAAAAAATGTCAATATTTTTCCCCGTAATTTTGAAACAAAAGAAATATTTAAAAAAAAGTTTTTTTTCAAACAAAAACAATATATATATATATATATATATATATATATATATATATATATATATATATGTGTGTGTGTGTGTGTAGATATATATATATATATATATATATATATATATATAAAGTGCCAATGGTTAATTTAATTATTTAAGTATTTCCCCTCTCCCTCTTAGAAGGAGACAAAAGTATGACCGGAATTAAAACTACACTTTATACTCTGTTCGAATACTACAGCAACATGCATTCAATGCCTTCTTCTTAATGCTGAAAATGGTTACTAACAGCCTCAGCTCTCCTTTCCAACTTTCAATAAATGATTTCCAGCTACTCCTCTCATTGGCATCTTCTCCTACTACTAAAATGTTCTGAGTTGCACGGGCAACGCCGGGCTATGATGCTAGTTAGAGATTATTGGAAGAAATGAGACGTATTTGGAAATATAATGAAAACCGGTAACGTTTGAGAGATTTGAAGTTGATAACTTGGTATAGTTATAAACTGAGAAGAAATTAGTTCAAAGTATTTAAAACTGAAACAGGTATTGCTATATGTCATCTTATCTATTCCATCAGTTAAAAATGGGAATTTATATATTTATCGGGCACTTAACCTGATATTCTTCATCTTAGTAATGTCATATTCTGTTGTTATGGTAACAGAAAGCATTACTCAAGGTTATTGGATTGATGTGCCTTGTTTTTCCATCATAACCCAAAATCCCAATTACTAGCAGGGGAGCATCGTTAGCATGAGTTCCTGGAGAGAGGATCTCAGTGTCAAAATTATATCACCCGTTGATCCAAGATTTATGAGTGAAATTGGGTAAACGAAACTATTCGAAAGCTGACGATCATTGCACTAGCACGAAGTGACAAGTCATCGTGAACGAGAGTTCGAGTTTACTGACATTGATCAACTGCTAGTTACGCCATTTTGTGTCTTCTCGCAGAGAAATTGAAACTAATGACCACTCAGCATGGTAGCTTTATAAACTACTAGTTGATTTTGCGGGTGATGAAGAAAGACCAGTGTAGCTGTGCAAACGTCTTTTCAACAGGAATTATCTTTGCAGGCTTGCGTGCTCGGAAACGAGCAGCAGCCAGCCTATATATATATATATATAGAGAGAGAGAGAGAGACAGAGAGACAGAGAGAGATACAGAGATACAGAGAGAGAGAGAGAGAGACGGTAAATTTCCGGGAAGGATTGGTAAAATCCGGGATGAGTTTGGAGATGACCCCCTGAGTAAGATATTCAATAGGAAAACTACCAAGATTAGTTACTCATGTACCAATAGCATGTATAACATTATTAGCTCCCATCAGGCGGATGTGTGACCAAAATATACTCCTAAACAAACGAAGGGAGATCATAAGTATGTGTCGCCATAGAAATAAGTAGAAATTACAATAATTATCCTATTCCCGCAATTAGTCCAAATTCGGCCAAACAGTTACTTCCCCACCACCCACCCCTACTAACTGAAGCGTCAGGCCACATACCCCCCCCCCCCACTAATAAGGAGACATTTCTACTAAATTCCTTCTCCCACCCTAACCCAATGATAATCAATGCATCCCAACCTTTTCCTTTACCTAAACTAACCTCTGGGCTTAGAATTTTTCGTCATTCTCTGTTTAGAAGGGGTCGAAGAATGCATGCCTTAAAATGACATGTTGAAAATGGCTATTTCCCCAGTAAGTTTTAGCTGAATTTACAGATAAATAAAAAAAATATATGTGCGTGTGTGTGCGATGAATAAATTGTCGTCTAAATTACACAACAATGAAAATAAGACATAGCAGCACCACCTCCTTAAGGTACTTGATGTCGGCCTCCGTGTTGAATCTGACGCCCTCAACAACAAATTCAGTAGTTCTTTTCTTATCTGAACGACCAGAGCAAGTTTTCCGAGCTGCCGTACCTTCGTAATCACCATCAGACTCATCCAACTCATTCCAAATCCTCTACACTGTCTCCAGATTGACACCTAAACACTATGAAATTTTCATATTAGAGCTTCGACACGAATGTCAAGCAGTACAGTATACCGTTTCCAAATTTCTGGCGTCGTGGTTTTTCTTACAGAGGGTGCCCAACTGACCCTTTTATACTGTGCACTCGACAAAATCAAAAGCAAACGACAAACATCCGCAAAATTAAATAAATAAAATGGCAACAAATTACCCATCGCGCCCTGCACATATGATAACATGGAACAATACTATGTAACGCGTTTCGTCATTCAAAAATTCATTATTCAGGCGAAATGTGCGTTGTGGTGCAGTAAACATCGACTCGGAATGACAAATCGGGGTACCGAGTTCGAATTTCAGTTGAATTCCTTGCTTTCACTTACGCACAAATACCCTCGGGAAAGGTATTAATCCGTCTCTTCCCTCCAGTTATTGGTTAAATAATAGAATAGATTAAGTTCTATAGCCTTGGCTGGCAACCAGTCTACCGCAGAAAGCAATGGCAACCTACTGCAGGCTAATCTTCTACCCAGTCACTCATGTCTCTTTTAGAGACATGATCACCTAAAGCGTGTATCACGTATGGCACTTAACTGACTGACTGAATTTTTTATGGGTGGGATCATATGTATGTAAAAGGAGGAAATGAACAACAAACGTGGGTTATAATATTGAGGGGTACGCTGAAAATGTGGTGCTGTACACGGTAAATGCTGACGTTTGATGCACAAAATAACCGGAGATCACATTCAACTTCTCATTGCTTCTATATTTCTTTTCATCAGCAGCTGTTTTTAACTGATCCGCATTGTAGTAGTAACTATTTTGGTCATGAGAGTTGACATGCTATATGAATCTGGACAAATTTACCGTGGAAGTCTCAGAAATCAGTGCACTTTCTATACATTTTCGTTTTAATAAATTATTTACTATTTTAACTAAATCTCCATTTTTTAAGTCGAAATTACGGTCAAACTACTATGATTATTAAGCCACACCATTTTTTAAAAAGAAATGATGTTTTCATACTATTTTTTATATTTATTGCCAAATGAAAATGGTTCTTGTGTTATAATTACTCTGCAAAATTTTACAAAGCAAGGAAGCAAAGATGAACCCGACCGAATCACCCTAAATTTTCTTTCATTGATGAAACTGCAATATAAGTAATTATTAAATATTTCTAAATTCATTTGATGCCCATGTTATTGTGCAGTATTAACAAAAGAACCATTCTATTTTCATTTACAATTATTCGCTTGGCAATAAATACTAAAAAATAGTATGGAATACATCATTTTTTAAAACACTGGGATGGTCGAATAATTATGGCCGGTAGTATATGGTGAGTGACTAATGCACTGACAGTATTGTTTTTCAAATGTTCTTTTTGTCTTCATATATACTTTGATTTAAATTTCTAAAAGTTTCACGGATGTATTTCTTCTGACATTTATTACAGTGTATGACGTGAATTCCTGCTTATAGTTTAGGTTGATTTTTATTTTGTTTTCATCATTTAAATATCATTTTTTCAAGTAGCTATAACAAATTTTATATTAAGTTTAGATAAATTACTTTAATTGCGGTCGTTACTAGCATCACAGCCCGGCGTTGCCCGTGCAACATTTTAGTAGTAGGAGATATAAAAAAAATAAATATCTAAAAATCTGTTGTTTAAAAATCTTTCAAAAATTCCATTAAAAAATCTATTTTCTTTTGTTTTGCGTGAACGTGAATTGATGTTTTGTGTGATATTGTAAACAACATTGCGTTTGTTTTTGTTTAAAAATTACGGGGTGAAATATTTACATTTTTCGTTGACTATGTAGACATTTAATTTTAGAGGAAAAAGTCACATTAATACCACACGAATAACAGACAGTTGATTTCCTGCATGAAATATTTAGCGAAAAAAAATTTTTTTTTGAATTTTATTTTCTGAAATATCAAATATTAAATCTGAAAAAAAAAAAAGACTTAAATAATTAAATGAACCATTGGCACTTCTTTTACTTTGTTTTTATTTGAAAAACACTTCTTCTTTTTTTTTAATTTTCTTTTGTTCCAAAATAACGGGGAAAACATATTCACATTTTTTGTTGACCAAATGGATTTTTAAAAGATCGGAATAAAAATTAAATATACATGTTCATTTTTTTTTTATAAAAAATATTTTAATCGCGTTTGACACGTGCGATTTGATTTCTGCGGCGTACTTCAGCAACCATCTTAGATCTTAGATGTTTTACGGAGCAAATATAAACAATCGGTTTCATTGGCCAAAAAGTGCGAAAGGGAAAATCGCTGAACTCAAAAAGTATGTGTCAACCTGGCTTCCCTGTAGATATGTGTCCCTAGAAAGTTTGAATGGCGTAGCTTAAAAGATGTAGGCGTGCATAGGGAACAATCACACACAAACTCACAGATTGCCTTTCATATATATATATATATATATATATATATATATGTGTGTGTGTGTGTGTGTGTATATATTTTTTAAAGGAGGATAATTAAGATTAGAATCCATTTTAATGTAAACGCTCTTGTTTAATCTTTTAAAATAGACGTCCTTTTGCGTTTTTATTTCTTTTTTTTTTTCCATTATCTTTTCCATTGTAACATTTCATCAACTTCAGATGTTTTCAGAAACAGACCTTTCTTGGAGAAAATTAGATTCCCCTAGCTTGAAGAACTTTTGGAATAAATCTGGTTGATGGCCCTGTACGAAATCTCCATAGAATATACGAGGTCACTGAAGAATGAAATGTCTACGGCGCTACATCGAGTTTAACAATATTGGTCAGAATTGCAGTTACACACAGACTCACAGATTGCCTTTTATATATCGATTAAATTGATAGGTAGTTTTATGTGTCTAGTTTTATAATGAGCAGTAAGACGATTGCTACAAGATATAAAATAAAGCACCCATATATAAGTTAAATCGCAGGGTAGACTCTAACCTTAGAAGGTAACCAAACCATAAAAATCAAAATTCTAAATTCAAAACGGTGGAAAAGACAGTAGTAAATTCTACACTCGTTCTCATGATGTCGTAGCAGATGTCACAGATAGTAAATAATAATGATCTGTGGAGGGCCATGAACGGAACATAGCATAAAAAATAATTATAATATATGAATAAAAAAACAACTAGAAATAAGATTAAAGAGATACAAGTTAAAATGAATAATATTTAGCAATAGCACAACAAATTCGATTATAATTATTCTAATTCTTGTTAATTAAGTATTACTTTCCGCCAAACATGTTCTTCGGTGTTACTTTGAAACTTTACATATACTTGCACATAGACATTATTAATTTAAGGTGCACCTGTAGCGGAACGCCGATTGGTAGAAGGGTTTTGCAATTTATAGTTTGTTTGTTTGTTCATTCTTCATCTCGTATTTCATGTTGAGAAACGGTTTTGCATTAACATTGTTTAAAAAAAATATTTCTTACTTTTAGCGTCAAACAATTTTGAATCTCAAAGACTTTGCATCCATTTCGACCGATAATTGGAGAGATTCTTTAGTCAACAAGATTTCGACTGAAATATCCTGAAAATTGGTTCTAACAAATAAAAAAGGCACATGACAGAGAAAATCTATTAGCGTAAAAAGAAAAAAAAACTGAATAAACACATACAAAAAAAGCAAATATAAACAAGAAAAATAATCATTTCAAATTTTTACTGCTAAAAACAACAGCCAGAAATACAGCGACATCTACAGCTGCTGCTAACAACAACAACAACAACAACAACAACAATAATAATAATAATAATAATAATAATAATAATAAGAAGAAGAAGAAGAAGAAGAAGAAGAAGAAATAGAAGATGTCACCATTCTATGGGATTACACCATCTACACAGACAGAAAAATTGAAGCGAATAGGCCGG
Source organism: Ascarosepion bandense (assembly GCA_037127315.1). Lineage (NCBI taxonomy): Eukaryota > Metazoa > Mollusca > Cephalopoda > Sepiida > Sepiidae > Ascarosepion > Ascarosepion bandense. The sequence goes on from JBBBDQ010001000.1 coordinate 1,340,199, forward strand.
ACATTATTATTAAAAACCAGAAAGAAAAAACTTGTCTAATAATTGATATGGTTTATCCAGCGGATTGTAACATAGCAACCAAAGAATTTGAAAAACTGTCAAAATATAAAGACCTGGAAATTGAAATAGAAAAAATGTGAAAATTGAAGACAAGAATCGTGCCAGTGATAGTAGGTGCACTTGGAATGATAAAAGATGGAACAAAACAACACATAGAAAGAATCCCTGGAAACCCCAGCTTAAGAGATATACAAAAAAATGTCTTGTTAATTACCGCCAACACAGTAAGGAGAACTTGTCTATGTAACGCTAGGGATGATAGGGGAGATAGAAAAAACATGAAATGGAGCCATAGCAACACGCCATGATCTGCCTTAGGTCTTTCCGCAGACTTGATAGGTAGTGCGACCATAGCAGAAATCGAAATATGATGAAAAATAACAACATAATAATAATAATGCAGGAAAGAAACTGCAATAAACTGATATGAACGCCATCTAGACCCAGTTACAGCGATAGAACCTGTAATAATCTTTTGGGGACTTTACAAAACACTCAGACAAAACAATCAAAGCTAATCCCGAAGACATCGTAATCAAAGACCACAAAACAAGAATCTGCTTTCTTATTGGCATGGTAATTCCTGTAGATTGTAATGAATCTTTGAAGATCTTCAAAAGACTATCTAAATACAAGAATCTTGAAGTGGAAATCTAAAAAATGTGGCCCATGAGAATATCAATGATTCCAGTTGTTCTTGAAGCCTTCGGTTTGATTAGAAAAGGTTCCGATAGACTATAGACTCATTGGAGGGTGGGGTAGGAGGTCGGGTTGCCCATGTCGTAAGGAAATAAACAAAATTCTACTCACATGTACGGCTCACATATTACGAAGCGATTTTTCTATGGAAAATGTGTGTTGATCTTCGTGTTTGTTGTGATGTCTTTTCCTCTTTTCATCGCAATGAAAACGGATTACTTGATTATTTATTAATAATAACATGGAGTACGTGCTATATAGCTAAGTAACGAAGAGACAACGACAATACTACTACTACTACTACTACTAATAATAATAATAATAATAATAATAATAAACTTATTAACAGTCTATGAGAATCATGTGAAAATTTTTTAAAATATTTCATTTATAAAGAAAAGTAATAATTCTAAAAGTAACACGATAAAAAAATAATTAAAAATAACCAACCGCCAAATGGTGCTAAAATCATAAAAGGTGAAAGGAGCCTAAATCACAAGGGTTAAGTAACTGAAACCTGCAGCCAAAATAAACAAGGTCAATATGAACGCAGAAGGGACAATGCCGATGGATATGAACCAAAAAGCAGTCACTGTTTAAAGAGTGTTGGGTTAAAAATTGAAACGCAGGCATTTTAATGGCTGCACAGAATCAAAGCCAATTCAAAAGCATTCACCAGACAAACATAATCTAAGGAAAATAGTGCAGACCCGATACATAGCCTATGTGAAAAACATGTCTTGTCGTCCAATCGTGACTCCGGAAGAAATACAAAGATTGATATAAAAATTGAAAGATATGCCGGTTTTCCATTTGTCGAAAATTGTATAAACATCATCTGAAACAGCCATAGAAAACCAGAAGGTGACTATTCTTTGGGATTTTACCATTTATAATGACATACATATAACCAAGTGTGTGTGTGAGAGAGAGAGAGAGAGAGCTATATGAATAAAGTATCGCTGCCGACATTTGAGTTTGAACACAGATCGTCAGAACATAGCCGACCACGTATGGATAAAATTAGAGAAATGGTGCTGCTGAGATCATGTGACGTTATATAAAATTATATATATATATATATATATATATATATATATATGGCGACATAATAAGCATTCTAATCAGAAAAAGAAAAAAGGGCTCGACCCTGCGTTGTGCAGGGTCTACGAGATATTTTTGGCCTAGTATAAGGGCATGGAATTCCTACCTCAAAAGGCCTTGTGCTGCATTCCACCTCGTGGAATAGCAGATAAATACCCCAAAAAAGAAAAAGGTCTGACAGTATTCTTCGAAGGCGTTATTTCTAGTATAAGTGACTTTAAAAAACTGTGTTTGATATATATATATAATAAGCTTTCGAGGCATAGGCCACATTATGTTACAGGCTGCGCCAGTCTCCATTCCTCACATGCTGCAAATAGTGGCCAACTGATTCTACTCTAGACCTCTCTCCTCAACCAAAACACCATGAAAAACAAAAACAAAAAACAAAATACCAAAATCAAACCAGCTACTCGGAAAACGCCCAAACCTGTCTGTGTCTCTTTCACTAACATACGCGGTATCCGCACTAACTTTTATAGCGTAGAATCATTCCTCCAAACTAACTCACCTGATATCTTAGCCCTATGTGGAACTAACCTTGACCCGTCTATCCTCTCCTCTGAGTTCTATGTTCCTGGTTACCTTCCCCACTTCAGGAAAGACCCCAACGTCCATATGCATAGGCTTGCTGTATATGTCAGCGAACGCCTCCCCCTAGCTAGAGTAACATCTCTTGAATCCCTGGACCAGTCTTTCATGTGCTTCCGTCTCTCACTTCTAAGCTCTGTTAGCTATCTCTTCTCCCTCTACCGCTCGCCCCCCTCCTCTGACTGTTCAGTACTTGACAGCATCTCTGACAATATCGAGAAGGCCATTTCTTCTCACCCATCTGCCCATATTTTCGTGTTTGGTGACTTTAACGCCCACCACACTAAGTGGCTGGAAAACTCTGTAACCGACCCTGCTGGTGTCCACACCATTAATTTTTCAATCTCGCAATCCCTTACGCAAGTGGTGGATTTCCCCACGCGTTTCTCCAATAGCCCTAACGGAAGGGACTCTTTACTAGACCTCTGCTTCACTTCCACCCCAAATTCTTGCTCCACCAGACAGCTCTGCCCTCTCGGAAATTCTGACCACGCCGTAGTTTCTGTCAACATCTCGTTCCACTCCATCCCTACCCAAGAAACCCAGACCAACAGAATATCCTACTGCTATCAAAGAGCAGACTGGGATTCGTTACGTGACTTCCTCTGCGACGTCCCTTGGAACAATGTTTTTAGTCTTCCCATCGAAGACTATGCATCAGAGGTCCCCTCCTGGGTTAAGGCTGATATCGATGCTTTCATCCCTGCCAGGAAATTTCAGCTTAAATCCCATTCGTCTCCCTGGTTCTCGCCCGCTTGCTCGGTTGCCATTGCCCACCGGAATCAGTTCTTCCGGCTTTATCGTAGCCACGCGTGGGACGAAAACAGGTGCCTTTTCGCCTCAGCTTGTAATAAGTGTAAAAAGATACTTAACGAAGCTAAGATACTGTTTGCTGCCAGAATGAAGCAGCGCATAGCATCCTCTAAGTTCGGTACTAAAGACTACTGGCGCCTCTGTAAAAGCGTGCTTAACAAGAGTAAGACCTCAATACCCCCACTAATCAACGAGTTTGAGGTCCTCACCTCCTCAGCGGACAAGGCTGAATGCTTTGCCCGTAGATTCTCGACCAATTCGAGTCTGGATTCGTCTGGAATCCATATACCTGATTTCCCATCTAGAACTGAGGCCCAATTGAATGACGTCCACATCACGCCCTCGCTGATATCTAGCATAATTTCAAAACTGGATCCTCACAAAGCGAGTGGTGGGGATGGAATCCCAATCATAGACTTGAAGAATTGTGCCCCTGAACTCTCCTCTATCCTTTCTAAGCTCTACAACCTCTGCCTATCTTTCTCCTGCTTTCCTGCCTGTTGGAAGTCTTCTTCTGTGCTTCCAATATTCAAGAACACTGGTGAACCCTCGGACCCCGCAAATTACCGCCCTATCAGCCTTCTTCCGATCTTCGGCAAAGTGTTCGAAGCCATTATCAATGCCGAAGTCGTTCAGCATCTCACAGCCCACGGGATCCTCTCGGACAAACAGTATGGCTTCCGCTTCACCAGGTCTACTGCTGATATGCTAACGACCATCACCGAATATATATACTTGGCTCTCGACAAGAATGGTGAAGCCCGAACCGTCGCCTTGGATATCTCTAAAGCATTCGACAGAGTATGGCATGCCGGCCTTCTACGGAAACTGCGAAGCTATGGCATAACTGGACTTTTGTTGGACTTAATCCAGTCATTCCTCTCTAACCGCACAGGTGGTATTAAACGGACATGCCTCCCAGACCTACACTACAAACGCGGATGTCCCCCAAGGCTCTATCCTAAGTCCTACGCTCTTTCTAATCTACATCAATGATCTCCCCGATGCCATAAGATCACAAGTAGGCATGTACGCCGATGATACCACAGTTTACTCTCACCTCGATCAAAAATCTGGTGTTGGTGACAAGGCGAACCTCGCTACCGAGCTTGAAAAGGACCTCCAATTCGTGGTGGAATGGGGTAAGAAATGGCTCGTAAAATTCAATTCTTCCAAAACGAAGCTACTGTCAATTAACCACCATAGACAACCGCACCTCCCTCCCATTAGTATGGAACAGGCTTGCCTCCCAGAGAGTAAAACACTACGCCTGCTTGGCCTGACACTCTCAGCGGACTTCAAGTGGAATGACTACGTCGAATCCATTGCTAAATCCGCTGCTATGAAAGTCGGCTCTATGTGCAGGGCCCGGAAATTCTTTCCGTCTGAATCTATCCTGCACTTATATAAATCTACCATCCGCCCGTGTATTGAGTACTGCTGCCACATCTGATCGGGTTGACAAAATACAGCGAAGAATCTGTAATGTGATTAATACCGACTTGGCTGACCGCCTGCAGTCACTCTCTCATCGGCGTGACGTGGCTTCCCTGTGCCTCATCTACAAATACTTTCATGGCTTCTGCTCTGACGAACTTAAATCACTGGTGCCCCCTAGATGTGAATTTGCACGAGATACTAGATTGGCAACTAGGTCCCACCCTTTTACAGTGAAACCGATGAAATGTAACCGCAATTTCTACTCCAACAGCTCCTTCCTCGCGCTTCCCGCCTGTGTAATTCCCTACCATATGCTTGCTTCCTCGACGGCTACGACCTCCAGGAGTTTAAATGTAGGGTCAATAGACACCTCCTAACACACTAACTCATACCCACTCTCTCCAACTCTCTCCAACTCTCTCCCTATGTACATCCTAAGTCGTCTATCACCCTCCTTCTGACATTTCCTATACCCAATCGCTCTATGTAACCCCCTGCGCTATAGTGGCAGTAGAATGCCTTGCTTGGGGTGACACGATTAAAAAAAGAAAAGAAATAGATCTGATAGTATTCTTCGAAGGCATTATTTCTAGTATAAGTGACTTTACAAAAGTGTTATATATATATATATATATATATATGAAATGAATTGTTTGAACATCATTTTTTATCGATACTCATATTTAAGTCGATATTCTGTTTTTAATGAAACAGTATTATATATTTATATCTACCGGCCTGATTATTTACGATAAATTTTTATTACGAAAATGTGTGCCATTCGGCAGGATTTCTGTGACATATATATATATATATATATATATATATATATATATATATATATATATATATATCAGTACATAATAAGCATTAGAGGCATAAAAGAAAAAGGTCTGATAGTATTCTTCGAAGGCATTATTTCTCGTATATGTGACTACAAAACTGTGTATATAATCAAAGAAGGAAAGTAAAAAGCAAAAGTGAGAGACGTCCAGTCACTGAAGGAATGTTTAGAGAGATGGATAGAAAACATCGGTCAGACTTTAATTTTGTGCTTAATCCTCAGTAAAAAAAATAATACTGATGAGTATTACACTGAGGAGAGAACCCATATCGAAAGCAAAAACGAGCAGGGGAATACAGCGGGCCAACTACCTGAATCGTTTGTGTGAATGAATAGCAGAACAAAAGTAAGAGGTTTAGCATAAGAACAAACATAGCTAAGAGCTACATGGGAAATGATTGTGGAAAGCCATGATCGCCCACGTGCTGAAGGGACACGGCACATAGAAGATGAAGAAGTTGGAACAACAGTTATCTAAAAAATGTTACATGAATTAACGAATATAAGGTTATTGGTTGTTTTGTTTTTATGGCATATCAACCTCGGCGGGTCATTTATTGCCAACTAAATTTTATTTATTTATTGGTAATACCTTTTTCTTTCAACAATTTATTGTTGTTTTTATATAAGTTTTGTGTCTAGTAATACTTTTTTATTTTCCGAGTATCAAGATTCATTGGGATTTGTTTTTAAGGGCAGGGTCTCCAAGTCCTACCCTGTTATTTAACCCATAACTGGAGAAAAGGGACGGATTAATACCTTTCCCAAATGTACAAGTGCTTAAGTGAATGCAGGGTATTCAACTGGAATTCGAACTCGGCTCGTCGATTTCTCTTTCCGAGCCGATATCCACTGCACCACAACGCACATCCATCACTAAACGCTTACAGCACCTGGTATTCCCAAGTGGCCCCCTATCTAGGCACTGACCAGGCTCAACGTGATCGAGCGAGAACCGCGAATATAAGGAGACTTGATTTTTTTCTTTTTTTTTTTGTGAGTAGGTTGTGGGGGGGGCGGGGAAGATTTGTGTTTATGATGAAACATGAATGCGAGGATATATTATTACAATTATTACACGAATGGTTGACTTGGTATGCCGCTGTAGCTACTTTGGGCGGGGAAAAAGAAAGTGAATATTAACAAAAGTGATGCCGTGACCTTGTAGATAAAAAATGTTAAGTTGGTTTAAAAGCATTGGTAATTCTTGTGACGAAAAACATCAAAACGAAGATATGAAATTATTTGTCAGAAATGCTCACTGCCAAAATAAATTGTTGGTTAATATGTAAAACGCCAGGTGCCGAGGAATTCATAAAGAATTCTGCTTATTTAGTTTGGAAATTCCTTTGCCTTTTCGCCGCGGGGTCTGCCTTCTGGCTGCTTCTCTTTACTTTTCCTTCTTAATAATTCTTGCCTACATTTCTCTGCTCATATCATGTCTGTCTTTGTATGTTTTCGCGCTTCTTTCGCTTCTCTTTGTCTCGCATTCTTCTATCTTCTGTTCTTTGGGTCACTCCGACTCCTGAACGGTCAGTAAACTTGTCTTGCTAGATAAATTACAACTGAGTGATGAGTTCGTTCCTCACCTGGTGCTCTATACTTTCGACTTTTTAACACATTATCTTTTTTTTTTTTTCATTTTAATTCTCCTGCTGTCCAAATAACCATTTATTTCTTTTGTGGACCTTTTCTCTTACACACACACATTTTATTTATTTAACGGCAGACCAACTCCGAAATTTTCTTTTCTTCGAGATTTGAAGTAACAAAATCTAAATCTAAACTTATTTATAAATGGAACCTTGTGTGTGTGTGTGTGTGTGTGTGTGTGTGTGTGTGTGTGTGTGTCCGTTACCTATAGACGCCGAAACAGCTGAACCGATTTTCTTGAAAATTTACACAGTTGTACTATAAGCGTCTGCGAGTGTTCTTAGCTAGGTTTTGTGTCGAGGTACCCCCGATAAATATCAATAATCGAAAAAATCGGGTTATAGAAGGAGTGGTCCGATTTTAATCAAATTTGATACACTCATAGACAAAGACATAAGAAACCATATTCAGAAGTTTCAAGATTGCAGTTCTTACAATAGTGCAGAAAATCGATAATATAGATATATAAAAGGCAAGATGTTTGTGTATGTATGTGTCTGTTTATATGCCTGTATGTCTGTATTTTTTCAGCCATTTTATTTTAGTTTTTGCTTCGGGTTTGGCTCTAAGTAGGTATAATTGTAGTTCTTAGTCTCCGTCATGATACCATTTACTCAAAGGACTTATTTAGCCTTCAAAATTCAGTTTTCGACGAAAAATACTTATTTGATATCGATACCAGGAAATCACAATTTGACTTACATCCATTCATTTTTTCTTTCAGTCTACGGTTTCGCTTTAACTGGAAACAACTATTGCTTTTTAGTCTTTCGTGCCAACGTCCAAAGAGTCTGAGCTCCAGGACCATGGATTAGTTTTAAAGATTTCATTACACCCGAGCAACGCCGGGCTATACTGCTAGTAGATTATAAATGTTATTCTACTTTCACAGCTGAATACATGGTAGATAATACTTAGCTTTTGTGTGTTAGAGGCAGTTACATGTGTATTTTATGTTGTAGTAGTTTTCTTCAACTCATATTTTGGAATACAGTTTATATTCTTTAAGAATTTGTAGAATATTGTATTGATTAATGCCCTGAAAGAGTTCTTTCAGGAGGGTCAGGGAAAGGATAAGAGAAACATGTAAATCAAAGGCATAAAAGGTGACAATTGACGTTGCACTTGAACTCCTTTGAATTTTATCAATTACCCTGAGGTGAATAGCGGGAGCGCCTAACCAGATATGGCAACAGTATTCAATGCACAGGTGAATGGTAAATTTGTATATGTGCAAGATGGATTGTGGCGAGAAAAACAGTGACCCAACCTTCCTATCAGTAGGTGTAGCTATTGATTCGATGTAGTCGTTCCACTTGAGGTTGCCTGTGAGAGTGAGGCCGAGGAGGCGCTTTCTCGAAGACAAGCGTCATCTACACTGATGGAAGATGGAAGAGTTTGTCTGTGGTGATTAAAAGAAAGCATCTTTGTTTTGGAAGCGTTAAAATTTACTCGCCATGTCTTGCCTCAGTCCATCACAGATTGAATTGGAGGTCCTCATCAAGAGCAACAACAAGGTTTACTTTATCAGCCTTGGTAGAATTCTTACTGAGGCGGAAGTAAATGGTTCTGTCGTCAGCGTAGATTCCCACTTGTAAACTGATTACATCAGGAAGATCATCGAAGAAGATCAGGAAAAGCGTAGGACCTAGGATAGAGCCATGAGGGACACCTAAATTCGTGTGATAAAATCTGGAAGCATGCCTGTTTAATCCGGCCTTCATTGCACGATTTGGCAGGAACGATTAGATTAGATTGAACATGCATCCATTTATATCATAACCTTGTAGCTTGCCCAGAGGCCAGCGTGCCGAACTCTGTCAAACGCTATCCAAGGCAACAGCTCGAGTTCTGCCGTTCTTACCAAGAGTCTGGCATATGTATTCGGTGATGGTCGTTAACATATCAGCAGTAGACCTGGTGAAGCGGAAAGCCATTCTGTTTTTAGGAGAATAGGTTGTGGGCTATGAGATGCTGAACCACTTCGGCATTGATAATAGCCTCGAACACTTTGCCAAAATTCGGTAGGATGCTGATAGGGCGATGATTAGATGGGTCTGAGGGTTCTCCAGAGTTTTTAAAGACGAGGAGTACAGTGGGGGACTTCCAGTAAGCAGAAAAGCAAGAAGCAGAGAAATTTGTAAAATTTAGAGAGGACGGAAGAGAGTTCGAGGACGCCATTCTTTAGGACGATGACTGGGATTCCTAATGGGGGTCAAACTTAGAAAGAGTGGGGGTTATGTATACATCACTCAGTTGAGCCTCAGTTCTAGGTGAGAAGCCAAGAGTACAGCAGATGAGTCAAATGTGGAGTTGGAGGAAAATTTGCGAGTAAAACACACGGACTAGTCCGCCGTGACTGTGAAACTTCAAATTTAAATTTTTTTTTTTAAATCTTGGTAATTTTTTTCAACTCTATTACCCCTCCCCACTCCACGTAAATCCATGAAAGTTTAATAAATTTTAATTGACTGCAAAATAGATTAAACGCAGGACTCATTGGGGAATATAAATCATCTATTTTTTTATTTTAAATTTAACAACACCATCCGAAAATCTGCTCCGAAGAGTAAAATAAAAAATGCAAAATAAACTCTGATATAATTTAATTTGATAAGCTTTTAATTGCTGGAACAAATAATAATAATTAAGAACATTATAGTTTGAAGAAAAAAATTGATTACTAATAAAATTTCAAAAGAATTGTTTTCATTTTTCTTATTATAATAATTCATAAAGTTTTTAAAATATTTTTTAAATCTTTTAAAGAACTTTTGCCTTTAGATTTTTATGTTAAGAATTGATAATTATATTGCCTATCGAAAATTGAAAAGTTTAATAAAAATCGTTTTGCAGAAATATTTTAAAAATAATTTAAACTTTTTTTGTGCATTTGATGTTTTTTTTTTTGTATGGTAATTTCTATGTGCAAATTAAAAGGTCAAAGTTTCCTCCCTTACCCGAAAGGAAATGAGGACAATTTCTTTGCTTATGAATGCCATACATTTTTTTTATCTCTAATCAAGAACCTGTCAACACAATCTTGATTTACAACGCGTACAGGTCAGAAAGTTCAAATTTGTGATTAAGAAATATTTTTATTCTAAATTTCACGCTGTAAATAAGTAATATTTGTGTAAATCAGATTAATTTAACATAAGATTTGCTACTTTTTCAAAAATAATGTGTCGCAGATGTATATTTTATTTATGCAAGATTTTTAAAACCGAGAATTAACTTTTGTTTACACAAATGTGTCGATCGTTCAAAAATGGTGGCAAATTCAAAAATTGAAAAAAAAAACTCAAACTTTTATATACCAATCAATATAATTTCTGTTTGAAATGCACCAGAGTATTATGCTTACTGGAAATAGTAAATTCAATCATTTAGCTTTCTGGAAATAGTAAATTCAATCATTTAGCTTTCAATTAAAACTAAAATAAAAGTTTCATTTTTAAAAATTCAGTTTAAAAGTAACTATGGTGTTTTTTTCTCGATTTAGTGAAGGTACCTACTTTTAATTAGCAATGAAGAGTGATCACCAAGCGGGTGTAAACATAACACAAAACTCATGTTTTATTTTTGGTTATGCGCACCCCTATGTACAGTCGACCGACAAAAGTAAAACCTGATGAGAACATAAAGATTCTATATGAAATCTATAATCTTTGATCATGGAAACAAAATTAAATCCTTTTGGGCATTCACCGTGTAAAGCCATTGATTCATGTTCATCCTTCCCTCATTACTTTTCAATTTTTCTCACTCTTTCAAGCACGAATGAGGGGCATATACATAGAAAAAAAGAGTGAAAGATTTAGAGAGAGAGAGAGATTGAAAGTGAAAGAGATTGACATCAAGAGAGAGAGAGTGGGGAATGCAACAGAGAAAATCGAAGGAAGGACATTAGGAAAGAGAGAAAGATATTGAGGGAGAAATTATGAGAAAGATAAAGAGAAAAAATTTAAACAGAAACATTAGGGGTCGTTACAACGAGATAAATTGGTATCGGTAAAACGTGCGAGAAGCCGTGAACGTTATTACTAATATCATTTATCATTTGTATAATACATTCAGTCAGTCAGTAAGTTGAGTGCCATATGTGATACATGCGTTGGGTGATCATGTCTCTTTCGAGACATGACTGACTGGGCAAAAGATTATCCAGAAGTAAGTTGCGGCTCCTCGATTTGTCGTTCCGAGTCGATATCCACTGCACCACAACGCACATCCGTATAAAACATCAAGTGTTCATAATGGTATTTGTGTCGCTACATGTGCTTCGAGTTCAAAGTTGACTCTCTTCAGGCGAATAAATTTCTGACTTTACATATAGCGATCCACTTGTTTTTTTGACGGCCGAAAACATCGTGCATATATTTAACACTCTGGCTCTACGGGGTCAGACCCTGGTCACGACGGCACCACCTTTAACACTCTCGTCCCTCGGGCTATTCCCACGGGTCAACGTGCACCAAACCTAATTTGTCCATTCTGGCCCCTCATCCTTCGGTGTCTTCCTCTTCGGGTTGAAGTGTTTATTCGGTGTTAACCAAAGGGGTGAGCCGTCGGTCCCTGAGCACCCGCAGGTCAGTCAACTGGCTCACTAGTTTAAATCTGCTTTCTGCCCACGTTGTGATTATTAGATCTAGAAAGCAGAAATGTTGTTCGATCGCGGTCGACTGAAGATGTAGACACGGCTGGGGGGACCGGTGTTAAACATTTAGAATACAGTAAAAAGAAATAAAAAGAATTCTTTAAAAAAATATTTAATAACAAATTTAAAAAGAAAAATTACGAATGACGTTTCGGCCTTCTTCAGGTGCTAAGAATTTTGAACCTTTTAAACGTGTGTATGTGTTTGACCCTCTCTCTCTCTCCCCCCTCTCTCTCTCTCTCTCTGTCACAATAAGTTGTCGGTGAACAGGTCAGAAAGTTCATATGTGTGCGTGTTGGTTTGCTGGGTATTTTCACACTGGCTTGTTAAATTTTTCTGTTTTGAGAATCACTCACTTCTCACTCGTCAGAAAAATATTTTCGCGAGTCTGTAAAAAACTTTCTGCCAAATGAAAAGTTAGGGTTTACAGAAGTCAGAAAGACAAACGGATCTCGATATATAAAGTCAGAAATTTATTCTCCTGAAGAGAGTCAACATTGGACTCGAAACACAATCCTTCTACCATTCTGAAGATGAGATTTTCATCTCGAAATATTAATGTATAATAAATAGGTAATACCCAACAACTTATTTACCTTCCTTTATTTTACTAAACGCATTGTGATAGCCTTCAAGACCTAACCAGATAGATAGATAGATAGATAGATAGATAGATAGATAGATAGATAGATAGATAGATAAAAGATAGGATAGATAGATAGATAGATAGATAGATAGATAGATAGATAGATAGATAGATAGATAGGGATAGATAGATAGATAGATAGATAGATAGATAGATATAGATAGATAGATAGATAGATAGATAGATAGATAGATAGATAAAGATAGATAGATAGATAGATAGATAGATAGATAGATAGATAGATAGATAGATAAAGATAGATAGATAGATAGATAGATAGATAGAAATAGAGATAGATAGATAGATAGATAGATAGATAGATAGGAATAAACTAGGGATAGGAATAAAGATAGATAGATAGATAGATAGATAGATAGATAGATAGATAGATAGATAGGAATAAACAGGGATAGATAGATAGATAGATAGATAGATAGATAGATAGATAGATAGATAGATAGGAATAAACAGGGATAGGGATAGATAGATAGATAGATAGATAGATAGATAGATAGGAATAAACAGAGATAGATAGATAGATAGATAGATAGATAGATAGATAGATAGATAGATAGGAATAAACTGGGATAGATAGATAGATAGATAGATAGATAGATAGATAAAACAGGGATAGGATAGGGATAGATAGATAGATAGATAGATAGATAGATAGATAGATAGGAATATAGATAGATAGATAGATAGATAGATAGATAGATAGATAGATAGGAATAAACAGTGATAGTTAGATAGATAGATAGGAATAAAGAGATAGATAGATAGATAGATAGATAGATAGATAGATAGATAGATAGATAGATACTAGAATCTCCTGTCGTTTTCGCCGAATGAGGGTCAAGTCTTAGAACCAACAGCAAGAATACCGGAACATGCCATTTGATCATAGGGATGAAGGCTCGTGTAGAACCAATCACACTTTTTGGAAGCGCCGAATACAGAAAACTGGCGGAAAGTATGCGTCAAGTTTTCAGAACGACCCCCTGAAGGTTTTGAATGCAGAATTGTCCTTCTCCTAGAACGTTCACTAGCTAAGGCTATATGACAGAGTCTGTAGCACTATTTACCCATAGCTGGGAGTTGAAGAGATGAATTCATACCTTTTCTAAGTGTATTAGCAATGGAAATCGATCTCGGCTCTCTGATTTCTCAATCCTAGCTACAATCAATTATACTACCGTATCTCCATCTCTCTCTCTCTCTCTCTCTCTCTATATATATATATATATATATATATATATATATAACATAGTGATGATCCACGTATACTGTCTTAATATGTATAGGAAAGAATATTAATAAAAAAAAAAGTTTTGAATTTAAAAAGGTACTTTTTTTGGACAGTATTTGTTTATTTTCATTATTGTATTTTATATTTCAGACCGCCCTCGGTCCTTCATCAGAAACGAGTGATTTTTAAATTTGAATTAGAAACATATTTCACGATAGCGTTCGAATATTTTTTTGTGTTTACATCACGTGGTGTGTTTGTTCACAACATGCGGCACGTCCGTAGAGAAAGTCTGTTTGTTTTAGATAAAAATTTCTTGGAATATCTGAAAAAAATTTTAGCTATTGAAATATTTGTAAAGATTCAACACATCTAAGTCCCTATTTAACCCTAGCTTGTGTGTATTTAATTTTAAAATCCAGTATTTTTCTTTCTTTCTGCGTGTGTATGTAGAACTAAAATTGGAGTCTATTAGTAAACATTTGCAATTTTCTAAAGTATGATCAGGTTGATTAAAATGGGCTGCAATTGGGGAGTATACATTTTTTTGTCGTATATTTAGTTTGTGATTATTGAAGCGAAATCTAAAGCTATTACCGGATTCGCCGATATATCCACTGTTGGGGCAAATTGAGCAGAAGAGAAAGTAGATGATGTTTTTACTGTCACAAGTAAGGTTTGGTGGGTGTAATTTTATTTTGGTGTTGGGTACAGAGAATGTTTTGTCTGTTATTAAATGTTTACAAATTAAACAGCGAGGCTTCCCACATTTTAAATTCCCTGATAGGTTTGTATTATTTAAATATTTGTTAGAAGTGAGGATAGCTTTACTTTTAATAAAAAAACAACAACTTTTTTCTAATAATGAAGAAAAAAAAATATAAAAACAGTTTGTGACATAAACATTTAAAATGCCTGCCACTTTCACTGAAAATAATTCAATGTCCTCTAAATTATCGAAGTAAATCTTAGGATGTGCATTGTGGTGCAGTGGATATCGTCTGGGAACGAGAAATCGGGGAGACGAGTTCGAATTCCATTTGAATGCCTTGCATTCACTTACGCGCAAATTAATCCGTTTCTTCTCTCCAGTTATGAGTTAAATACCAGAACAGACTGGGTTCTATAGTCTTAGCTGGCAACTAGTCTACCGCAGAAATTAATGGCAACCTACTGTAGGCTAATCTTCCGTCCAGTCAGTCATGTCTCTAAAAAGGGACATGATCACCCAAGCGTGTATCACGTATGGCACTTCAACTGACTGACTGAAAATACAGGAGCAACAAAAGCAAAATAATTATTACGACAATTGAAGCTAAAATACAGAATTTTCTTCTCTCCTTCTGGAGGTATTAAATAAAAATACGAAATGAAATTAAAAAAAACACTAAATAAAATAAAAATACAAAATAAAATAAAAACTACGAAATAAAATAAAAATACAAAATAAAATAAAAGTACGAAACAAAATAAACATAAAAATCTCCCAGGAGTCCTCTGACAGGAAAGACAACTGACGCATGCGCAAAAAGAGAGGCTTCCTGGTGCCAAAAATAAACTCGATCTCTTTCTCTGTTGGACTTTGGATGGTAAAGACGTGCCAAATTGTTCGGGAAGGAATTTCCCCAACAAGAGGTCGTTGGAACCAAAATAAAATAAAATAAAATCAGTGTCCAAACTCTCCCTCTAGTGTCTCTGTATCTTTCCTTTTCTCGTTGCCTATTTATTTCAGCGGCGAAAGCTATTTAACAAGATTTGGATGTTTAGGCGAAAGAACCAACCAAGCAGTAATAGCCATAACATTCCATACTTCTTTGCTTAGCGGCATATCAACTTCTTATGGGTCATTTAATGCCGAAATTTAATTTTCTTGGTAGCATTAGTAATTTTTTTTCTTTCAAAAATGTATTACTGGTATTTTTTTACTATTAACATTATTACCATTATTTTCCTATAATCGTCTATTTTTATACTTTCATAGTGTTTTGACCCCAGTTTGGGGGGTTGACTATTTACCCATAGCTGGGATCCTAACAGGTGCTAGCACCTCCTTGCCAGGGTGAACTTGGGAACAACAGCAGTTAAGAGGTGGTCTCACGTTCTTCAAAACCTCCCGATTAGAGGCTTTGCTGTCGGATATAGTTTATCGTCTTACCGAGAACGTGCAGAAATTGTCTTTTCCCCATGAAGTATTCGGTTGGTCAAACGTTCTTTCGGTTTCGTAAATACATTTTCTACGTAATAAGCAAACGAACTTTTGGGCCAAACCAATATTTCTTTAAATCAATTAAAAAAACATCATTGTAGTAAATATTTGAATGCAAAATGTGCAAGGATTTGATTTCACCCTGACGAAAAAATCACCCATATACAGATCAACAAGAGAGCAATACACTGCGCCTCCTCGGCCTTACACTCTCTTCTGATCTCAAATGGAACCACTACATTGAGTCTATAGCTAAATCTACTGCTAAGAAGGTTGGGTCACTGTGTCGGGCCAGAATATTTTTCACGCATGAATCAATCCTGCATATATACAAATCAACCATTCGTCCGTGCATGGAATACTGTTGCCATATATGGTCAGGCGTCCCTGTTGTTCATCTCAGTGTTCTCGACAGGCTCCAAAGAAGAATCAGTAATGTGATAGGTACCGACTTGGCGGCTCGACTACAGCCACTTCCCCACCGACGAGATGTGGTCTCCCTTTGTTCTATAAATACTTTCATGGCTTCTGCTCCAACGAACTTAAGTCACTGGTGCCTCTGCAACAGATGTTTACTCGTGCAACCAGATTGGCAACTGGGTCCCACCCATTCACAGTTAGATTAACCAAATACAAACGACAATTCTACTCCTGCAGCTTCTTCTCTCGCACTTCCCGCCTGTGGAACTCGCTTCCATATTCTTGCTTTCCTGACGGCTACAACCACCAGGAATTTAAATGTAATGTCAATACTCATCTATTAACCACTTGACTCTAGTTCTTTCACCACCACGTATATCCTTTCCTTTCTCTCCACCTTTGCAATTGTCATCACACCTGTATTCCCATCCTTCTCTTGCTCCTTTCTAACTGGTTAGTCTTCCTCTTCATTCTCTTCTACTTTTTACTCTTATGTAGCCCCCTGCACATCAGTGGCATTACCGCATTGCTCGGGGTGATACGATTAAAAAAAAAAACAAAAAAAAAATGTCATTTTCGTTTATGTCTTACCATTCAACAGGAATGGGTATTTTACGGTATTAATCGGCCAAATCTTCTGCAACCAAGGATAGAATTTAAAATTCTGTTTAAATGGAAGTTCTGTCTTTATTTAACAAACCCCATCTTGATAATATTCCTGGATTTACTCTTTGATAAAATATTTTATTGACAGCATCTTGAAGATCTTCAGCTTATCAGAGGACCATCTGTCACTTATTCAGGGATTCCTACCATAGAGCAATGTTTGTCAGAGCCATCTTGAAAATGAGTAATTGACGCCTTGTGCGAACAGAACTAAAACCCTGATCTTTCTGAGCCCCTTTGGTCGTTAGTGTTGAACAAGCGATGATGACCTCTGACCAAAATTTTTTAAACGTCTGGTGCCATCGGAACTGCATGAAGGTAAGTAGTGACAGTCTGGCGGTGATCCAACATCAATATCCGCCTTTGTGTTGCCTCTTAAAAAATGAACAAAATTATTTTTAGAACTCAGGAAACAAAGACATTCATTCTTTGAATGAAACGAGGAAGTAAGTTTAAAACATACACATCTAAAATATTCATCCAGTTTATGAGGTTAAAAAGACGCAGAATTCAATGTTCTTGTAAAATTTATAAATAGACATATTCGCGAAAGGCCATCGACTAAAAGTTATTTATAAACATGGATTATTTCTTAGAGAATATTGCTTATTAATAGAATATTTTTGAAGAGCTATTTCAAACGTTCAATTTGATCGGTGCATTAGGATCTGTAATGGATATTAATGCAATAAATTTCATATGATTAAATTAACCATCTATTTTTCGCCTAAAAACTTTGGCAGTAACGTATATCCAATGTTTTGTGCCCACTTTGTACTAATACGCTTGGGAAAGGCACAAACCAACTTCTCCCTAAACTATGTATAAAATAGCAAATTAAACTATGTTTTCTAGCATTGGCTTTAAGATTCTAAACCAGGAGTAGAGCTCCTAGGGCAAATCAATAGTAAATACATTTTTTTAAAATTTAACGGCTAATTGTATCGGTGGGATCCGGCAGATTAGGACTGACCCACTGTAATAAAAGAAAATAGCTAATGAAAGAAAGAGGGAGAAAAGAAATAAATAATAGGAAGAGAGAGGGAAATAAAAAAAGAAAAAAGACGCGAAATAAAGAAAGGAGAGGGGAAAAAATAACGGGGAGAGAGGGAAATAAAAAGAAAGAGGAGAGAGGAAAATAATAAAAGGGGAGGGAGCGAAATAAAAACATCGGGGGGAGAGAGAGTGAAATAAAAACATCAGTGAGAAGAGGAGTAAAGAAAGGAGAGAGAGAGAAATAAATAAAGGGGAAAGAGAGAAATAAAGAAGGAGAGAGGGAAATAAATAAAGGGGAGAGAGGGAAATATATAGCAAGGGGAATATAGAAAAGAGGAGAGAGCGAAACAAATAAAGGGGAGAGAAATAAAGAAAGAAAGGAGAGATAGGGAAAGAGGGAAATAAAGGGGGCAGAGGAAAATAGAGCAAGGAGAGAGAGGGAAATAGAGTGGGGATTATAGAAAGAAAGAAAGAAAGAAAGAAAGAAAGAAAGAAAGAAAGAAAGGGAAATAAATAGTTAGGGGAACATAGAAAAGAGGAGAGAGAGAAAGAAAGAAAGAAAGAAAGAAAGAAAGAAAGAAAGAAAGAAAGGGAAAGAGGGAAATAAAAAAGAGTGGAAAATAAAAATAAAAGAGAAATAAAAAATGGCGTCTCTTCATTCTTTTCAACTATAGATCAATAGTCGATCTAATTTCCTGCGCTTCTTCGATCAGAGTATTTTGTGTGCTTATATAACACGCGGCATTCCGTAGCTGAAAGTTCGTCTGTTTTTAATTAATTGAATAAAAGTTTTAAGGACATAGACCCCCAGAGTGCATGGGAAGAATTGATCAACAACAGGCCATCAAATAAGAGTCTGTCAGAACGTCACACATGTTCTAGGATAAAATTGGAAAGAACACAGATGGGGACAAACAGACAGAATTAAGCACCAACATGGTATAAAAAATACGTTTGAATCATTACAATAAAAGAAAAAGATAATCAAAGATAACTCGTTTAGTATTAAATAGAATACTTGTAAAATCCCAATCAGTTCAGGAGAAAACTATTTTAATGTTTGATTCAGGAGGATTTACCTTTTCTAGATCTTGTCTCAGTTCTTATATTTTCTTGTCTTTCTTAAATTGAGGAATCTTCAAATCAGCCTCATCAACTGGAATAATATCTAAGTCAAGAACTTGGAATATTTATCGAAGTTTAGTTCCTTGTTTAATACTCTTTCTTCAAAGACAATTAACTGACGTTTGCTGATATTGAAAACTGATTTTACCGGTTGGTGGTTTTTTGTTTTTTTTTGTTTTTTTCATCATCCCACTCTAGGCAAAGTGACAAAGACACTGAGACACGGGTGTACAGAAGATGAAATATATCAGAATGAGGAAAATTGATCAAATTAACATCATTCATGGAACTGTAGAACTTGAAGGCTCACTGCGTAATATATTAAATTCAAAGATGCGCTCAACTTGACAGTGTAATAGGCAGCATCTTTTAGAAGAAAACTGTAATTTTTGGGTGACTGATATGCATTGCGTTTTATTCTTTTGAATCATTTCACCCCAAGCAAAGCGATAAAGCTTCTCTGACGCAAAGGTTTGTTGAATTACAGTCGAGAGGGAAAGAAAAAACAAAACGTTCTGGAGGAGAAAGGACAATAAAAGAATAGATGAAGATAGACGTTGAATTTCAATTTATGAAGTTGACAGGAAAGCAAAGAGGCGGAAGAGATTTCCACAAGAGAGATGTGTGAGAAAAGCAACTATGAAATCTTTTTCCTAATTTTCGATGTATAAAACAACGTTTTGAAAATTTTAATATAGAACATTAATAAAATATTCCAAAAACAATTGAATTTCTACATTTTGATTTTGAAATGTTAAAATCTTAATAAAACCTTATTGAGGTCTTTATAACGTAAATTAAGTTTCAAATTTCTAGCATTTATTATTGACGGGTTTTGATTCTGAGAAAAGAAAAAGAAAAGAAAATTGGACTGCGGGGTTTGTATCTAAAGAAATATCAAACTTAATGACATTGGTGCTACACGGTTTTATAATTACCTTTAAGGAATTTTGCGTAAAGAATTGAACGAATGTTAATAAACGCAGGTAATTCTTTGAAAACATATTGCACCAGAATCTCAAACAAGCGTTGATATTTCCGAAATTATCATCTGTTAATGATTGCTGGAAAGATTCCTGAATTAATTAGCTTTTTAGCTTTTTATCTTGTGGAATATCTTGTGTCCGTCTTTCTTTTTGAAGAATTCACCTGCTTCCGATTAAAGCACTATTACAGACAAAAAGATCTTTCTTCTCCAAGACAGGTTTATTTGGTTATTCTTCCTTGTTATCGGCAGATGTGACAGTCGCCAATAGCTCTGAAGTGGGCCTTTGCTTTTAGCTTCTATTTTTTATAGTCAGTCGGTTAAGTGCCATACGTGATACACGCTTAGGCGATCATGTCTCGAAAGAGACATGACTGACTGGGCAGAAGATTATCCCGCAGTAGGTTGCCATTGCTTTCTGCGGTAGACTGGTTGCCGACCAAGGTTATAGAACCCAATCTGTCCTGCTATTTAACCCATAACTGGAAGGAAGAGACGGATTAATACCTTTCCCAAGGGTATTTATGCGTAAATGAATACAATGGATTCAACTGGAATTTGAACTCGGCTCCCCGGTTTCTCGTTCCGAGCCGATATCCACTGTATCACAACGCACATCCTCATTTATAGTACATATATCTTAATCTCGTAGAAAAACCGTTTATTTATATCGAATGTTTGTAATGTTTCATTAATATTAAAATTGATCAAGGTGTAGGGCTCGATGCAAATATTACATTCTATTTACAGAGCCAAATATAAAAAATAAAACAAAAAGTTCGATATTTAAATCTGTTGGATAGCCATTTCTACGAGGAAATCCTCGCTTCTTCAGCAACGTCGAAACCAAAATTTTATTGACTCAAATTCAAATGTTACAAGATTTTATATATTTGTTCAACGTTGATATCAGCCGTTTTCTTTTGTTTCTAAGCGAATTTGTTTCTCATATCTCACTTCCCAGTCAACCACCCCTTCGTATGGATGATATTTTTGGTCTTCTACCGGGTATAAAATCTTGTAACACATTTGCATTTGAGTAATCCCCATTTTCATTCATGTTAATAATCAGGCAATGCTAAAAAAAAAAAAAAGAAAAGAAAATACTATAACCCTGGCAGAAGGCAAACAAGTGCTAGCAATGCATCACCCGTAGGTAACAATAGTTCGGGGTAGCCTAATTCTGTTCCCTAGTCAAGCCTCCATTGTAGGATGTAGTTTTAGGTCATACCAAGGACCATATATATATATATATATATATATATATATATATATATATATGTAAATTAATGTTGAGTAGTATTTTCACTTAACTGAGCAGAGTTATGCCGACTTCAAAGATTCGTGCATGTGATGTCTTCACTTCTCAGAGCTTTTGCTTCTTATATATATATGCATAAAATATATATTTTATTTTTTTAATTAACTTTTGTAATATATATATATATATATATAGTCATCCGCAAACAGATCTCTTTCGCTGTATCGCAGCTCATCAGTACGGTTAGACTCCGATTGCTTTTAACCCAGGATTGAAACCCGACCGAAGTGGCATCAGTCGGCGATCCTACCTCTGGGCTATGGGCGCTCGGTAGAAGAAGGCAGAGCTTTTAGCATGTATATTATCATTATACACGCCCAATAGCCAGAATGTTCTAATTCATTAGTGAATGAGCGATGCGTACATGCCGGGGTAGCTACTGTTTTTCAAAGTTTACCATTCGTCCAGAGTGCTCCATCAGGGTGTGAGAGAGTAAATAGTCACCCGCAGACAGATCTGTTTCGCTGTATCACAGCTCATCAGGACGGTTAGACTCCGATTGCTTTTAACCCTTATATATATATATATATATATATATAAAACATAGTACACTTGGCATGCAATCCAGGTAAATTCCAATAGAGACGAACTCAAGAGAACTCAATGTTAAATTCATTTATTTAATTTAACAGAGTAATATCATTTTTAAAAGATTTTAGATTATTACAATGGGTAATACATATTTCACCGCGTTTTGATGTTACTATCGCGGCTCGTCAAACCCAAATGGTACAACAGTTGGTCCTCAAAATATTCCCTCCCAAAAATTCCTTTTTTTTACTTAATTTTACATAGACGCTCACATATTAGAATAGACATTTGTAACGGTTATTTACGAAAATTTCTCGCCCATTCAAAAAAGAACCCCAAAGAAAGAGGAAAGCTAGGATAAAGAAAAGATAGACAATTGATTAATGTAATAATGATTATAGCCAGTAGTGTATATATATATATATGGTAGTGTATATATATATATATGGCGAACACCACGTGAGGATCGAACTCATTGTGAATGTAGAGCGAGTCTACTTTGATGCATGTCACACCAATGTTGAGACGCTTTCAAAGCCCGACTTGAAATAGAAGTGAACTTCTTCTTCTTCTTCTTCTTCTTCTTCTTCTTCTTCTTCTTCTTCATGTGCCGTGTCCCTTCAAGACGTAGGTGATCATGGACTTCCACTTGGCTCTGTCCCTTGTCGTTCTCAGTAATTTTTCTCTTGGTATCTCTTCCAAGCCCTGCTCCATCAACTATTTGCTCAGACTAACAAGTACGTCTCGTGCTGCTTTCTCCTGTCTTTTCTTCCATTTATCCGACCTGTGAGTATCAAGTTCTCCAGACCTTCCTTCTTCATTACGTGTCCCAGCAATCTCATTTGATATTTATAATCAATTTTCTTCTCGTTTGCATCCTTTCCAACACCTCATCGTTGCACACGTGCTCTGTCCATGGTATCCTCAGCATCCTTCTGTAAAACCACATTTCTGCTGCCTCAAGCCTCTCCTTCATCTTTGATGAGACCGTCCAGCATTCACTTTCATACAGAAGGACAGATATCACGTAGCAATCCAGCACTCTTTTCCTCGTTTCTAATGAGATTTTCCTGTCTTTCAGTACTCTGCTTAGCTTCTGAGATGCGTCTTTGGCCATGCCAATACACCGAGGTTAAAAACTATCAAACTTCTTCATGTAACATTATATCAGAGAAAGGCTGGAGAATCGAACGATCTAGCTTAATGATTCAAACAACACATATGAGGATACTCGTACAAATAATTCTAACAAGATCTTTAGAGGCTTTTTAAATATTTTAAAAATTGCTGAGTGTACATGTGTATGTATGCGCGTCTATGCCCACGTGTGTGCATGTATGCTTATGAATACATGTACGCTTGTATGTGTGTTAGTTAAAGATTTTGATTGATTAGATGGTTTGTAACTAAGATGACATCATTGATTCGTTTTTTTTTAAATTAAATTAAATTTTATTTAAATTTCAAATGCCTATGGTCAATTTATCTTACAGATGATGCTTTTGATATACTGTTCATTACTTCTTAAGTTATAAACATTGTTTCGTCAAGTCGTAAAATTATGGAAACAGATTGCATTAATTTTCTAAGTTACATTTTAGCGATAATCTTTCGATTGTGAGACTTCAAAATATTGTGCCTTGTAATTCGTTTGGTTTTCATGTAAATTGATAGGTTATCCTTAATGGTGGCCGTCAACGAATAAGAGCAAATGTCTACCTTCTGTTCTGTGTACATATGTATGTCTTGTATTTTTCCTTTTTTCTAATTTTCCATTTTGTTCTCAAGCGTCTGCCTTTCTGTCTGCACCCCCACCTCCCCCCTCTCTTTCAGTCTGTGTACATATCTACCTATCTATCACAATTAATAATTCTTTTCGCCGTGTCTGTTCGCATTCGTATTACGCCCGAATGACAAGACTAAAAGAATGTTTTCGTTGCCAGAACAACTTGACAAATTGTAATGTCAAAATGATTACATCTGCTATCACCGCCAACTCCAACATAGCACATTATTTTTACAACTTTTATTCGTTCGCATATTGTTATGCCTTCTGTCGAAGACATTTTTGGCTTTTCCGCTCACAGAGGCTGAAGCTTCCACCTGGAGCGATAATCAAACAAATCGATATTTGGGATTTATTGCATTTATTTTATTTTATTTTATTTCGTTATGTACAAATGGCTCAACAACTTAAATCAAGAAAGAAGCAACTAACACAAGTCACCTTGGAGAGGCGGGTTCGCAGAAAGCAAAATGACAGCTCCGACAGACCAGAAATAAAATTATGAATGCAGCCGCTGCTACAAAGACTCTCACTGCCGCATCGGTTTCTACAGTTACAGACGCCGATGCTCCAGCCAAGCAGACAACTAGGATGCTACTCATGGTCAACCCTGACCGACGGAGGCCTACTACATCGTAGATGTGCATTGTGGTGCAGTGGACATCGGCTTGGAACGAGAAATTGAAGACCCGAGTTCGAATTCTAGTTTAATTCGTTGCATTCACTTACGCGTAAATACCATTGGGAAATGTATTAATCCGTCACTTCTTCCTCCAACTGTGGGTTAAATAGCAGGACATATTAGGTTATCTTGATTGACAACCAGTCTACCGCAGAAAGAAAAGGCAACCTATTGCGAAAATATGTTCAGCACAGTCAGTCATCTCGCCTTCGTGACATGATCGCCCAAACGTGTATCATGTATGACACTTAACTGACTGACATCACATTTGTTTCATTTTTCATCATACGTGAATTTGAACCATTCATCAAAATCAGATTCTTTGGTGGCTGAGAGAGTTGCGTATATACGTGTGGCGTCCTTGACGAGTGTGGTACTTGTACTTGAAGCACTTTTCAGCCAAGATCGAATAAGCAGACCCCAACAAACAAATCTACTCCACCCCTAAGGACATAAACATACATAATAAGTGTTTAGACTCAGCCGTATGTATACACACTTTGAGATAAAGCAACCAGAGCAGTTCCAGGCTGGTTTGAATTCATAGTTTTCCTTCTCCTTGATTGGTTGCAACCAACGCCAATGAGTCCAATATATCCTGTTATTTACCCATAGCTGGGATGGGGAGGAGACACATCACTTTCCCAAGAGTATTAGCACATAGCTCGACTGTAATTCAAACTTGCATCTCTAATTCATCAGTCCACCATTGCTACCATTGCCCCATCGTGCCACCATTACCTCATCGTTCGAACATTACTCCACCGTGCCTCCATTACTCTACTGTGCCTCCATTACTCCACTGTGCCTCCATTACTCCACTGTGCCTTCAATTCCTCACCGTGCCTTCATTACTCCACTGTACCTCCATTACTCCACTGTGCCTCTATTACTCCACTGTGCTTCCATTACTCCACTGTACCTCCATTACTCCACTGTGCCTCCATTACTCCACTGTGCCTCCATTACTCCACTGTGCCTCTATTACTCCACTGTGCTTCCATTACTCCACTGTACCTCCATTACTCCACTGTGCCTCCATTACTCCATTGTGCCTCCATTACTCTACCGTGCCTTCAATTCCTCACCACTACCACTATTGTTGCAGGGGTTTACATAGGGGAAAGTGATGAGAAAAAGTGGTTAGATATCGGAAATGTCAGAGGGAGGGTGATAGACGGGTAAGGATACCGAGGATGAGGGTTGGGTAGATAGGAAGAGTATTTGAAAGAATGGATGCGAGTTAGTGTGTTAGGTGTCTATTGACCTTACACTTAAACTCCTGGAGGTTGTAGCTGTCGGGGAAGTAAGTATGTGGAAGGGAATTCCACGGGCGGGAAGTGCGAGAAAAGAAGCTGTTAGAGTAGAAATTGCGGTTACATTTTATCGGTTTCACTGTAAAAGGGTGGGACCTAGTTGCTAATCTAGTATCTTGTACAAATTCGTACCTAGGGGGCACTAGTGATCTAAGTTCATCGGAGCAGAAGCCTTGAAAGTATTTATAGAAGAGGCACAGGGAAGCCACGTCACGCCAGTGAGAGAGTGACTGCAGCCGGTCTACTAAGTCGGTATCGATCACATTTCAGATTCTCCGTTGTATTTTGTCAAGAACCCCGAGGAGAACAGCAGGGGCACACGACTAGATGTGGCCGTAGTATTCAATACACAGGCGGATGGTAGATTTATATATGTGCAGGATAGATTCAGACGGGAAAAACTTCCGAGTCCTGCACAGAGAACCGACTTTCATAGCAGCGGATTTAGCAATAGATTCGATATAGTCCTTCCACTTGAGGTCCGCTGAGTGTGAGGCCAAGGAGGCGTAGTGTTTTACTCTCTGGGAGGCAAGCCTGTTCCATGCTAATGGGAGGTAGGTGCGATTATCTATGATGGTTAATTAATAGCAGCTTCGTTTTGGAAGCATTTAAATTTACGAGCCATTTCTTACCCCAGTCCACTACAGATTAGAGGTCCTTTTCAAGCTCGGCAGCGAGGTTCGCTTTGTCCCCCACACCAAATTTTGATTGAGGGAAGAGTAAACTGTGGTGTCATCGGCGTACATGCCTTCCTGGGATGTTATGGCATCGGGGAGATCATTAATGTAGATCAGAAAGAGCGTAGGACCTAGGATAGACCCTTAAGGGACACTCGCGTTCGTATAGTAGTTTTGGGAGGCATGTCCGTTTAATACCACCTTCAATGTGCGGTTAGAGAGGAATGACTGGATTAGGTCAAACAAATGTCCAGTTATACCATAGCTCCGCAGTTTACGTAGAAAGCCAACATGCCAGACTCTATCGAACGCTTTGGAGATATCCAAGGCAACGTTTCGGGCTTCGCCATCCTTGTCGAGAGCCTGGTATATATACTCGGTGATGGTCGTTAGCATATCAGCAGTAGACCTGGTGAAGCGGAAACCATACTGTTTGTCCGAGAGGAGCCTGTGGCCTGTGAGATGTTGAACCACCTCGGCGTTGCTAATGGCTTCGAACACTTTGCCAAATATCGGAAGAAGGCTGAGAGGGCGGTAATTTGCGGGGTCCGGAGGTTCTCCAGTATTCTTAAATATAGGAACTAAAGAGGAAGACTTCCAACAGGCAGGAAAACAGGAAGCAGATAGATAGTTGTAGAGCTTAGAGAGGACAGAGGAGAGTTCAGGGGCACATTTCTTTAAGACTATGATTGGGATTCTGTCCCCTCCGCTCGCTTTGTGAGGGTCAAGTTTTGAGATTATGTTAGAGACCAGCGAGGGTGTAATGTGGACATCATTCAATTCAGCCTCAGTTCTAGGTGGGAAGTCGGAAATTTTACCCAATACACAGTTCAATAATTACTCAAGGTAGAGGGCCATTGTTAGAATGGTTATGCTGAGTGAGCTGTGACATGAGGGAAAGAACATATTGCATAAAAAAGATTATGAGGTTAGGGAGGATAAGTAAAGATTGACCCATAATTAGGATAAGATGACTATATAATGCAGCAATTATATTAATTGGTATACGACAGAACGTACAGAAAGTTAGATTACTCACTTCATAAAGAACTGGGCAATATTGAATATTTTCAATTTGAATCGGCCATAGTTTATAGGCATAAAGTTTCTCATTGGAGGGCTCATCGGAGGTCAAGTTTCACAGGTTACTGAATGTGGCCTTTGATGGTTAGTGACAATATAATCAATTTGCTTATCACTGAGTTCTCTATTATATTGGCCTTCTGCCAGAATAAACTCTGTAAATATCTAAAAGAAGCGTAAAAAATAATTGCATAATTCATATTACAATTTGATCGACCAAGTTATGGAAAATTGTTTGCAGATATGTATCTGGTGGCGTAGTATCTGAAAATGCCGAATCCTTTATCTGAAAAAATATTCTTGTGATATAATCATTCCTAGAACAGATGTTGCCATCTATCATAAAACCTTGTTAATCAAAACAATGATGCTGGCGATTCTAAATCTCTTCTCTCTTAATCAGCTCGTCATCGAATGTCGATGATCTGCCAAAAAAATGTAAAAAGCTGAAACGCACAGAATCAGACCCCTTGCTTTTGTGTACTCGATGACTTTAACTTTTTGTGTTTGACATAAAAAAAAAGTTGATTTTAAGAATAAATAATCTTAGTTTATTATTTTAACTGTCTTCATTCGCTACCGTTTTGTTTATGGCGTCTTTCTTTAACGCCAGTCCGATAAATCTGACATCTACTGTTTGGAGAGAAGCTAGATGACCAGGGCTTCGGTAAAATAAAGGGTGATGTACGCATGCGCGTGGGAATGAGAATGTGAAAGCCAGGCAGATTGAAATAAGACAAAGAATTAACTTTTAACTCGTATTTTTTGTTCTGCATAAAAAAATTCAGTATATTTATTGAAGAATTATGGTAACACACATTAGATATGATTTAGTAGTTTTAATAAGTGTAAAGAGAGAGAAAAAGAAAAAACTGGAAATAGTTCTTTTTTTTAGTATAAACCTCGAAGTAAACGCTTACATGGCCTGAATATATTACAGCATTTATTGCGTAGATTTTACAAACATTTGAATGCTATTTTAGAAGTTGTGATGAATGCTCTTCACATGCAATTAATTTTTCACATTTTTTCTTCAATCTCTATTTTTTCAGATTCCATTAACGATAACTAGTAATAAACCTTTTAAAATATTAGACAGACAGACAGACAGACAAACATGAAGGGAGTGGAATAGATAGATAGATAGATAGATAGATAGATAGATAGATAGATAGATAGATGTGAACAAACTTAGATAGATAGATAGATAGATAGATAGATAGATAGATAGATAGATAGATAGATAGATAGATTATCATTATGCAACAATGTTATATATGTACCTCTTTTTTATTGAATAATTCGTTTTCTTCGAATTATCAGTCATTTGCAGGTTATTTAAAGCCAGAACATTTCTACCGTTCAAAAAGTATGCGGTGTTAAAGTGAACTTCATTGATAAAAAATCTTAAATGCCTCCTTTAACCGATTAAATTGATTTTTTTTTTTATTAAATTGATTTTTTTATTCGTTTTCTACGCTTTATCAAAACCTTTTACGGGTTATTTAAAATTAGAAAATCTTTTTAGACTGGAAGGATCTTTTTTAGATAATGATTCAATGATACAAATTTTACAGAAAACAAATGTATGCACGCATAACATAATCTCAAAATTCACAAAAATATGAAAGTTCATTTTTAATATCGGTTTAATATTCGTTTGTAATATCGGTGAAAATAGAAATATACCATAGGCACCTCTTCTCACTATTTCCCTCTCGCTTTCTCTTTCTCTTTCTTTCTCTCTCTCTCTCTCTCTCTCTCTCACACACACACACACACACACACACACACACACATGCATACATATATACATATATGACCCAGTATCGGTTGTGTGATCCTAAGAGTGAATTAACCTGAAGAGTTGTAAGTTCAGTTCCTGGCCACAGCAGAGAGAATAAAAATTTGTAGAGTTTGGTTCCCAAAAGAAATTAATTGAAAGTGTGATATAAAAAGAGGCATGTCACGTAGAATTAGAACAATCTATACCCGTGGGCTAAATAAAGGGATCGGTTCGAAATTACAACTTATATCATGAGCCGTCTTAACATATGTGCCCAATCGTTGGGGGGGGGGAGAGAATCTGCCCAGAGAGCAACACGAATATCAGGGCCCATGCTAATCTGTCTATGTTGAGGAACTTGTGTTAGAGAAGCCACTTTTTAGGAAATACTAAAAATAGAAATCATTACATCAAGCCACGCGTATTGCGATTGGTGAAAATGCGTGTCAAAATAGAAAAATTCATTTCATTTGAGTTGGTCCTCGAATAAAAAAGAAGTGAGAGAAGGATCCCTTTTGAGCTAGAAAGTATCGCAAATGGCGAAGACTTTCTTCAAAGAAGCCGCCCATCTATAGAAATGGAAGGGATGGTTTGCATCGCTAGTTCAGTTTACGTGCAGACAATTTCGCCATCACGTAAAAGATCAAAGAACGGAGCCTGACCCTTGATGATCAGTTTTGCACAGTCCTAGCACAGACTCGCCGGTAAAACTCTTGTTTCTGTCTTTTAATTTGTGACGGGGACTACTGTTGACTTTGTGTTGGAGACAATATCATTTTTTTTTTGTTTGATTTAATTCTTAAATTTTTCTTAGATT
This sequence comes from Ascarosepion bandense, assembly GCA_037127315.1. Taxonomy (NCBI): domain Eukaryota; kingdom Metazoa; phylum Mollusca; class Cephalopoda; order Sepiida; family Sepiidae; genus Ascarosepion; species Ascarosepion bandense. The sequence continues at coordinate 1,370,355 of JBBBDQ010001000.1, forward strand.
GAATCAATATGGTTTTGAGTGTTTAATAGTAATATATTTATATTTTTAATTCTGTAGATAAATTAATTTATTTGCATAAAACTTTAGCGTTGACAGTAATTTTTTCATCCACATTTCTTTCATCTCTCTCTCTCTATCTATCTATCTATCTATGCTTTTTCTTTTTATCGCAACCGTGACAAAATGGGGGTTGGCTCGTCCTAAGCTTGATGTTCATTTCAAAACAAAAACAGCAATTCAGCTGTGTTAACGAAAACAGAAAATTGTCCCATTCGATGATCATTTCATAACAACAAAAAAGTAATTCATTTTTCTTTTCAGATATTTCTTTTGATAAAACTGACTCTCTATTTGTGTTTGTTTAAAAATCTTGTTTTCTGATTAATAATTTCTTTCTTCATCCAATTTAAATGAAAAATGTCACTTATAAAATCAAAGTTATTGCAACAAGATACATATTTTTATTTAAACATTAATGCAAATAAGAAAAGCAGAAGTAACATTAGATCTACTCTGGTATTAATAATAGCAATGACAATATTATCTAAATTTATTTATAAATGGAACTTTGTCTGTGTGTGTGTGCGTCTGTGTGTGTGTCCGTTACCTATAGACTTCGAAACGGCTGAACCGATTTTCTTGAAAATTTACACAGTTGTACTATAAGCGTCTGCGAGTGTTCTTAGCTAGGTTTTGTGTCGAGGTATCCCCGATAAATATCGAAAATCGATAATCGAAAAATCGGGTTGTAGAAGGTGTGGTCCGATTTAAATCAAATTTGATACACTCATAGACAAAGACATCAGAAACGATATTCAGAAGTTTCAAGGTTACAGTTCTTACGATAGTGCAGAAAATCGATAATATATATATATATATATATATATATATATATATATATATATAAAAGGCAAGATGCTTGTGTGTGTGTCTGTTTATCTGTCTGTATGTCCTTTACACAAATCCACAATTTTTATCCGATTCTCACCAAACTTCACATAAATATTCTTTAGGCCGAGTCTGAGCTCCAGGACCATGGATTAGTTTTAAATCTTTCATTACACCCGAGCAACGCCGGGCTATACTGCTAGTTGATCATATTTTTGTATTTTATATAAACCCAGATATAGGTCTATGCATAGATTTAGTAATTGAACCTGAGATTCAGTTGCAACATTGAACACTTGTACAATAAGCTTGTAGGGGTTATTTAAGATTATGAATTTATGGTGTAGTACCAATTACCAGGTATTTGTAGTCTGTGAAGATATGAATAGATAAGCTTTTTAATTGTGCAAGTTAAGAAAAGTATTGAATGTAGCTTGTAGACCTATATATAGATGAGTCTAGATCAGTGCCAGCCATCCTAACCCTATGTCACGAAGCTAGATCTAGATTATATCCGATAGATTTGTGAATCAAGCCACAGTAGAGAGTTTGCATTAAGAATAAATACTGTTCATACAATTAAAGAAGTACATTCTCATTATAGAAACTAAATGTTTAAATATTAAAACCTTGCTGCAAGCACAGTTATATAATACACCTCTACATCTTGGAGTGAGACTAAATACTAAATATTTTATATATATATATATATATTTCTAGATGAATAACCCTTTGAACAGAAATTTAGCATAATGATTTCAGTGGAGCACAGAAGAGAGCTGCAAAGGAGGAGAAAATAGGAAAACTTCCAAAATGAACATCGTGGTTCAACATTGGTATAACGATAGGTACTCATACCACTATACCACTATTTATGACATACCATTTACATCAGCAATGACATCCATTAATATTATTTCTTCAGATACAGCATCCACATTTACATCTATTCCTCATACCAATTATCCGTCATTGCCTGTTGCTACTGGTGGTGACATTTTACAAAAGAAACTATTAAAATCAGATCCGAGGCACTGGAACATGATATTAACGAAATAGTTTACTAGATTCGTAGTAGGCTCTCGTCATGTGAGGATCATGATGGCAACTTTTCAAACTTACTCGGAATGTATAAAACAGCTGGAGTAGATATGAAGTAATTGGTATAATGAGTATGTAAAACAGGAATAGCTACTCTATTCACTATCCCAAGATCGTTTGTACAACTTTGTATGTCGCCTATTGTCCAAGAAAGTATCTCCTTTTGTTATATAGGCGTTTAATGGCTGGAAGTGCAGCAATGTCATTGTAGAACATCAAAATGGAGAAGAACATCGAATCTGCATGACTGCAGATTTGATAAACCGAAAAGTTCAAGATAGAAACTTTCTTCCTTATTCTGGACATCTAATGTTTGAACTGAAAAAACGTGCAAAAGCTTATTCACAGATTGGAAATCTTTCTTTCTTCTGTGAATTGAAAATCATTACTTCTGATGAACTAAAAAGTGTAAACATCTAGCTAAGATGTATCACAAAGACCTGAATTATGATGACCTTTTAAATGAATGTGAGCATCTCAAGCACTATGTGGCTCTTGAAAATTGTGAGACTCTCCCTGCACTGTACAGAAAAAATCATTTGAAATCTGTATTTCCGAATATTGAAATTGCACCCAGAGTGTTCATTTGCATGATGGTGACCAAATGAACAGGAGAACGTTGTTTTGCAAGACTGAAACTTATAAAAAACCTTCTTCGTAGCACAATGGGGCATCATTGTTTAAATTGGCTTTCACTTATTTGCAAGGAAAATGACATCCTATTCCTGAAGACCAATGACTTCAAGCCTATAATAAAGCAATAGAAAACAAGAAATGACGCAAATGATTGTTATAATAAGAATTTCATAGTAACGTCCTAGTGTGCCATCGAATCAGTGTGGCTTATTATCGTGTCTGTTTAATTATTTATCAGGTTGATTAAAAATATGCTGTACAGCAGCAGTTTTATTGAAGTGGCACTTAACAAAACGGGTGCTAAAACATTAGCATCTACTGAACGTAAATAAATCTACGTTTAATATTATGAACAGTTTACTTTTTATTTAGTTGTCTTAGGGGCCCCAGTACGCTGGTTTGCTAAGGGGGCCACAATACTGTTAAGACAGCCCTGGGTATATCTCCTTAAGAAATTCCAAGCGTACAAAGACCGAAATGCTGTTAATATAGCAATAAAGATAAAGTACGAAAGATGTACACAGCATATATATATATATATATATATATATATATATATATGTATGTGTGTGTGTGTGTGTGTGTGTGTGTGTGTGTGTGTGTTTAAGCTTTTAGTCAAACAACCAGATTTTCCAAAAATAATTAATAAAAATATCCCATAAGCGAAATTCTGTTAATATAGCAATAAAGATAAAGACAAAAGTCCGAACGATGTAAATAGTATATATATATATATATATATATATATATATATATATATATATATATATGCAGACAGATCTGTTTCGCTGTATCACAGCTCATCAGTACGGTTAGACTCCGATTGCTTTTACCCCAGGATTGAAACCCGACCGAATTGGCGTCAGTCGGCGATTCTACCTCTGGGCTATGGGCGATCGGTAGAAGGAGGCACACTTTTAGCGTATCATGTATCGTACGCCAACAGCCAGAGTGCTCTAATTCATTACTGAATGAGCGATGTGTAAATGCTAGAGTACCTACTGTTTTTTCAAATTCTACCATTCATATATATATATGAAAAATTAAGTGAGACACTTTATCTCATGGTGAATCGGAAGTATAGGCCTATTTCAGGCCTATACTTCCTGATGATGGTTTGCCTGAAATAAGCCCATACTTCCGATTCACCATGGGATACCGTGTCTGCCTTAATTTTTCTTATATTTGCTTCATATGTATTTATATGCATATATGTTTAGAGCGCTCTTAAAGAGTTATCCTACCACTGTATGTACAGGATACTCCTTTGGATTTTTCTATACCCACACTGCATGCTGATATATATATATATATATATATATATATATATATATATATATATAGTGTCACACCAAAAGTTACAAGACATATTTACACATGTTTATTAGATATTTTTAACTAGATTAATGAAACTTTTACTGCTAATAATACATATATTTAAGCTTTTAGTCAAACAACCAGATTTTCCAAAAAATAATCAATAAAAATATCCCACGAAGAAAAAACAATATTTAATAACGCAAAAGTTAACAATACATTTATTAAGTCATCTTTTAATATTTCGTAGCCGTTTAGAATATTCACTTACCAATTTCTTGCATGTTTCTTGGCTAATATTTTTCCATTCTCCACGCCAAAATTCCTTTACCTCATGCAGGTTATTCGAGTTCCTTCTTTGAATTCTCAGTTTCAACTCTCTCCATAAATTTTCAATTGGGTTGAGATCTGAAAAGTGCTTTGGTCATTTTAGAACGTCTATTCGATTTGAATTTAACTATGATTTTGTAAGCTTTGCAGTATGTTTATGATCTTTGTCTTTTTGAAAGACAAAACTTGGTTTCATACCCAACAAATGTGCACTTTGACGTAAATTTCTCTCCAATATATCTCTTTATGCTCTATTTATCCTCCCTTCTATTATTTTAAGATTCCCTAAACACTAAAGCAACCTCAGATCATTGATCCATCTCCAAATTCTACTATTGGGATAGTATTCTTCGGCGAATATTCAGTACCCTTCTTTCCTCAGATGTTTGCCACAGCATTTATGCCAAAATGTTTAATTTTCATTTCGTCTGACCAAAGTACATTTTCCAAAAATACTACAGGTTTGATACAATGCCCGTTTGCAAAATCCATTCTTGTAAAAATATGTTTTCGATTAAGGGCTGTTTTTTCTTTAACGTCTTCGAAAAGATGTCATTGTTACGTGTTAAGCGTAACAAAATAAAAAATAAAAATGATTGACCAAAACTCAATATACAGAAAAATATTTAATTCACAAAACCTTAGATAAAAATATTTACAAATATTCAGTTTTGCATTCAAATAGAAAACGTATAGTTTACTATTGGCAGGCAAAGTGTTACGAGGAGAGAAGGGGAGGGAAGGTGTCAAATATCTTTACCCGGTTAAGTTGGCGGGGAAGTTAAGTGCTATACTTTTTGGAAATCCTTATATAAAGACTAATTATCGGCTTGGTCAATGAAAGAGTCAAAAATATGTATTTACCCAGATAGTTCCATGAAGTTCTCTTTCAGGTTTTAGTTGTTCGGACTTTTCTGTAAGATTCTTTCGGCTGAATATAAATCCTTGAATCATAACCGGAGTTGATATGACAGCAAATCATTTTAACAACTCTTTCAATTTTTAGTTTGTTGTCGACTTTACTTAGAAAAATTCTTTCGGCTGGATATACATCCTTGAATCAAAACCGGAGCTGATGAGGTCAATCCATCCTGCTATCAACTAACTACTCACTGCCCCAAACCTATTTTATAGGGGGCTAACACCTAATTTGCATACTTCTAGAACCTTTCAAACTCTCTAGATTCTACTGGAACATTCTACAATCTTCCAAAACGTTCTATTCCTAATTTCCTTATTTTTACGACTACTTCATGAATTAAAACTTTCTTGGAATAACACTTAGGACTCAGTAGAATCCATTACTATAACTTTTATACATTATTAATATTATTTTTATATATAAATGCATCCTCGTAACAATCATATCGACGAAGTGAATGGCTAAATGTATCCGTTTTCACTTTTACCCCATTTACTTCTAGTCTTCCCCGAAGTTCTTTAAAGTGTAATTCGGGGCTCGTTGCCAACTTTTCCCGCCAATAATATTGCCGCAGGTTCCGTTACTTTTCAAGAACGACCAGAGCTTTTTTGAGAACGAATGGAATGACGCGTCTTTTACTGACGAACTATCGTACCAACTGAACTCAATATAACTTCCGATAAGTTCATTTGTATGAAGGTCAACAGTACATCAGCTGAGGCCTTGTAAAATTATTTCGCTTTTCCCCATTTGATCAATGTTTAAAGGAAGGTTGACAGAAAAAAAAATGACTCAATACCTTTAATCATTCCTAAAAGTAATCATAAAACTAATCTGGAACGTTCTCAGAAAATAACCCCATCCTAATTTGGAACATTCTAGTAAAATTTGAACATTTTTATAAAGAAAAAGCCGTTGTAAATAAAAAAAAAATTTGCTGTAAACTTTTGAGTTACTAAATATTGTTTTTTCTTCGTATGATACGTTTTTGATGCTTTTTAAAAATGTGATTGCTTGACTGAATAATAAATATGTTTTACGAGCAATAAAAGCTTAATTAATGTAACTGCATAAAAAATAACCAAAAATATTTTTTGTAATGTGTTGCAAAGTTTTGAGTTAGCACTGTATATCCATGAATCCAAATGCCTGTTTTTTGTAGCGATTTGATAGTTTTGTTTCTTAAATTTTTGTCCATTATTTATTGATTATTTAATTATGTTTATTAATATTATTATTATTATATCATTTTTCATCATAAATCGATTTCTGCTATGGTTGCACTACCTACAAAGTCTACTAAGGCAGGTCGTGGTGAGTTATTATGGCTTCATTTCATGTTTTTTCATAGCTCGCTAACATCCCTAGCGTTGCATAGACAAAGTTCTCTTTAGTGTGTGGGCTGTAGTAAACAAAACAATTTTTTTGTATATCTCTTAATCTGGAGTTTCCAGGGATTTTTTTCAATGTGTTTTTTGTTCTAGTTTTTATCATTCCAAGTGCACCCACTAACACTGGTACGATATTTCTTTTCAATTTCCACATTTTTTCTATTTCAATTTCCAGGTCTTTATATTTTGACATTTTCCAATTTCTTGGTTGCTATGTTACAATCCGCTGGACAAGCCATATCAATTAATAAGCAAGTTTTTTCTCCTTTTTTTAATTATTATTATTATTATTATTATTATTATTATTACTTGTATTTATATATTCGTAATTTTATATTTGTTTAGTTATAAAAAACTATATTTTTATCACACACACACACACACACACACACACACACACACACACACACACACACACACACACACACACACACATATATATATTGTGTATTTGAGCAGTAATTTCTTTTTTATGTATGTTTCGTTAAAAATGACAATGTATTATGATTAACATTTTTATCTCATTTTGCATGTGATCTTATTTTTTTTTTTTGCAGAACATAAATTATATAAAATTGTTAAATGTTTTTATTTTTCTAAGTGCTTTCGGATATACTTTTATCCATTATCAAGGATGGATTTTATTTTATGTGTGATTGAATATATGTAGTGTTTATATATTTGTGTAGAGTCATGTATACGCATTATATTCCGAATACGGTAAGCATGTTGTTGCTGTGTTCGTAGTTGATATTATTAAGTGTTGAATTTTTTTTTTATTAATAATGTTTCCATTATTTTTAGCCTCTTTTTTACATGTAAATGATGTTGATATTTATATTATCAACAAGCGTATCTCGGATTGAGTTTGGTAATTCTTCATGTGTGTTTAAATGAGATGGAATTGAACTATGGTCAGAGAGGTGCAACGTTAGTCTTCTCGCCAACTGCATGGTAGTGTGTCCAATGGATTGATCAAGATCATATATATGTATATGGAGATAATACAAAGTGGGAATTTTTTTAAACGACACACTTCACCGACAGGACGTGTTTAGCTTCGTCAAGTTGGAATTAAAGTCAAAAGTTTGTACAGAGAGAGAGAGAGAGAGAGAGAGAGAGAGAGAGAGAGAGAGAGATTGCTGTCTTTTGGATTTAAAGCTTTCCACTTCGAGTAGATCTTTATTTTTTTTTCTCTATTAGTTTTTATGCCGTATTGTGTTACTAATGCTTTGTTGATGATCGGTGATATTATGTAAGGTCCTGGTCTTAGGCCTATTGTCGAGAATTAGCGCACTCTCAATACATTTTCTTAGTGAATCTTTTCTCTACTCATCAGACTGGCATTTATTGATGCGGAATTTCGGTCAAATGCATTGCGAAGAACAACCAGCGCTGCTTCGAGTATTGTTTTGCAACATAATCTCTACGGCATTCATATGACCAATTTTTTTTAAAGTTTCTTTATGTTTCCCTGGTGTAATGATGGGACAATTTAATTCATTGCTTCTCTTTTTCCTTAAAAATTCCCAACGCATTTTTTACACGCAGTTCTCGCTTTCATTCCAACCTGAAGAAGGCGAACCCAACACACTTCACGTCGACGAAACACGTCTTTTAAAATATTTCCCAATTTGTCTCATCATCTCCACTTTTCTTTCGAATACTATTAAACATTCTTTTTCGATTATACATCCTTTTTCGATTATACATCCTTTTTCGAATACTATTATACATTTTTTTTTCGTATACTATTATACATCCTACGAAATCACTCACAAACACACACACACTCACGCACAAACACACACACAGGTTCTTATAATTTAGACTCAGTCAGTCAGTTTTGGGCGATCATGAGACATGACTGACTGGGCAGAAGATTATCCCGCAGTAGGTTGCCATTACTTTCTGCGGTAGACTGGTTGCCGACCAAGGCTATAGAACCCAATCTGTCCTGTTATTTAACCTATAACTGGAGGGAAGAGACGGATTAATACCTTTCCCAAGGGTATTTGCGCGTAAGTGAATGCAAGGAATGTCAACTGGAATTCGAACTCGGTTCCTCCATTTCTCGTTCCGAGCCGATATCCACTGCGCCACAACGCACATCCAGTATAATTTATTATTTCGCTAAAATTTTAAACGGAAATGTATCTCGTTTTGTCATTCACACACATACTAATGTAACCGATATATAAACACATTTAATTCTTAATTGTAGTTTAAACTAACAGTATAGCCCGGCGTTACTCGGGCGTAATGAATGCTTTAAAACTAATCCATGGTCCAGGAGCTCAGACTCTTTGGACGTTGGCATGAAAGACTAAAAAGTAATAGTTGTTTTCAGTCAAAGTGAAACCGTAGATTGAAAGAAAAATGAATGGATGTAAGTCAAATTTTGATTTCCGGTATTGATAAGTTTGATCCGGTATTGATAAGTTTTCCGTCGCAAACTGAATTTTGAAGGCTAAATAAATCCTCTGAGTAAATGGTATTATCACTGAGACTAAGAACTACAATTATACCTACTTAGAGCAAACCCCGAAATAAAAACCAAAATAAGAAGAGTGAAAACCTGATTTTGATCAGAGCAGATAGGATATCGAGATATCAATTTCCAATATCGGGGTCAAAGTCATCCCAGGATAAACTAACCTAAGTAAGTCCATGAAAACTTATTGTACCCATCGGGAGTAAAATTGGAGAAAATGAGCCATATTGATCGGTTTTGGATCAGATTCGATAGAATATCGGAGGGCATCAATTTCCAATATCGTTGAAAAAGAGTCGTCTGAGAAGATTTATTAATGCTTGAGACAAAAAAAAACTATAATGTTACCAAGTTAGAGCAAATTCTGCAGCAAGAACCACGATAAAAGGACTAAAATCCTGATCTTGATCAGACCTGATCGGATATCGGGGTATCGATTTCCAATATAGGGGGAAATCGGAAGAAATAAGTTGCCCATGGCCTGATCGGAAGCCTAAAGAATATTTGTGTGAAGTTTGATGAGAATCGGATAAAAATTGTGGATTTGTATAAAAGACATACAGACACACAGACAGAGAGACAGACACACAGACAGAGAGACATACAGACACACAAACATATTCCCTTTTATACATATAGATACGCTTGACACATGTATTATCTTTGCATACATACACTTACATTTAAAATAAACATCTATTGCTTTTATTGCACGTGGCACGCACATATAAACAGGTATAAGTTTTCTAAATTTGAAAGATGTTCATCTATTGCTTTATTACAGACTAGCATCATAGCCCGGCGTTGCCCCTGCAACTCAGAATATTTTAGTAGTAGGACTCGGTTATATAAAAAATATAATTATATAAAAAATTGTTGTTTAAAAATTGTTAAAACATTCCATTAAAACAATTCTTTTTTTTTTTGTTTTGTTTTACGTAAACGTGATTTGACGTTTTGTGTGATATTGTAAACAACATTGCGTTTGTTTTTGTTTCAAAATTACGGGGAAAATATTTATATTTTTTGTTGACTAAATGAATTTAACATAAAAATAAAAATTATTTATATTGTTTTACTGAAATTAGAAATATAAAAACTTTTACGCTCTCAGTTCAAAAATTTTCGAAGAATATTTAAAAATGTAGACATTTAATTTTAGAGGAAAAAAAATTAAATATAAAGGCTTATTTTTTTTTAATAAAATTATTTTAGTCGCGTTTGACACGTGTGATTTGATTTCTGTGATGTAATTCAGCAACCATCTTAGATCTTAGATGTTTTACGGAGCAAATGTAAACAATCTGCTCTATTGGCCAAAAGGTGCGAAAGTGAAAATTATTGCTGAACTTAAACTCAAAAAGTATGTGTCAACCTGGCTTCCCTGTAGATATGTGTCCCTAGAAAGTTTGAATGTCGTAGCTTTAAAAATGTAGACGTGCATAGGGAACAGTTACACATATACTCACGGATTGTCTTTTATATATATAGATGACACGTATCTGATCAATGAAATCAAACCTCAATCAACATATTGTCTGTTTGGATTTATTTTTAATTTTTAAAAAATTCTAAATTATTTGTTTTTAAAAATCTCTGAGGAAACTTGTTAAAGTAAAACAAGTTAGACTAAAATCACTTTTTCTTTCTTGTTCTTTACTTATTAAATTCACCCCCCCATATATATATATATATATATATATATATATATATATATATATATATATATATAAGTAAGTAGCTAACCTAGAGCCAACGGACCTACCAAGGTTTCACCAAATGGAACGTTGCCCTGACGATCCATTTGGTGAAACCTTGGTATGTCTGTTGGCTCTAGGTTAGCTACTTACTTATTTATTTGCTCTGCTATTCTATTGAGCGCTTTATGTGTTAGGTTCTTCGTCTCGTTTTTTTTTTTTTCGACTAGTACTTTGACTAATTTTCAAGTGCTTAGTTCATTTCTTTTCTTGTTTACATTTTTCCCCACCGCGTTTATACTCGTTAAATTTACAGTTATATATATATATATATATATATATATATATATATATATATATATATATATTCGACCTCTTATTAGCTTTCTGTTTTTATGATCTTTCATAGTGTTAAAATAGTAGAATATTACTTTTTCTTTTGTTTTTAGACTCCTACAGCGAAACTTTCCCTTTTTTAGGGCAATTTGCAGTTCTTGTAATTGATCCAGTGATTCAGATATTTATATAAAGTTGCTGCAAATGCAAATAAACAATTCTGCAAGCGGGAGTGTCGGTAACGTCACCCACCTCTCACTCACACTCGCCTCAACGTGACTCAACAGCCGACAAATAAATCTTCTTGTCATAACTCACTTTGCAGGATGACTGACTCAGGCAGCGACAAATCTTTCATAATCTTTTGGCGATAAAAGACGTGCACCTAACCTTGATTAAATAAGCCTATCTGAATTCTTCAGTACTAACGATGACACTTAACTTCTCTATTGTCCTCATGTTTCCTATCTGCCATTTATTTCCATTGATTGGCTAATTACTGATTTCTATTGCTGAATAACATTGAGAAATTGAACAATAGACAAGAGTCCAAGAAAAGATTGTTTCTTCTCACAGGATTTCACTTTTAGAACAAGGCGATCCTAAGAGATTCAGAAATCCTACAGATTTTTTTTACACCCTGTTTATCGTTTCCTTTCTCTCTACCTTTGCAACTGTCATCACACATTTATTTCCATTCTTTTATGGCTCCTTTCTCTGACACCCCCTGTAACTGGTTCCTCTTTCTCTTTACTCTCCTCTTATCTAATATTTTACTCTTATGTAGTCCCCTGCACATCAGTGGCGTTACCGCTTTGCATGGGGTGAAACGATTAAAAAACATACACAGATGAACCTGTGTTGACAAGAGACACGGTAAGAAAACTATTAGAATTCCGAGACAAGTTTGTATAGGAAAGCGGGAAGAAAAGACTAGCCATCGACAGAATGCATGGTCATTAGAAAAAAGAACGGCTCAAGATGCGAGTTACGAATCGGTGTCACGTCAGAATCAAGCAAGTACCGAAATTGAACAATCTAAAAACTGTTATAATAGATGATACCGGAAACCACGTTTGAACAACGAATGATGACCTTCAAAAGCTAAGCAAAATATTATAAAAATGGAAAATATTGTTTGAAATAAAGAAAAAGGTGCTGAACTATGTAATATCAGTCATCCAATGAGGTATATGAAGAATGAAAACTGAAGCAACAGAGAGACGATTCTACAAAATGATACTGAAAGAAAATAAAAACAAAAAGAACAGTTCTACTTAGAATCCGAAAATGACAATTGATACTTTTGGGCAAATAACAAGGAAAGAGGGTTTGAAAAATTTAAAACTCACAGGGCACACTGAGGGCAAAAGGGTAGAGTGAAATATTGAGGGACATATTTAACGTGTTTGTGTAAACAGATGACAGCCCAAATATAAAAAACACATTTTGGTAAAGCTACAAAGAATAGAAGTTGTGGAGAGCCATGAACAACTTTGCCTTTAATCTGGGTGATTACCATGCTGACCGCGGCATCTTGTTACAAAAACGCGTAGCTATGCACTAAGTTGAGATATTTTTTTGTATTTCACTGTTTAATTAATAGTTCAAACAAATTACACACAAAAAGTGTTTATTCATCAAAATATAACCCATCATATTCTATTGTTTGTTGCCATCGTTTTATCAATTCTACGCTTATACCATTTGGCTGATTCAATGGCAAAAAAAACTTTCTGTACCTAATTTTTGAACTTCCGTCGGCGTAGGAAACGAGTCATGGCTGGGAAAAAGGTGGTAACCTGTTGGTAAAAGTGTGAACTATAGGCAGAATGAGGCAGAATGAGGCAGCACTTTTAACTCTTCAGTTCCTCTAGTTTACGCTTAGTTACGTTGGTAGTGACTTGGAAGAATGTAGCTACACAATCGTCTTATTCGCATCTAAAACATTTAACATTCGGCTATACAAAGCTTAGCCAAATACTTATCGTCCGCTTCCGGGCTTTTCCATATTGCAGTGAATGTGATCCCCAACTTAAACTTTAATATTATGGCATTGTGTCAGACTAAGTTAAATTGCTTACATTGTTCGTACTGTTGTTCTCAGCTTTATTGCCATATTCATAAGGTTTCTGCCGTTGTATGTTCCAACCTTCTTCAGGTGATTGAAATTTTGAACCGAACCCTTTATTTCGATCACGGGGGGGTATATTTTTCTCGTTCCACGAGTCATGCCACTTCCGAGTGTCTTAGTTATTTTCCTTTAAATCAACTCTAAGTTTTTTTTGTTTTTTTTTGTTGTTTTTTCTTTTGCCTACTATTTTTTCAGTTCCCTACTATTTGACCTTGCGTCATTCTAAAGTAAGCGACATCTAGGTCGCCACACAGAGCACTCACTGATGTAGCGAGTTACTGAACTCACAACTCTTTGGGTCAAATCACTGGATCTAACCGACGCTTTTATCCACTGAACCCTGTGCCAATGAAGCCGAAATGTGAATATGGCAATAAAGACGAGGACAATCGTCTGAACAATGCAAATATTTACAATATCTCATATAAGAAATATAGACAGATCCGGAAGAAAGTCGGAGCGTACAACGGCCGAAACGTCGTGAATATGGCAACAAATATGAGGACAACAGTTCGAACAATGTAAATAATTACAATAACTCATCTCAAAAATATAGACAAATAAGTTAAATTAATTAAATATTTACACTATTTATTTATTAAAGAGCCTGACATAGGGTGAAAGTTAGGCTCAGAAATTATTGATAGAGAGTTTAATCCAAACTGAGTTCCCTACTATTTGACCTTGCGTCATTCTAAAGTAAGCGACATCTAGGTCGCCACACAGAGCACTCACTAGGGCACTCAACGTGGTGTTATAGTTAACGAGCTTGTTTCGCTAGAACAATTACGACTGAGTAGTGAGTTTGATCCTCACTGGGTGCTTTATACTTTTGACATTGTGCCACTAAGCTACACTTAAAAAGTCAGCATAGAACAATCACTTTCAAACAGTGAGTTTTTCTCCTCAAAATACCTCACTATCCACTGTGGTAGCCTTATACCAAATAACTCCACCAATAATTAAAGAAAGGCAGTCTAGTCTCGCATGATATTGATAATGAGTTTGATTCTCATTCATGGCATTTATGTTATAGCCTTCTACCAGGCTTACTGTTAAACTTGTTAAATATCTGCTATAGTCATTTCTGTTCTGGAACTTTTAAATAGTTATAGATATTCATAAATATGAAGCAAAGAAAAGAATAAAAAAGTAGAAAGACAAAAAAGATCCGTTTACTTGAATTGCATCAAACCTTTTTTGCTGTCGGTCCTATTCGATAACCATTGAGTGAAACCTGTAACGGTCTTCATTATTACTCCATAACGAACTCTTTTGTCATGGAGGAAGAATTGATTCCCGCAGGAAACAATGACGCTGACAAAGACGGTTTTTAATATTATCTTTGCTCAGTTGGCCTATAAACTAGGGACTTTTATTTATGCAGCGAGTCTCTGATTAAATCATCGCCTTGAACAGATGAAATGGTAGGGATTGGCACCGTCGTTATCGTCTGATAAGACTGGACACGTTTGGGCTTTTAACACGATTCTTTTCTCTTGTGGTTTTAACAAAAGTATGTCATTGGAATTTGGTGAGGTCTTTTTTTTTTAACTTGGATCTTTGGGGTCAATGATGTCGAAACAATGTTATGAAGGAGTCTTATCTAAAGAAGAATAAATAATATGAAGATTATTTTGTCAAGGAATTCATTGAACCTTAATTTGTACTGTTTAAAGAAACAACTAGTTGTGTGTATGTGCGTATCTACGCGTTGTTATGTGATTACGTGTGTAGGTTGTTTTTATTTTCTATATGGGTGATCGTGTGGTTGCATGTGTGTTCATGTGCATAATAGTGTTTTTTCTGGATGGGGAGGGATATAAAGTTATATCCGTCAAAAAATAATGGAGATCGTTTGGCGTGGTGTGTTAATGGCTTTTTTTTTTTCGTTCAGTTTTTTAAAAATGTGCTTACTGTTTACAAATCTTTAAAATTCACTTAAAATTTAAAATTATGACATTGATTAAAATAAATAGATTCGCCATCAGTTTAATGGCTGGTTTGGCGACATCCAAAAAAAAAAAATGTCAGCCTAAAGCGACACGATTAACTATTCAGTCCCATCTGTGTTTTTAATTTTTACTTCTTCTTCTATGTGTAGTGTCCCTTCAGGGTAAGGCGATCATGGCTCTCCACATCTCCCTGTTTCTTGTAGCTCTTAACAACCCTTCTCCTGTTATACCGCTCAAACCCCGTTCCACCATCCATTTGCCCAAGTCCATCAAGTATGTCACGCGTTGTTTACCTTTATTTCGCTTTACTCTCTATCCAATACGTCATCGGATCTCAGTGTCGCACTTCCCGTTCTCTGTTTGGACACTTCCAAGGTATTTAAATTTGTACCTGCTTGATTTTAGTCTCCCCAACTTGTAGCTGGCATCTTGGTTTCCTCTAATTACTGATTATCATATATTCAGTTTTCTTATAGTTTATCTGTAGTCCTTCCTTTCCACTTTGTAACTACTTCCTGTAGGAGGTCTTGTTGGTCTTACAATGATAAAAAAATTTAAAAAAATATTTTTAACAAATTTAGGATTCTTTAAAATCTTTTGATTTGTTGTTTATAATCGATAATTTTAAACAATTTCTATCTTACATTATTATTATTATTATTATTATTATTATTATTTTAGTATTAGACTTCAACCATTTTATTTGTGTTGATATTTATCACAATTTCTATCTACATTCTTCGTTATTGATATTATTTTAAAACAATTTCCCTGCCATCTTAATGTTGCGGGTATTTATACAAATACTCTTATCTTGATATATTTATCGAGTACCAGAGCAAATAGTGCGAAACTGGAAATGAAGAAGCTTTCAATAAGAACTGAACTCGCATTTCACACCTTAGCAGCCTTACTTCTTCTTCCTTCTTCGTCGATTCTAACATCCTACCCGATTTCTGAGAAATATTTGAAGCATATGATTTTCACATAAAACTTTACTCTGTCGGACCGAAAGAAACGCATTTAGAATGAGCCTAAAATATTTTCAACCAATCGACTGCTCTGATAGTGAGAAAAAGTAAACGTTCGTTGGTGTAAACGGATGTTGGCATGAAAACAAAGATTTTACAATCATGAACACTTTTTTGGCTTCTGAAGATTTTTCTATTACAAAATGTTGAGTAAATATATTAAAACTATGTATACGCTGACAAATAAACCGGAAGGTTTTTATGATCATCGCTTGTGGTTAGGGTTAGAGTGACAAAAGCCCAAGTGTGTAAAGTAAAAATACACTGTCCGCCACTAAAAAGGTGTATACATTCAGGAAAGAAGCACTTGTATATATATGGTAATACTAAATTTATTCAGACATCACGAGATTAACCTTGGACTTTATAATCACAAGTGATGCTCAAAATGATGGCCTTTAGCTTCCAGGTATTTATTACTATTTGGACAACGTTACCTAAAGTGTCCAGTGATAAACATGCATTTTCAATTTCTTGAATTTAGTAGACGTACTTTCTAAACGTGGCAAAATGCTTTTCATTATATTTCTACTTTTTATTAAAGGCTTTCCTACATTGGAGTTGGGGTTAGCGGCCCGGATTGAGGAATCGGAGAATCAAGATCGAATTCTACTCAAATTCGTTACCATTCACTTACATGTAAATACCCTTGCGAAAGGAATGAATTCATCTCTTCTCTTTCTAGCTATGGATTTAATAGCAGGATAGATTTGTTCCTACGGCCTTGGCTAATAAACGGTCAAGGAAAACTTAGAATTCAAAACCTAAGTGGTCAAGTGATCGGCGACTAAACCGGATCACTCACCAGACTTTGGTTTAGTGAAGAGAGTAAACGGAATCCCAGAAATACAAAAATAAAACAAGAGCTGATAAAGAGCGGATGAACGGACATCTGCCCCAACTATGGGTTAAATAGCTTTACAAAAATGAAATTAGTCAATCGAGATGAGTACGGCTACGCACTTGAAAATATGGCCAATAACCTGTAACGTTATCGGTTCTGACCTGACATCTCAGCTTCGGTCATTGCCCACCCCACCGCCGTCACGTAGCTTTCTCTCTTCTGCCCGACCAACCATATTCACCTGACTTTATACCAACAGATTGTTTTATGTTGTGACTAGTACTATAGCCCGGCGTTGCTCGGGTGTCATGAAAGCTTTAAAACTAATCCATGGTCCTGGAGCTCAGACTCTTTGGACGTTGGCACGAAAGACTAAAAAGTAATAATTGTTTCCAGTTAAAGCGAAACCGTAGAATGAAAGAAAAATGAATGGATGTAAGTCAAATTTTGATTTCCTGGTATCGATATCAATAAGTTTGTTTCGTCGAAAACTGAATTTTGAAGCTAAATAAGTCCTCTGAGTAAATGGTATCATGGATGAGACTAAAAACTACAATTATACCAACTTAGAGCCAAACCCGAAGCAAAAACTAAAATAAAAGGGCTGAAAAAAATACAGACATACAGGCGGATAAACAGACACACACACAAACAAACACCTTGCCTTATATGTATATATATATATATATATATATATATATATATATATATATATATATATAAGGCAAGGTGTTATATATATATATTATCGATTTTCTGCACTATTGTAAGAACTGCAGCCTTGA
The DNA here is from genome assembly GCA_037127315.1 of Ascarosepion bandense. Lineage (NCBI taxonomy): Eukaryota > Metazoa > Mollusca > Cephalopoda > Sepiida > Sepiidae > Ascarosepion > Ascarosepion bandense. The sequence goes on from JBBBDQ010001000.1 coordinate 1,388,216, forward strand.
AACTTCTGAATATCGTTTCTTATGTCTTTGTCTATGAGTGTATCAAATTTGATTAAAATCGGACCACTTCTTCTATAATCCGATTTTTTCGATTTTCGATATTTATCGGGGGTACCTCGACACAAAACCTAGCTCAGAACACTCGCAGACGCTTATAGTACAACTGTGTAAATTTTCAAGAAAATCGGTTCAGCCGTTTCGGAATCTATAGGTAACGGGCACACACACACACAGACAGAGAGAGAGAGAGAGAGAGAGAGAGAGAGAGAGAGAGAGAGAGACAAAGTTCCATTTATAAATAAGTTTATATTGTGATAGCCAGAAAATATTTCGATGAGGAAAGCTTTCTCTTAGGAAAACCACAATCCATAGTTCCAAATCTTTTTCACATCAAAACCTGCGGAATTTTACTGAAAGCGTATCCTGGTGTGTGGCAAAAAGTCATTGCAAATAATGTTTAATGTAATAAGTATTATTATATAATAATTATTACAATATAAGTATTATTGTATAATAAACATTATAATATAAGTATTATCATAATATAATTCTTATAATATAAGTATTATAATATAAGGGAATCCAATATAATTTTAGGTAACCTTTTGAGGAATACATGTAGTAAACAAAAACAAAGTATTTAAGACTCAATACGTTCAACGAGGATGCATAATGGCAATTTGAAACTGGCCTCTCATATCTGGAAGATCAGAGTAAGTATTTTGAGAAACAAGATATGCCCTAACTTCTTTCACATTTGCCAAACACTTTCTACTTATTGATATGTAGACCAAGTTGAAATAGGATATTTAAATTTGAAACAAGCAGCAGACAGTTTGCAGAGCAGAAAGGTCGGCATTTTACTAGCAACTGCTTTATTGTTCTAAATATTTTAGGAAGGCAAAATCAGTTGAAAATGGAATATTTATTTTACTTTGTCTTTTCACTGAACTTTCTGTGTTCGTTTACAAATCGTTCTAAACCTGAAAAATATTGAAAATGTTTAAAAGATGGGGTACAGATTTTTTTTGTTGTTGTTAAAATGCAGAGAAATCGACAAAATAACAGATATTGTAGCATATGCAACATTGCAAGGTTTTATATCGGTCAGTTAAGTGCTATACGTGATACACTCTTGGGCGATCATGTCTCGAAAGAGACATGACTGACTGGGCAGAAGATTTTCCCGCGGTAGGTTGCCATTACTTTCAGTTGTAGACTGGTTGACAATCAAGGTTGTAGAACCCAATCTGCTATTTAACCCATAGCTGAATGGAGAAGCGACGGATTAATACCTCTCCTAAAGGCATTTGCGCGGAAGTGAATGCAACGGATTCAGCTAGAATTCGAACTCGGCTCTCCGATTTCTCATTCTGAACCGATATCCACTGCACCACAACGCGCACAACTTTATATAACTTTCTTTTAAGAAAAATTTTATATCTTAGCGACGATCAAGCAAGTACACACACACACACACACACACACACACACACACACACACATATATATATATATATTATAAATTATAGTATAGAACATGTACAAATTACAAATTTACTATAAAAGTTTACATTTTGTTTCGACATCGAATGAACAATGTCTCATCAGGTAGTTAATAATGATGGTAATAAAGTTTACTTTTGAAAAAGAAAATTCAAATATCTTACTTTCACTGTATTTTTGGATAATTTTCTTTTTCAAAAACAATGTTTATTACCATCATTATTAACTGCCTGATGAGACATTGTTCATTCGATGTCGATACAAAATGCACATTGTAAATTGTAATTTGTACATTTCTAAAGTATAATTTATAAGAAATATTCAAAGCTCTATTTCTATATTGAGCACTGTTTTAAATTAATGTTCAAAACATTCATTTAAACAGTATATATATATATAATGTGTGTGTGAGTGAGTGAGTGAGTGAGTGAGAGAGAGAGAGAGAGAGAGAGAGAGAGAGAGAGAGTGAGAGAGTGAGAGAGAGCAACTATTCAATATGAATCAAAATCCACTGTTTTTTTTTTTCCAGAATATCAAAGCGTTCTTCGTAGTGGAAACATGATGCTTCCTGATTTGTGTGTGTCTTTAGCTGCTACTTTGAGGATGGCCCCTGGTTTTTTTTTTTCAGGCGACTACGATTTGAGATATTTCAGATAATAACCGGAAAACATAATCCGGAAGTTAAACGACAAAGTTCAGTTTCAAGAAATTGGAGATTGATTGAAAGCTGGAAATAAACTTGATATTTGATACCCGCAACTTTTTCATTTCCTTAAAAATCGCAGCCTTTCAGACGTTCACCTTTTTTTCTGTCATTTTATCTTTACTTGCCGACAACTTCTTTTTTGTTTCGTTTTTTTCTTTTCTTTTTTTTTTTTTTTTTTGAAGTGATCCTCCCTTTTGAAGGGTTTGGCAAATCCATCCTAAAAACTTATAGTGTTACGCAAAAAAGCAGACTTTTTTGGAAAGTTATTGGTCGGTTGGGTGGTCCGAGAATATAGAATATCTTTAATCTGCAATAATCGGTATTTGATTGCTTATCTCAGGAAATGACTTTTGCTCAACGGTTTTTATTTCCTCCTTTACATAAAAATTTGAACGGCGTAACATGATCATGGCTACGAAAATTCTTCACCTGAGAATTTTGCCATTAATCTTTACTAAGTTGCCTTTGAAGTAGTTACCTCCAGTAATTCGCTGAAAAAACAAAAAAGAAAACAGCATAGTGTGGAGAATAAAGGCCCCAAACTTAATAAAAACGAACTTATTCATCAAAATGTTATTATTAAGAGGAAAGATAAAGTATTTTTTAATTATTAAAAAAAAAAATAAAATCCTTTCTAACACGTTCCAAATTTGGGTAAAAAATCTTAATAAGATTTTCGTCAGCGGGTAACGAATTCGCTATCAGAATTTACAGTGGATAATATTACGTAACTTTTTTCGGTGAAACACACGTTAATTTGGAAATTCTTGCAAAATCAAATAATTGTCGGATTTTAAGGAAACTTTCAGGATTTATTCTCAAATGAATTAATTGTTTTTTAAATTATTATTATTAGAAAAATCTTGATAAAAATATCTTTTTACATCTGTTAACTCCTTCCATATAAATTCATGAAATTTAAAGAAATTAAATTTTGTAGCGAAAATTTGTTTTATTAGTTAAACGCTGGACTCCTTGGGAAATGTAAATGTTGTATTATTTTTTAAAAACATTTGGTCTTTTTTTCAAAAATCTGCTCCGAATAGTAAAATAAAAAATGCAATAAAACTATGACATTATTTCAATCATTTAGCTTTCAATTAAAACCAAAATAAAAGTTTAAGAAAAAAATTTTATTTGAAAAAAACTTCAATTTAAAAGTTAGGTATCGAAAATGAGTGAAGTACTATGAACAGTCCATCAGTTATCCACATATATAAAATGAAATTTGCATTTATATATAATTAATACAAATATCCCGACTATAGAGTTTCGTAGACAGACCCTCCAACAATGAAGGGAGTTGGTTGTCAACAATGACAAACTTCAGGCAACTCCTGCAGCAGGCCCCTAATGTGATGTCCTGTACTCCTTTGGATCTTGTTGGTACTGGTCTAGGTGTACTATCACTCAAGACTGCGGCGACCTGTCACTCTACTCTCACCACTCGGTGGGACCACAACACGGGAGACAGCAGTCATGCTCGATTGGCACAGAGTTGGACGCCACGGGTTGTCATTGACAGTGAGAGGAATTTCTGTATTCCTTGAGGCAACTACCGCGCGTCTCAATTCGGTAAGACCCCGGACAGTAGGGTGTTGACCTGCGACGGTCTGCCTGAAGTTTTGTACGGTAACCGTACACCAAAAAACAGCAAATTGAAAAAAGAATCCAGTTTTTTGTCTCGCGAGATTGAATAGATTAACCATGAGCACAGGTCTATGTGATGACTTTTAGGAAATTAATGAGGCTCGAAAGCCTGCAGTGAACGATCGGACGCTAAGCACACAGGACAACAGCGTGGCAGATCTACAGGAAACACGAATTTCAGACAGTAGATCTCTAAAGAAAGAACCGTACACCTTCTGGCAGGGGAGAGGGTTTGATGAATGCAACAAACACAAAACCTGCCCAATATGATTGAAGCTTTCGCACCTGGCGCACAAAGAATTCTCACATTCCCTACATATGGAGGTCTTGTACTTATTACGTGCATCTACGCACCAACACTCCAAGCCGCGATTGAATTCAAAGACCACTTCTACGCTCAGTTTGATAACGTAGACAAGCGTATCCCAGCAGATGAACATAGCATTGTGGTATTCTAAAAGATGAACGCGTTGTCACCATGGTACAGGAAAAATGAGAATGGCCAAAGATTCCTAGAATTCTGCTGCTATCATAAATTGTGTTATACGAACACCTATTTTAAGAACAGGGTTTGCTTCAAAGTACCCTGGAAATATCTAAGGTCAAACTATTGGGACCAGCTGGACCTGGTCAAGACCAGACGCAACTCTTTAAACAACGTCTGCAAAAACCAGAGTTTACTGAAGCGCTGACTGCAAAACTGATCACACGATAATTTTCTCAAAGGGCAAGTTTAAACTTAAAAATCTCTATTATTCAGAAAAAAATGCCAGCTGAGTATTAACTCTAGCAAGACCAACTATCGAGATAAAAACCAACTCTTAGAATTCTTGTTGAAACCCTTCCCAGTGACTCATCACAGAGTGTGAAAGATGAAACTCCAAAATAATGTCTACAATGCCGCTGTTTTGACCTATGGAAGGAAGATACACGAGAGCAAAGATTGATTTGAGGCTAACGTCTCCACATTATAGACGGTAAGCGCAGGACGCTGATTAGATTCAAGCCAGTAAATTCTAAGGGCTCTGAAAGCTACTCATAGCAAAGCCCAGTAAACTGCTCGTCGCTGTGCAAATGGTTACTGGCTCCAGCTGCCAGACAGCATTTTACAGGCTTCGAACACTAGCAACTTTTAGAACAAGTATGAAGACATTAAACAAACAACTAGCAAACCAACAAAGGTGTTGGTGAAAGTTGGTGCTACTACCATGAAATCAAAGATAAGGAAATTAATTACAGAAAAAGACAGACAAATTGGCCCATGGGTAGAATACTACCCGGAATTTTACTCAATAGATATTCCATCACCAAAGAATCGCTTGATGTTATTGAGGGTCTGCCAATCCTGAAAGAGCTGGACTATTAGCATACAAAACTTAGTAGAGCTTAGTAAAGCCATTGACGATCTGGCTTGTGAAAAATACCGGGTGAAAATGGCATACCAACAAAGATTATCAAATGCAGTAAGCCAACTTTACTGAAATCATTCCATAGTCTCCCGAGCTTCTATTAGAAGGAAGGTACGGTTTCTCGGGACTTGCGCAATGTCAAGATACAAACAAGGAGTGATCAGTGACTGCAATAACTACCAGGGTATATCTCTTTTAAAAATTTTGGATGACTCTTTACCCGAGTGGTTTTAGCGCAACAAAGTTCATGATGATTGCATCTACCCAGAAGCACATTGTAGACTTAGGCCTAAGAGATCCACAGTTGACATGATCTCTCTACGTCACATTCAGGAGAAATATCATGAAAAGATGCCACAGTTGAACATGTTCACCTCGTTTCACGAGAAAATACAGAGTGTAGTCAGTTACGATTGTGAAACTCCAAGTCTCGTCACATTACAGTGGCGTAAGAAAAGGATTCGTTTCAGTACATACAAAGTGCGTTGTGGTGCAATGGATATCGGCTCGGAACGAGAAATTGGGGATCCGATTTAAATTCCAGTAAAATTCCATGCATTCACTTACGCACAAATACCCTTGGGAAAGGTATTCGTCTCTTCCTCCAGTTATGGGTCAAATAACAGGACAGACTGGGCTTTATAGCCTTGGCTGGCAACCAGTCTACCGCAGAAAGTAATGGCAACCTACTGCGGGATAATCTTTTGCTTGATCAGTCATGTCTCTTTCGAGACATGATCGCCTAAGCGTGTATCACGTATGGCACTTAATTGACAGACTAACTTCAGTACAGACTTTGTTTGACATCTTTTTCATGTTATTGATCTTTTCGTTCAGACAATCAGAAGTAAAAGTAAATTATTCAACTTGACCCGCCTGACGGCAAAGACCAAAGTGCATACAGTGCTCATCAGATAAATGCCGTTTGTTGATGACTGTAACACCCCAACTGTCCGGTCCGAACAATTTCTCCGGCGGCTGTTCTCCACGCTGTGATGTTTGCCGGGAGTTTGTTGAAAATGTCGGAGCCTCAAGCTGGGGGTACAAGATTGAACTATAAGGAACGAACTTCCACAACTTGGATGAGTTGAAAGGATGCTTTATTTCGTTTAGAGTTAGCCTTTTCGGTTGGGGCAGGCGAATGTGACACACAGCTCTAACTCTAATTAATGGAGATCAACAAATCCGAACTGACCGGAGCAAAACGAACGGAGGTTCCTACTTCAAGCACACGCCCGGCGGAACTAACTTGAAAACTCACTAACTTCTATTTATTTAAAATGAATCCGGAAATCCGGAAATCCGGAAATGCTTTAAACCACCGATTGATAAGCAATTGGCGACTGCAAGTCCGAAATTTCAGGGCACTTAAATTTTCCTTCTTTTGATGTGTAAACATTTTCCGGACTTAGTATTTTTTCCAGGATTTTTTTTTTATCTTTTTATCTTAATAAAGCTTCCGCCGGAAAATTCTTAATGTGTGGTCAAGATAGACTAAAAGACAGCCTTTGACCTGGTCATTCAAAAAAAAAACCTATTTCCTGAACTTTATCTTTTATCACATTAAATCACCGAGTCAAGAGTCAAATATTTACCGGAAGAGTGGTAGGATTTTAAACAGTAATCTGATACTCTTTTCTCTTCCACAATTTTCCTCATAAAAGAAAAAGCGTTTATTTATTTATTTTTTTCCTCTTCTTTTTCACTTTTGTTAAACGAAACATGTTTTTAATCTATTTTCTATTCTTAACCATTTTCTTATTTTAATCTATTATAATAAAATACACATTTTACAAAGCACCTTAATATACGCCTAGTTATCGTGTCACAATGACACAGCTCTGGCCACGCACATCACCTTGCACTTAGGAACAGCGTGTTGACAGAGGATGCGATTTTGAAGAGGAGCGCTAGATACGCCTTACCATCACTTCTCCTGTTTCCCGCAATCAATCGAAATCACTTCGAGAGTGACGAGCGGTTTTATGCGTCATTCCTCGGTACACTGACCTTTTCTCGGTCTCGGAAGCTATTGTATCATGCATTAGTGGTGGGAGTCGCGACGAAGGATTCTCTCTGTGGACGGTTCGACTTGTCGGCGACCGAGTCACGCTCTTTTTGGTTTTGAGTGAATTATCTCAGTGACCCTGAGTTTTCGTTTACCTGGCGATTAATTCGGAATAATTCTCAATGACATAATCTTCAGATGGGATTGGGCGGATTTGCCCAACTGCCATCGATGTGACCTTGTTTTTGAGGAAACGGCTTTGCAGTCCTTCTTCCATTGTCCTCATGTGTGCCCTTTCTGTGACCATGTCGGCGAGTTGACGGCTAGTATCGCCCCAGAACGGCTCGTGTCCTTTGATCTCCCATACTTGCATAATAATGTGTCGCCACCCCCCGCCCCGTAATCTAGAGTGAAACGGATGGTGTTTCTCACGTTACTTGCCGTAGCAAGAATGGTTATTTGGACAGCAGATGGAGGAAATTTTGCGGTATGAACGCTATTCTTATCTAGATCTGATTAGATACCTTGGGTATCAGCTCAAGATGAAGATAAAATCGAATGCGTTTAATAAGGACAGATTTCATCAAAAGGTGGATAAATGTAGGAAGCCTGTTTTGCATGAATGGGGCTAGCCTTGATGTTCTTTTTTAAGTCTCATTTAACACTGCAAACCCTCCCTTTGGTTAAGATAGACTCTCTTTGTGTACCTAGTTAATATTTATTTGTTTCGAGGTTTAACGACCTATCAATCCTTATGGGATTATTTAAGGTCATAACCAATGATTTTTGGGTAAGGTTATTTTATTTTTACAACATTTTTTTTTAGTATCAAGATTCATTGGGATTTGTTTTTAAGAGCAAGGTCCCCAAGTCCTACCCTTGTTATTTAACCCATAACTGGAGGGAAGGGACGGATTAATACCTTTCCCAAGGGTACCAGTACTTAAGTGAATGCAGGGTATCCAACTGGAATTCGAACTCGGCTCACCGATTTCTCTTTCCGAGCCGATATCCACTGCACAACAACGCACATCCGTCACTATACGCTTACAGCACTTGATATTCCCAAGCGGTCACCCATCAAAGTACTGACCAGGTTCAACGTTGCTTAACTTCGGTGATCGAGCGAGAACCGGTGTATTCAACGTGATAGGCCGTAAGCCCCCTAGTTAATGTGAGTAAATGTTGTTTCTAGCCTGTTCCCGGCATTCTCTTTTGTTATCGTCTACATCGAGATTCCCAATCTCCCTAGTTTATTTTTGGTCCCCCATTTTTTATCCTGACTGGGTCAATCTTTGATTTTCCGATTCCATTATTTATTTTATCCTTTTCCACTCCATTAGTGAGTGTGCATCTTGATTCTGCCTATTGGCAGAATACAGCAGCCACTCTGTTTTTTGTTTTTTTATGGAATGGACGAGTCTTACTATTATTTATTTTTAGTTTCCTGCTTTTGTTATATTTTAGTTTGTTTTAGGGTTTACCCCTACACACACACATTTTCATATCACTAAATTTTTAGGTGTATTTTTATAAATAAAAAAAATAAATTGTATGTAAAACAATACATTTTTATTCATGAGTTTCCCCGCACCCTTCTTTAGGTTCTCCCTGTGAAAATGTGGTATTGTGGTGGGTGTACGATTGGAAGATGATGGCAGTTTTCTTGTGTTGAATAAAAAAAATTTCATGAAAGTTTGAGTCATTAATCCGGGTGGCTAGATATAGGACAGGGAGTGATAACCAGCCTCAACCCTTTTTTCCTTTCGACCTTGTGCCAAAATTATTGTAATTTCGATAATAAATACACTTTTGCAAATAAATGATATGCTGTGTAGTAAATATCATATCTGCTTCAATTTTGACAGCAACAGAAACAAGCAGAAATTGAAATTCTTTACTAAAAGACTTTATAACTTCAAAATTAGAAGCACTTCACCAACGTCCCAAATCCCGGGAAACAATGGTTGGATGACCTTCAGGTGACACCTGTTGCACAAATTGCTTCTTACAGAGCGAGAAATTAATTCCTTTAGACTTAACCCCCCCCCCCCCCCCACGCGGTTAGCTTTCATATTTCATTTGATAATTGGCATGATAATTCTTGGGATTAATAATGGAGTGGTTACCCGTTGTCTTCTCCACGGTGGCTTGAGATACCGTTTCTAGTTAGCTGGCCGTTGACTTGTTAAGAGTTCTTCCGATCTTTGATAGGTTCTACTGGGTTGCTAACAACCCACCTCACTAGCAAGAACATGGAGTGGGATAACCGGTTTAATTGCCGACACTAGCATTCATATATATATATATATATATATACAGGCCGAGGATAAAAAGAAAATATTTTATATCCCTCTTCTCCATCTTGTAAAAAAGAAAGGGTTTAAGAATCGGAGTTACTAAGACAGGTAGGGTGAGAAAAGCGAATGAAATAATTAAGCTTTAACTTAATCCGAATACCCACTCTTTGTTACTGCATTCTCATATTCCTAGTCAGTCGTGCACGCACAAGAGAGAGACTGGAAAGAATCAGAAAGGATTAACAAATTTACAGAAAAGATTAACAAATTTAACAGAAAAGATTAACAAATTACAGAGTAGCTACGAAATTAACAGAATACATACATTAAAAGAATCTTGTTTGCATTTAGGAGTTTGTGACTAAAATATGCTCTACGACGCCATAGGCTTGGTAAAAACTTAATTAAAGTCGAAGCCTAAACAAAAAGTAGAAAAACCACAGAAAATGGGCCTAACATTAAACCAAGGTATTAAGACGACGCCGAATATAGAAATAACAATTATTTTTATTCAGAAAACTGATAAATCTACTAATTTTGTTGGTTTAAACAAAACTGACTACAAGAAAAATGGATGAATGGACATCAGCAAAAAAAGGAGCCCAAAATGCCAATTCCAGGTCGAGGCTACTAAATTCATGCAGGTAAAGAAATCTAAATACCAGGTAAACGTTCTAGCAGAAGTCGGCATGTGCGATCCTGTGAACCGAAGGCGTATTGGAATGGCCAAAGACGCATTCCAAAAGTTAAGCAAAGTAAAACAGGAAAATTTCGTCCTTTAATATGGCGATATGGCAGCGAATTTTGGATAATCTTTTCAGAGATGAAGGAGAGACTCGAAGTAAGAGAAATGCGGTTCTACAGAAGGATGCTGAGGATACCATGAACCAAACTTGTGAACAGCCACGAGGTTTTAGGTAGGAATGGAAACAAAATGGAAACTTATACTTAACATCAGAAAGAGGCAGTTGAAATTTCTGGGACACATAATGAGGAAAGAGGACCCGGAGAATCTGATACTCAAAGGGTGGATAGAGGGAAAGATTGACAGGAAAAAAGCAGCACGTGGCATACTTGATTGAATTAAGCAAACTGGTGACAGGGCAGGGTTTGGAAGAAATAAGACAAAATATCTTAAGAACTACAAGAGCAGGAAGATGTGGATTGTCATGATTGTCTACATTCTGAAAAGTCACGGCATATAAAAGTAGAAGACTACAAAGTAAAAAATGTTGTTTTTAACATTAAAGCTAAATTTAAAAAAAAACATAACCAGTTCTCCTCAAGACACAACTAATGATTCAATCAAAGAATCGAAGCACACAAAATGTTTAATTGAATCAAAGCACAGAAAATATTGAGTGTGTATCAACCCAGCCATTTGCGATTGTATCATAAAAATTGAAATCTCCACGCTCCATAATTTCACGAATTCCTACTATCTTATTTCTCTTATGTAAAAAAATTCAACTGATTCACAAATTAAATAAATTCTGACTTCACTCAAATATTGAAACTTTTATCTTATTAGAGGTTGAAAGTTTTTATCAAAATGTATTTGAGAACGACATTATAGATATATAAATACAAAATATACACCCACTTCTCATTAGTAAACCAACAAGTCTACCTAAGCTCATTTACTACACGAATTAAGTACAATATTTACATTATTTGGACTATTGTCTTCATCTTTGTTGCCATTTGTACAACGTTTCGGCCGTTGTACGCTCCGGCTTTCTTCAGGTGCTAGGAATATGAAACAAACAAACATATCTATATTCACTATATATATAGTGGATATATCATAAACATATCTATATCCACTATATATATCTATATCCACTAGACCATATGTCCTTATGGCACAGTGGATATAGACGTTGGTTAGTTCATGACTTGACTCTTAGAGTTTGAGTTCAATACCAGGCTACAGCAGTGGTGAACAAGTAACTTGCAGGGTTAGAGGAAGATAACTTCCAATCGAGGCTTTACGCAAAGACTGGAGTTCATATACCCCAGTGATTGTAATAAAAGGTTCGGTTCGAAATTCCTAGCACCTGAAGAAGGCCGGAGCGTACAACGGCCAAAACGTCGTACAAATGACAACAAAGATGAGGACAATAGTTCGAATACTGTAAATACTACCACATCTCAGAAATATGAACAAATACGAATTAAGTACCTTTTACGATCATAATGGTAACAGTTGTGCACAGACTAACGGCATAGTCATGGGTTCGTCTCTCAGTCCTATCTAATTTCTACATGGATCTTTTAGAAAAAAAAATCTAATAATTTTGTCAAATTTATCTGTTTGATATATTGATATTAATAAAATCCTAGACAGAATTAAAAATAAGAAGAAACTTTTTTTTTACTTATATTCTTAATAGAATTATTTCGGAGATTTTTGTAGAAGCAAATACTCGTCATTTTGCTAATTCACTATAAACCTACAAGCAAAAGTCGTTTTAATTACAAAAGAAATTTTCTCGCAGATATAAAATAGCTGTTATAAAAAAAAACATGACCGGAGCTAAAATAATCTTTTTTACACACATTTCATTGAGAATTCAGAAGCAAAAAAAAAAAAAAAAAAAAAAATCAATTATCAAAGATAAATTCTCCAACGACGTCGTCGACAAACAACAACAATAACAACAACAACAAAAAAGCTTTAAAGAATTTGGAGGGAGAAAATGTAACACAAACATCAATTCCGATATAAGTCAAAATAAAAACATTAGCTTCTATTCCAACCAGTTGATCTCTAAGTATCAACAAGATGAAAAAGCTATTAAAATGTGATTCGATATCGTGTGATGGCTACAGTAAATATTTATCATATTATTTCTAGAAATAACTGAAAATTTAATGGTTTTCCAACTTGAATGTTCTGATGAATTTTAATTCTTAAATTAATGACTGAATAAGCTCGTGACCATAAACTATCTGTAGTAATTTCTTAAAATCTTTAAATATTTGATCTTAAGAACTTTAACAAAATATTCTAATAACAGTCATAAACATGGATGCTGCTGTTTATTTAAAGTAAGGGGATACAAATGAAACGATTTGAAATTGTTCCCAGACTAACCTTATCCATCTCCACGGGTTTGGAAATTCAAAGATTTCCTTCTTCTAAACTGGTTGCCAGCTAAGGCTGAAGAATACCTACATTATTATTTAACTCTTACATGGAGGGTAGAAGAGATATACTTATATATTTCCTAAGTGCATTTGCGAAAAAAAAGGAATGTAACGAACTTGACTTGAGTTTGAACTCTGCTCGTTCCCAGTCGCTATTCACTTCACCATCCACACGTCGCCGTTTCACTACTGCCAATATATCAACGAAATCGATTACTAAAAACAAACAACGAAAACGTTCAACGTAATCCGACTTTCAACGGCAATAAATAAAAATTCCCGCTTTAATTTCGTTCAGTTAACTGATGCTTCTGTCGCATTTAAGCAGGCGGGGGTCTTTATTACTAACATGAATTTTGTTTACTTTCTTGTAAATATTCTTACTTGTCATTGTATATATTCATTAGGGAATTTTTTAAAAGTTTCTATTTTCTGCCCTTACCCACCAGACAAAATTGTACATAAGGGAGATAAGATTTCATAGACTATCTGAGGTATAATGGCGGCTGTAGTAAGAACGGTAAGTTAGAATGTGACATTATGGCGCAAGGATTATTGTGGTGTGCTAGGGTCAACGATCTTGAATAGCTAAGTTAAAGTTTTGGACAGAAAATGACCAGCCTTCACCAACCCCTATTTTAGGCCTTGTGCCATATTTGTACTTTTGTGCAATAAATATTGTTAACTGATGTGGGAGGAGTATTACTAACACTTATTTTGTTTCTTGAAAATACTTTAATTCGTCTTCTATATTATCATTTTGCTTTTTATTTTTATTGTTTGTTTTAGTCCTTCCACAACAGACAAGATTGTACATTGGGGAATTAGTGAGGACTTTAGGTAGATTCTGAGATATTATAATGGATTTCGTAAGAATGTGTTTTTTTTTTTTATCATATCACCCCGAGCAAGGCGGTAACGCCACTGATGTACAGGGGGCTACGTAAGAGTGAAAAGATTGGAAAAGAAAAAGCCGGAAACCACATCCTAAACAGGGAACAAGGGATGAGCCTCTTCACCTGTTCAATAGACGTGGGTGGAGTGTGAACCGGGCGATAGTTTAGTCTATCTACTCCAATTGAAAAAAAGAAAAAAGAAAAGAGTGAAAAGATTGGAAGAGAGAAAGCCGGAAACCACATCCTAAACAGGGAACAAGGGATGAGCCTCTTCACCTATTCAATAGACGTGGGTGGAGTGTGAACCGGGCGATAGTTTAGTCTTTCTACTCCCATTGAAAAAAAGAAAAAAAGAAAAGAGTGAAAAGATTGGAAGAGAGAAAGTCGGAAACCACATCCTAAACAGGGAACAAGGGTTGAGCCTCTTCACCTGTTCAATAGACGTGGGTGGAGTGTGAACCGGGCGATAGTTTAGTCTATCTACTCCAATTAAAAAAAAGAAAAGAGTGAAAAGATTGGAAAAGAGAAAGCGTTGTTTTGGTGTTAGGAATACTGCGGTCTGTTTGGATCAGTGAGTGTGTCTAGCTAAGTTTAATTCTAAGACAGATAAAGACCATCCTTTCCTCCACCCCTTTTTGACCTTGTGAAACATATATGTATATTTACGGATTAAATAATGTGATTGGGGAAGCCCTTTTTTTTTAAATAAATAAGTCCGATCATTTGCATTGGGTTTACCGTAGAAAAATATTTGAATTCATTTTTCACAGGATTTTATTTTTGAACGCCAGATGGTAAATTTTCGTTGTAATTCCTGACGCTTTTCCCCTTCAAATTTATCTAAAATAGCATTATCTCTGTGCAAATGTATATGCTGAACTCAAATCAGCTGTTAGTTAATGAAGAAACTTACCTTTTTTTATCTAAATGTCCATAAAAAATCGAACTATATCTCGCACTTTTTCTCTCCCGTAACTCTCACGAAGTCATGTAATTAACTGCAGAATGACGTGAACGAATTTTGGCAGTTTTTGGTCGATTTTTCTTCATTTACTGTACTTCCGGCGATGTACTTCCGGAAATTAAAGTAATGCGCTATTGTATTTCTACGCTTGTTACTCTCAATAACAGGAAGTAAATCGCCGGAAGTTTCAGTAAAGAAAGAAGATCAGCCAAAATTCGACAAAAAATTCTGCCTACGTAGAACGTCATTCTGCAGTTAATTACATGACTTCGTGAGAGTTACGCGAGAGAAAAAGTGCGATATATATATATATATATATATATATATATATATATATATATTATGGACTTTCAAAGCAAAAAAAGTAAATTTCTTCAATAACTAATTGTTGATTTGAATTCAGCATATACATTTGCACAGAAATAATGCTATTTTGGATAGATTTGAAGAGGAAAAAGCCGTCGGCACCTAAAACGAACATTTACCCGCCAGATTTTCGTTAAGTTGATTTTTTTTTCTCTTTTGTTCGTTTGTTTGTTTAAATTTAATTTTTCTTCTTTTTTTTAATTACAGGTTTGGCCGCCATATTTATTTATGTTTTCTGTCGTTAAGTATTACCAACTGACGGTATTTATTTTATTGTTTTTCGTTTAATTTTATTTAATCTTTTTAGTTTAATTGATCAATTGGTGAATAAAAAAATCTCGCCTCGTTAAGCACTTTTTTTGTATGGATTGATTGACAGGTCAAATTTGCATAGGTGGGGGGGGGGGGAAAAAGAGTCTTGCGAATGTCTGTCCGACACCGAGATCTTTTACTTAAATATACAACTCCTATAACCTCCATTTTCTTTTTGGGATACTTTGCACTCGAGAAACGTCCATCTAAATCCACTTGCGGCCAGAAGGTAAGCCATTTTCTCTCTTGTCATCATTACCTGATCAACATTTAACTGTATTTCTGGGATTAAATCATTATAATAGTCCAAATGTAAATATCGTAAAATGTGTTGTGCATTTTGTTTTTAATGATAGTTTTCAAGTTGCTACTTAAAATTGTGTCAAGATTAAATAGGGAAGGGGGAAAAAATTACTTTTACTTTTCGCCATTTGCTTTTTTTATTTCTACTTTGAAAGGAAATATTTTCCCGTGAAGTTAACGATGGAACTAATCTCTTGTTCTTTAGAAACCTTGAAAGGTTTCTTACCCTGGGGCAATGGTTATCAAGCAAGTCTTGGGTTCAAATTAAAACTAAAAAGTCCTTCTAAGAACTGTCTTCTAATTTCCTTACAAAACCTCACAATTCTTGTCTTTATCTCGTTTTCTACTCCAGTCTATATAAGGTCGGATTTCACAATGTGAGTCAGTTCATTTACAATGAAACTGGTATTAACCGACGGACGTCCGTTAATACCAACATGCTGAGTATATATTTATATGATAAATATACGTCATAGTTATTTGAAAAATATTCAAAATGATTTGTTTTAGAGGTGTCGGATTTTCTTATGCAAATAAGCAAAATGCGATATAAAATTTTATTTATAAATAAATCCATTTGTGGGCTACACGAACATATGTGTGATTAACATAATATTTTATACACATTTAATAAATTCTGAATGCATGCCTTTCATTTGTTCACTTCCTTTACCTCTCTTTCGGCTTCCCACCATTTCCAGCATGCCGCTAAGTTGTATTCCAGTTACACAGGTAAAAAAAAAAAAAAAATTTCCAAGATTTTAAAAAAAATAATCGCTTCAAAAATAATTTCATTTTTGAATGAGTACTGAAAGTTTCATTAAAATCCGACAATTATTTGATTTTTAGGAGAATTTCCAAATTAATGTTTGTCATCGGGAAAAAAAGTGGGTGATGTCACCATTGTTTTCCATTGTAAAACAGTTGTAAATGTTTTGGTTATCCGATAACTCAAATTAAAACAAGATTTCTGCCAAAATTTCGAAAAGGTTAGAATGGATTAAAAAAATATTTTAAAAAAAGGATGATTAAAAATTACTTGGATCTTTCCTCTTAATAATAATAATATAAACATTTTGATGGAAAAAGTTCGTTTTTAAGTTTGTTTTTATTCATACTATATTTTTTTTTTTTTTTTTTTGGGTAAATTTTCATTTAAGTTCGGCATATACATTTGCACAGAGATAATGCTAATTTGGATAAGTTTGAAGGGGAAAAGCGACAGAAATTAAAACGAAAATTTACCCCCCGCCTTTTCTTTTTTTTTTTTTTTTTTTTTTTTTTAAGCGATTTCAGGCAGGTATCTACGTTTAACCTTCATCAGCCTTTTGACCATGTATTAACATTTTACTTTTTCGCCTTTAAAATCACTTGTTGCAGGTTTTATTGCTTCTCATATCTTTTTCGATTATAGTTTTCTGCTGTCAAATATCTGTTAATGATGGACAACAAATTTTCTATTGAATTAAGATCTGTAAAAGTTGAAGCCATTTCATTACTTTGGTGTCGTTTTTGGCAAGATGGGAAATTGTCGGTTTTGCAAAATAAAAATGTGCATTTTTTTTTACCTAAAAACACTCTTCGGTTTAATGTTACGATGTTATGGCGTTTACCACTGAAAAAATACCTTATCCAAGGACTTAAAATAATTTTATCTTGACATAGTGTGTCCGCAAGTGGACATTTTGTTCACTTTCCCAAGTGAAGCGTATCATATCTAATCTGAAAGTAGACAGTCTCAGGATTTTAGAACTGGTCTATGTTCTAACTCCAAGTATTTGTCAAGTTATGATCGTTTGAAATTTAGGAAAACGTGTATATCTTATTTATTACTAGATGATCAGTTCTTATATATATATATATATATATATATATAAATTGGAATTTTGTTGAAATGAATATTATAATGAAAGACAGGTTTAAATTGACTTTCTTGTTCGAAAAGATCTGTATTGAGATTGGGGATCCTACAACACAAACTTTTATCAAATTAACACGATTTTTGCTATATTTTGACTTTTTTTGTCTGTGGCCCCACCCATCTTTGAGTAAGGTTAACAAAAATACCCGAGATAAATTTCTTTCTTTGTGTTGTGCGAATTGTTAAATATTAAAATAATTTGAATCTACAAGATATAAGAATTTTTCTCGAATATATTTCAAACGTACTTCGTTGCTTTGATTATTACCAACTTTTGGCACCAGATGCTGGTCACAAAATATCAGTTTGTCGTGGAACTTTCTTTACTTTTATCGGAAAATCGTGATCTAAACTTCTGTTTCTATTTTTCTTGGTAATGAAGCCATTTTCGGCACCGAAGAATTCTAAATGTGTTAAATGCAAAACTTAAGCACTTTACGCGTATTTAGACGGGTCACTTCAGTTCATGGTTTTATTGACCTAAATTTATTTTTAAAAATTCTTTTTTCTTGAACATTCCTCTTAAATGCAAACGACATTTAATGCAGTTCCAGAATTGAGCTGAAATTAGTTGAAGCTCAAAAGCTACAAATATCTGCTTGACTTTATTACGCGACCCCAATGTGTTTGAAGGGACCTGTAATTTTAATCCCTTCAATATAAACCGAAAACACTTCCCATTGTTGTCCTTTAATTCATGTTGGCTGACTTTTTCGATGAAGGCGCGTAGTAACTTGAAACGATTCCATCAAATATGGCACAGCATAAACTCAAATTACTTATTAACCAATCATTTTAGAACCAATAAAAAACAAAAAACTTCATTCGAACAAAACTTTAGGATTTCAAAGATTCAGCCGACAGATTTGGAAAGAAACACATGTCTTAGATTTACTGACCAATCAGAATGCTATATTTTTACTCTACCCCCCCCAAAAAAAGAACAGGTTGTTTCGTCATACTTACCGTTATATAAGGTTCAAAATTTACCAGTTTAATTAAAATCAAACTTAATTGACTCTCTGATACCGTTGCACATTCACATACACACTCTCACCGAACGCAAAGGCTGTCCAGTCATCTCAACTATTCAAATTTGCAACCCCCCCCCACACATACTCACAGAGCTTTTATGACTTCCATTCTCCAAACGAACGACTGCAATTTCCTTTCCACTTAGAATCATCCATTCCATTTGATCCATCTTCAAAGATGATTTTCTTATTTTTTATAATTTCTTTTAATCATCTCACCCCAGGCAAGGCATTCTACTGCCACTGTTGCGCAGGGGGTTACATAGAGGACAGTGATGAGAAAGAGGGGTTAGTTATAGGAAATGTCAGGAGGAGGGTAATAGACGGCTGAGAATACCGAGGATGGGGGTGGAGTAGATGGAAACAAGATCTTGAGAGAGTGGATGTGAGTTAGAGAGACGGGAGATGACTATTGACTTTGCATTTAAATTCCTGGAGATTGTAGCTGTCGCGGAAGCAAGTATATGGAAGGGAATTACACAGGTAGGAAGTGCGTGAAAATAAGCTGTTAGAATAGAAATTGCGGTTACATTTTATCGGTTTCACTGTAAAAGGGTGGGACCTAGGAGGCCCAGTGTTCTAAGTTCATTGGAGTAGAAGCCGTGAAAGTATTTATAGAAGAGGTACAGGGGAGCCACGTCACGCCGGTGAGACAGCGACTGCAGCCGAGTCAGTATCGGTCACATTACAGATTTTACGTCGGATTTTGTCAAGAAACCAGAGGTGAATAGCAGGGGTACCCGACCAGATGTGGCAACAGTATTCAATACACGGTCGGATGGTAGATTTACATATGTGCAGGATGGACTCGGACGGGAAAAACTTTCTGGCTCTGCACAGTGAACTGACCTTCTTAACAGCGAATTTAACAATGGATTCGATGTATTCATTCCACTTGAGGTCCGCTGAGAGTGTGAGGCCAAGGAGGCGTAGTGTTTTACTCTTAGGAAGGTTGTTACTTGATTTGAAACTACAATTTTGTCATTTCGTTTTTTTTTTGTTGTTGTTGTTTTTTCTTTTTCATGCATCTTCTCGAATTTTTAGATTTAATGTCAATTTTTTTACTTTAACTAAGTTTTGATGAGGCTATAATTTTGTTGACAGAAGGTAAGTTATTTAGAGTCAGATATAATTGTCAACTCCGCCACATCCAACCTATCTTCTCTTTTTCTGTGTGCCTTGCCTTTTCAAGACGAAGGTCATGGCCTTCCACGTCTCTCTATTGTCCCTGGTGGCTCTTAGCACACTTTATCCACGCAACCCCCGCTCTGCCATTCACCTACTCAGGTCCGTCAAGTCAGATTTTCCAAGCCCTCCTTCCTCATTGCATGTCCCGGGGACTTTAGCTAATTTTTTTCAGATGTTCGGCCGAAAATAGACCGAAATTTGTTGTACTACACCGAAAGTCATTCAGAAGTTAATTACATGACTGCGTTAGATTTACGGGAGACAAAATGTAGTTCGATTTTTTCTGGACGTTTAGATCAATAACTATAAATATTGTTGATTTGGGTTCAGCATATACATTTGCACAGCAACAATGCTATTTTGGATAAATTTGAAGGTGGGGGGAAGCCTTCGGGACCTAAAACGAAAGTTTACCGTAGTTTGCTTACTTTCATGATTTTAACCAATATTTCTTATAGTTTGCATCTTTCCCTGTTTACTTTTGCGACACCAGTTCCTTTCTGGTTTGTCTAATTCTTCATTCTTGCCATTTTAGCTGTTTTCCATCCATTCTCTTTTTCGGACATTTTTTAAAAAGCTTTCATTTCTTCTTTGCCAATATTTACATTGTATTTCTTTATTTTATCTGATCTTTGTCAAACTTTTCACAATTTGAACGTTTTTTTATCGCTCAATTACTTTCAAAGATCTTTTGAGACTATATCTTATCATACAATCTGAGGAACCACCATCGAGTGAAATGAAAAAAAATCTCATTACCCAAATAAATTACTGTAAAACATTTCTAATAAAGTACAAATATAACTGAAATTCTATATTTACCATATAAGTATATTCTGAGAGTTTTGTCAGAATCGCTCGATTAATACCAAAATAATGTGTATATTAAAATTTCACATAGGCCATTCATGTCTTTGTAATAATAATGTCCGTATGATAGAACGGCTAGCTAATCCTTGTTGCAAACACCTACTCAGACACATTTGTGTTTTTGTTCAACAGTCAGAGCATACCTGTGATTTATAGTGCAAATATTCTGAGTGGACATTAGTTACAGTTTCTCATTTATTTATCTATTTGTGTGCGTGCGCGCGTATCCGACTGGTTAGAACGTTCGCTTTACGACCATGAAATCCGGGTTCGAATCGCACCATGTTCTATTTATCAGGATGTCTTGATGTCATCGTCCTGGGGGTGGAATGAGGTGGTCCCGGCATGCAACACTGTTGTGCCCGGAAAATCATGTCACGATTCGACCCAAGCATTGTGGGTGGAACTGGCTAGATAGAATTGTTTTTCAATGTTTGAGCAAAGCACCAAGGGTTTTAAGCTTACTAGACTTGATCAAACTGATCACATCAGATAATGCACTTTCTCCCAGAAACAGTTACTCAGCATAATTGGTAAGTCCTCTGGCTTAAATGTGTCTGAGCAGGAGTCTGCAACAGGGATTGGCTAGCCGTCCTATCGTACGGGCATACTATTATTGCATGGTCTTGTGTCTTCCTGTCCATTTGTTTTGAATATCTATCACTCTTCACATATCTTCTCTCTGTTTCATTTTATATATATATATATATATATATATATATATATGCTATGATGACAGAAGATAAAATATTGGCACCAAGATGTCGGTTTTCATTTGGTCTTTGAAGATGCCATTACAGAATATACTTTTGCGTTACTTCTTGATATTGTACATCTACTTGTGCATATTCCTTATCGTCTGTTCCAGTCATTCGCTACCAAAAAGGGCTACTATATATATCATAAATTTCGCCAACAGGACGCTTACCGGCCAGTGATAAACATCAGACAAAAAATGGCGCCTTTGTCTCACCATTGCCAATGAAGATTGGCTTCACAGAAAGAGAAATATTCAGGTTCCAAGTTTCGCAACGGGATGTTGATATGTTGCTTAAAAGCATCCGAGATAATTATTTTCGGAAAATTCTTAATGCTTTATCTTCTTTTTTTTTTTTTTTTTTTTTTTTTTTTTTTTTGTCGTTATTGTTATTTAATTTTTTGACATATATTTAGTTATGTGTGCTTTGGATAAAACACCGTGACTTGTATAATCTTTTACCAGTTTTAGAACAAAACTGCCATTGTCATACATTTTCATAATGAAAGAAGAAAACGAAGCCATTCTGATATTTTAAAAAAGAAAAAAAATCTATTTAGAAATTTTGTTTGAAACATTTTCACTTTAATATTTGCTATTTCAAATAATATTACTATTAATTTTAAAGAAATAGAGAAAATAAGTAATATTCATCTTTGTTTTTTTTTTTGTTTTTTTTTTGTTTTTTTTTGCTATTCTTGTCGAATGACACTATGAATTCTTGTTTTATAATCAATGCCCCCTGCCATGAATCATTTAAGAACTATCCCATATATTGTAATAGATATAACCAGACCAATCTCTCTTTATATATGTAGTCTCTTCTCTATCTCTCTCGCTGTGTGTGTATATATAAATACAGGTTTCATTGAACAATATAGACAAGTTCTGTCTATTTTGTGTAAGATCCTTTCCTATGATCTGATTAGCTTGATAGTGTTGTCATGGAAAGACGACAAAATTTTATCAGGTCTGAGCTTTCGGCTTACATAAGCCATTATCAAAGGATGAACATTTAATATTCAGTGAACATAGAACATTTAAATTATTAACATGACAACACTATCAAGCTAATCAGATCATACGAAAGGATCTTACACAAAATAGACAGAACTGGTCTATATTATTCAATGAAACCTGTATTAATGACAAAATGCTGCCAAAATACACACACACATATATATATATATATATATATATATATATATACATCCGAGTGAATACAGAACGACGAATACTCACAACGTCCAAAACATTAATTTAAAACAGTGCTCGATATATAATATATAGAGCTTTGAATATTTATTATAAATATTATTTTAGAACATGTACATAATTTTTCTATATATACTCGCTACGAATGTACGTTCGTTTCAGCATTGAAGCCTCAATGCATCATCAGGCGAAATGTAAAGTACTGGAAATCCTTTTTTCTTTATATTTATTTAGTTTTGATAGAGGTGTTGGCTGGGATTAAGTGATAGGGTGATATGTCGTTGACAGTTGGAATTTTGGGGGACAGTGTTTAGATAGAGGTGTTGATGGGGGTTAGCGAGATAGGGGAATAAGTCTATGACCGTTGGAATTTATTTGGGGTTTTTTCTGAAGTGGTTGATTCTAGAGTTTTTGATTCTAGACAGTTGTAAATTTTAATTATCCGTTGGCTAGACTATATCTTTATGGATTTCTTAGAAGAGCCGATAATAGCGTGGAAATTTATTTTTATTTAAGCAGTCTTTACAGTCAATGTAAGTTTGCATGTTTAATCTTAACTTTGGATTTAGGGAATGTTTTTTGTAGTAAATTTTAAATTTTTGATTTTTTTAATTAGATCATTGTTTGGAAACCGTTTCCTCTATTAAATATTTAATTTTAAATTTTTTGATTTTTAATTAGATCATTGTTTGGAAAACATTTTCTCTTTTAAATTTCGATTCTCACACCTAGTCAAAATATGATTCATCTCATCACTAATTATGGTTATTGGCCTTATTTTATGATTAATATTAAACCTTATATATATATATATATATATATATATATATACATATGGTCCTGTTTTTGGCTCTTGTAGTATTTTTTAGCATGATTGTAATGTTAGCTCTCTGATGTGCTTGCAGTTTACTGTTTCATGCCTCTGGTTTAAAAGCTTGTTACTGTTCATATATTTAAGGATCTCAATTTTTTCTTGAAGACAGGAAACATGGTTCCTTTATAGATTTAGCTGTTCTTGTTTAAGGATTTTCCATTTAACTTTAGGTGTTTTATTTTCGTCTTTTAACTTCCAAAAGTATTTGGAGAGAGATGTCGTGTTTTGTTTTCTTTGTTATTGAAGGATGAGAGGTGATTGTAAAATCGCTTTTTAAATACCTTCATGGTATTTCCGATATACATTTTTTTCATCTTTAGGATTCTCCATGTATGAGATCGAACACATATATATCAGGGATTTCGTTAGACATTTGTTGTTCATGGGGCATTGGTTAGGGTTTCTACAGTTACAGGTGTTGTAATTATGGGTCGGACTGGTGTTAGTGTTGGAGTTATTTTTGTTGTGTGCTTTTAATATTTTGTTATGTACTTTATTTTTTCTAGATCATTGGAGCAGCTATAGCTTAGTTTAATTGTATTTTTATTTAATATTTTATTTAGAGGGTTATTTTTGAGGAAATGTTTATTAGTTGAAGAAATTTATGCCCCAGCTTGAAGTTAATTGATTGATTAAAAGGAGGGAGGGTCATACCATATGATTTTTCGGTTCCTATTTTTGCTTTTTGAATTTTTCCACAAAATTGATTTCTGTTTGATATCCGCTATCCCTAAGGATTTTAACGTAGATTACCTTGTGGTTATCAAATATTTCTTTACTGGATGAGTGTGTGTTAATGCGGCGTTCTATCGATGATGGGATGTTTGATAATAGATGGTGGGTGGTTAGAGTTGGGGTTTATATATTGGGTTCGCATTGTTCTTCATGTAAGGTTGGAAAGTGTTCGATACTAAGTCTAATGTTATGTCTAAGAAGTCTACTTGCTTGATGTTGGGATTAATCACTGTTAAGATCAAAGGATTTAAAGACTTTATGAATTAGTTTTCTAGTTTTATCGACCTTACCTCCAGTTGATTCATTTATCATGAGCCCGTTATCTCTATATAGTCTTATATATATATATATATATATATATATATCTCGTACATTGAGTGCTCGATGTATAAAAGTTAGTTAATTGCCATACATGATACACGCTTGGGCGACCATGTCTCTTTCAATTCATGACTAGGCAGGGTTTTTTGTTTTCGCAGTAGGTTGCCATTTCTTTCTGTAGTAGACTCGTTACCATCCAAGGCTATAGAACCCAATCTGAATAAAGGACAACGCACATCCGCATTATCAATATAATTATTTCCGAAATTTAAAGCAAAGAAACAAGAGAGGATGATGACTACACCGAAAAGTCGCTCTTAGATTCTCCGAACAGAAGGGTCTATTTTACCGGTACAATTACAACTCTGCCTATTTAACGTTTATCTTAGCATCAGATTGAATCAAATGCGAAATTCGTCCAAAACCTTACAACTTGTGAAGTTGACCATCATGCCAAACTTTGAAACTTTTTCGAGAGTAGCAGCCAGAGTGCTACTATTCTTATCTATAGACTTTTTTAGTAATAACCATTAACACATCAGTTGCTTGTCTAGAGAAACAAAAGCCTTTCTTTTCCCAAATAAAGGAAACCATTGCGAAGATGCTAAACCAAAAAGGGGGCAGGAGACAAAATAGATCGATAGATGAGTCACTCACTTTGGTTGAGTTGCTAAAGCAAGGACCACAGAAAAGAATTTCCAACAAGTAGGATAGGCAAGAAACAGCAAGGCATTTATTGTAGAGTTTAAAGAGAACAGGAGCCATTTTTTTATCATTTTTTGTTTAACAAACTTGAAAGTCGCGTATAAAATCTCTTTTTTAACAATTTTGTAGAGAATATTCGGGTTTGATTGCTTCAACTGTGACTTTTCTCTTAACTTTTCCTTTAAATTTCTCTTGGTTTCTTGTGTCTGGGTGTGTGGTTTGTGAGAGAATTAAATATTGATTCGGAATTCGAAAAGAAATGCTATATCCTACCTATTTCAGAAGATGACGTTTAATTTTTTTCTTTCCTGCACTAAATATGTAAAAACTAGCCTCACCTACCTAGCATCGTAAATATAACTCTTGCTTCTTATTCACCTTCTTGAATATCACAAGTTGATAAAAATTATGATTGTGTAAGACATTTGCTACTATAAGTGATAATCCGACTATTTGGCTGGGGATTGTCACTTGACTAAAATAAACTCCAAAACGTTTTTTTTTTTTTCTAATTGCTCACCGTCATGCACGCTTCTATTTTTTTCACTAAGAAAAATAAATTTTTAAAAAGCAGAAGTTAACAGCCTTGAAATAAATTCAGCACAAAAGAAAAACCCTTAAAACTGCAGCTGTTTGTTTTAAAAACTTTTATTTCATGAGTGCGTCTCACATTTGAGTCATAGTGCTATTGTAATATTCGTAAAAGATGTATTTAAAGATACATACATTAAGAAAAAAAAATCTTGGTTTCATATATATATATATATATATATATATAAGTTTCGTTAAAGACGATTGCAATTAATCTTATTTAATTTTTCTTGTATTCGTGTTTTCTTTTCTGAACACAAAATGCAAAATCTGTAAATCGACTTGCGAATAAATCTTCATACAGTTAAAAATAAAAATCGTCCTTGATAATGGCCAAAATAATAACCGAAATCACTTGGATGTGCAGAAATTTTGGACAGGTTTTCCACACTTTGTGACCCGGAAAGAAAGCAATTTCACAAACACATAAAAAATTTAAGTTTTAATCGCAGTACCTTGTCAGTCGTCTTTAACGAGATTTTTATAAAAGAAGACTTGCTGCCCAAATACACAATGTGTCTCTTTCACACACACACACATATATATATATATATATATATATATATATATATTGTAACAAAGTTCTGGAACTCTTAGGTTTTTTAACCAGTTATTCATGCATTTATTTTTATAAAGAGTGCTTGATACAATATAACGCTCTACGTTTGTAATAGTTGTTGCAATGTTTTATAAATTCATAGTCTCACTACACAAAAATGTTCGCGTTTCGAAGCTAACCATGTATTTTGGTCGCTTCTCTTCGGGTGATCAAGTTGATATGAAAATTATCTGGTGAAAAAAACCGTTTATTTGTGGTGAATTTGTTTTTTAGGTGAAAGTGGGGTTGGGATGTGATTTAGATTCTGTTGACTTTATTAAAGTTCTAGAGTTAGGTGTTTGGGGGAGGTGGCTTAGTTCAGGATAGGTTTTCCTATTTATCTTGTCTGGATGTAGTCGTGGTGGCGTCGTAGGTGCTGCTATTTGGTTTGGGGGTGAGTTTATTTAAATTTTAACCAGAAATGAATTTTAACGCAAATATTTCTCGTTAAAATTTAAATAAACAAATAAGCACCCCACCCACACGACCCCTCAAAAAATGCAATAAATACACATAACCAACCCCGTTAATAAATAGAACAAAAAACGTAGAAACAAAAGACAACAAACCACACCAACAATAAGTCCAGCTACCTGTAAATAGTAGAAAAATAAAATAAAAAAATAAAATATCGACACTGCAAAAAAACAAAAAATCATATACCCAATACAAAATAACCAAAATTAAACGATAAAGTGACCAGCCCCAAAACAAAACACATACCCACCCCTAAACCAAATAACAGCACCTACAACGCCACTACGACGACATCCAGACAAGATAAATAGGAAAACCTATCCTGAACTAAGCCACCTCCCCCAAACACCTAACTCTAGAACTTTACTAAGGTCAACAGAATCCAAATCACATCCCAACCCCACTTTCACCTAAAAAAAAAAAAAAAATTCACCACAAATAAACGGTTTTTTCACCAGATAATTTTCATACCAACTTGATCACCCGAAGAGAAGCGACCAAAATACATGGTTAGCTTCGAAACGCGAACATTTTTGTGTAGTGATACTATGAATTTATAAACCATTGTAACAACTATTACACCATATATATATAATCGATTTTTGCACTATTGTAAGAACTGCAACCTTGAAACTTCTGAATATCGTTTCTTATGTCTTTGTCTATGCGTGTATCCGATTTGATTAAAATCGGACCACTCCTTTTATAACCCGATTTTTCGATTATCGATTTTCGATATTTATCGGGGGTAACTCGACCCAAAAGCGAGCTTGTATTTTTATTGAAGATAATTTTTTTACAATAAAACTTAGCTATAGCTGCCCAATAATCTAGAAAAAATAATTAAAGTACATAACAGCAAAATATTAAAAGCACACAACAAAAATAACTCCAACACTAATACCAGTCCGACCCATAATAACAACCTTCCGTAACTGTAGAAACCCTAGCCAATGCCCCATGACCAATAAATGTCTAACGAAATTCCTGATATGTTTTCGATTTCATCCATGGAGAATGCCAAAGATGAAAAAATATATATCGAAATACCATGAACGTATTTAAAAAGCGATTTTACAATCACCTCTCATCCTTCAATAAGAAAGAAAAACGAAACATGACGTCTCTCTACAAATACTTTTGAAAGTTAAGACGAAAATAAAACGCATAAAGTTAAATAGAAAATCCTTAAACAAGCAAGAACAGCTAAATCTATAAAGGAACGATGTTTCCTTTGTCTTCAACAAAAAATTGAAATCATTAAATATATGAATAGTAACAAGCTTTTAAACCAGAGGCATGAACAACAGTAAACTGCAAGCACATTAAAGAACTAACCTTACAATCATGCTAAAGAATACTACAAAAGCCAGAGCACCCCCTAGAAATCTTTCTAAAAAGTTAAAAATTCTATAGAAAAAACCGATTTACTAAATTCTAAAGTAAGGTTTAATATGCATAATTAGATTAATTATAAAAACTGTCCTTAATACACACATTAAACTTCAAATATTACCTTAAATACAAACACACCTTTTACCTGCTTTCCTATTACCTTAAATTTTTAGCATTAAATGTATCTCTTACATTAAATCTTACCGCAAACGGTGATCTAATTAAAAATTTAATAGAAAAAATCGATTTCCTAAACCAAAATTAAGATTAAATCTACAAATTTAGATTAATTATAAAATCTCTGCTTAAACACAAAAATATTCTGTACAGAATAAGCATCTTACCCCTAACCTGTTCCTCTAAGAAATCCTAAAGGATATCGTCTAGTCACAAGATAATAAAAACTTACATTCTAGCTGCTAATGTTAAATCTGTCTAGATAACTCAAACACTCATTAATCAACCATTTTAACTACCCACACCACTTTCTTCGAAATTCTAACGGTCAATCCACAAGACTTGTTCCCTTATCACTAACCCCCACCAATATCCCACACACAACTGACCAAATATAAGAAAAGAGGCTTTCCATTCCTGTCGACACCACCTGATGAGACATTGAAATTTCAATGTCGAAACAAATGTACTATTTGTAGTGGATATATTAAAAAAAAAAATTTCTGTACATGTTCTAAAATATATATATATATATATATATATATATATATATATATATAATGTGTGTGTGCGCTGACAGCTCCAGTGAGTGACAAGCAGTACGAATTTTGATCGATTCACTGCTGATATCCTATCATTGCTCACCGAATCAGGGAGGCACTGGGCAACAACTTAGTGGAAAGTGTTCAGACGAACTATATTTTTAAGTTCAAACTTTAGGACCCGCTACGCCATGCCTGTTGTATCAAACCACTCTCATTCGCATTTCAGGGGAGAAATGTAAATTTCACTGACCTGTTCAAGTCTAGGTTCAACCGTTATTTACTCACGCACCCCATAATCTGTCCCTCTTACTCTATAGCTCGAGTGGCTCTTGGGTCATGTACAGGATGAACATCATTGTAAAAAAATATCAGAGATAAAGCGTATATAAGTATAAAAAAAGTGTGAATAGTTTAACATGGAATTAAATGTTATTTTCAGGTCGTCTATTTTTTTTTTTCCAATGATATGGGCAACATTAATTCATGATCGAAATCAAAATTAGTAAATTGTAACTTTAGGAATCATGATGTTTCCTCATTTCCCAGAGTATTTGCTTGCAAATAAGAATGCAAGAACATACAAAAACCTATTCAAGAGAAAAGGGGAAACTAGTGATGACAATTTTATGCACATCACTATTCTTCAGAGATTTGTTAAAAGAAGATTGTGAAAAATACAAAACGTAGGAAATTAATATTTGATTTCTTTATTTCCCTGATCTAAAAGAGTTAAAACAACATTTCTATATTTATGTATATAATTAAAGCTAAAATAAGCATAAACTGTAATTTTTAAAAAATCTTTTTTTTGTTTTTTTGTTTTACTTATTAGATGTACGCATTCGTACAAAGTTTTCCTGCTGTTTGAGTTAATGCAACCAAAATTTGAAACTAGATTCAAAGGAGAGAAAGCTGTTTGATATTTGCCTAAAGATGAACAAAAGTAATATAAGATTGAAGTGACAACGAACCAATATTACTTACGAAATCACATGTCCCTTACAACATAACAAACAAGACTGACGTTAGATCCCTTTGACCACATCTCTATTAGGTCTCATTGAAATATACGTGGAGAACTATCAAACACTATCTGTAACATACTTGTCAATAATATTGTCACAATATGCTGATCGTGTTGGAAAATAAAACATTCCTATAACTCTAAGTACATACCTCAAACGAACTATACATTCATTTAAGTCAAAATAAAATCATCCTTGATAATGGCTCAAAGTATAGCCGAAGGCGTTCGGACAATTTCTACATAATTTAGCACCATAAAAATTAACGGCAGTATCTTATCTGACGTTTTTAATTAAACTTGGATAAAAGAGGGTTTGCTGCCCAAATTATATATGTTTACTTAAACGTGACTGATATATGATTACTCTTATTTGAGTAGACGCTTCGTTTGTTTATTAAACAGTATATTTGTTTTCGTCTACTCAAATAAGAGTATCCGCTAAAAATAACGGTTAATAAAAAAACCTATTCCTCCTTTCAGGAAGTTAGGTGTGTGTATGTGCGTATATATATATATATATATATAACTACTATAAAATTATAGTTTCAAAATGTACGATTTTGTAGTGGTTACTTACATGTTCTAATGTAACAGTTGAATAATAAATATTTATTGCTCCATTTTTATATAAAGCTTTGTTTTAAATTTTTTGAACGTTGCGATTTGATTCTTCGTTCATTTGCATTTCTGTGTGTTTATCTCTCTTCTATGGATGAGGGTACATGTTTCATAAATGTTATTGAGCATTTATCCTCATCCATGGACTATAGAATTAGAAGTTCAGCAAATGACGAACTGTTTAATAAGCATACTAATATTTATAACACTGCCTTAAAAATTAGTAGATATTCATTGCAATTTAATGCATGCCATCTTCAGTACATACACTGCTTCAGGTATTACACTGAATTTTCATCTTTCATATTCACTCAGTTTCCTTCCAACTCCATGACTACACAGCCTGGCTGGTTTAAAACGAAATACTTAGTCTCCCCTCTTAAAATACTGCTTATCTCAAGATCATTTTCTATTTGATGCTTATTGCGCTACGATGACCTCAAGAAACATTATCCAATATTGAAAAGGCAATATTTCTCTATTGAAGCCGATGAGCAACAGAAGGTAAACGTTGGGTTAGAGAAAATAAACTCAGATACAAATGCTTGCCCAGGATGATGCGAATTTTAATTTTCATTAAAAAAAAATAATTTCCTGGAAAATATACCCAAGTCGCTAAAAATGTATTTCTCGTTTTAGGGGTCTAATTCTCCGTTTTCAATGATGATCAGTTAAGTGCCATACGTGATACACGCTTTGGGCGATCATGTCTCAAGAGACATGACAGACTGGACAGAATATTATTTCGCAGTAGGTTGCTATTGCTTTCCGCGGTAGACTGATTGCCAACCAAGGCTATAGAACCCAATCTGTCCTATTATCTAACACACAACTGGAGGGAAGAGAAGGATTAATACTTTTTCTAAGGGTATTTGTGCGTAAGTGAATGCAAGAAATTCAACTGGAATTCGAACTCTGCTCCCCGATTTGTCGTTCCGTTTCGCTATCCACTGCACCACAACCCACATTCCGAAGCCATAATAACAAGCCAATTTTGCAAGCCATTTTTGAATAACATGAGTTCGATCCTCATTAGAGGAAACTATCATTATAATCTCGTGCCAAACTTAACGAAGTTCAGTTCATAACAGCATTAAGTCTCTCTGAGATGAAGTATTGTATTTACAAGAATACATGGCCCAGTTGATAAAAGCGTTGATTGATGGAGCCTAAAAGTGACTCGACTCAAAAGTTGAGTTCAAGACTTGGCAAAAACCTTGGAGGGTTGAGTTCCCAAGAGGAATGAACTTAAACTGAGATATCCGAAAGGCATGGCACGCGGAATTAGAACAATGTACTTAGTAGTTTGAATAAAGGGTTCGGTTCGAAATTCCATCAAATATCACCTGAAGAAACGTTTTGAACATGGCTATAAAGATGAAGACAACAGTTCAAACAATCCAAATTGTGCTAATAAATCTGTTTTATATTCTGAACTCGAAATCATCTACTGGTTAATTACTTTCATAAACAGGTTTTAAAATATTTTTTCTTTCTCTTTTTCTCTCCCCTCTTTCTCCGATAGTTTTTGTTATTCGAATTGCCGAAATTTAATATACAGGTTGCGACATAAGTTCCACCCACATAATGGTAAGATGATTTTCTAAGCGCAGCTTAGATGTGGCACAAGGGAACACTCGGCGAGGATCGAACTCGCTACTCAATTGCAATGATTCCAGCGTGACAAGCTTCCTAACCATTACACCACCTCGAAGTGACCCACCTACATAATGGTAAGACAATTTAACTATATGAAGACCCTATTTCCGCTAATCCCTTACCATTATGTAGGTGATATTTATGGGGCGTATTTCTGGTGTACTCTGTATAACAACAATTATTGAAAATATATATATCTCCGAGTGAATACAGAACGAAGAATTCTTTCCACGTCCAAAACATTGATTTAAAACAGTGTTCGATATCGGTACTCCGATGCAGAAACGGAGTACCGATATCGAGCACTGTTTTAAATCAATGTTTTGGACGTGGAATTCTTCGTTCTGTATTAACTCGGATATATATATATATATATATATATATATATATATATATATATATATATGTGTGTGTGTGTTTACTATTTCACTATTTAGATCATTCGTACTGTTATATTCTCGAAGTTTCGACCGTTGTACGCTCCGGCCTTCTTCAGGTGATTGAAATTTTGAACTCACAACTCCTTGGGTCAAGTCAATGGATTATTTCAGCCAACGTTTTCATCCACTGTGCCATGTGTCCTTGGTTGGAATGTACAACGGTCGAAACGTCGTGAATATGGATGAGGACAACTGTCCGAACAATGTAAATAGTTACAATGTCTCATCTCAGAAATATAGACAGATATTGAAGGTGAATATGGCAACAAAGATGACAACAGTCCAAACAATGTAAATCGTGTAAATAATTACAATACCTCATCTCAGAAATATAAACAGATGTTGAAGAATTTGATTCATATTCTGATCCCTCATTTGGATTTGAAAAGTTGTTTGTTGAAATTTTTTTTAATCATTTCACCCCAAGCAAGGCAATTTTACTGCCACTGTTGCGCAGGAGGTTACATAGGGGGGGAAAGTGATGAGAAAGTGGGGCAGATTATAAGAGGTGTCAGGAAGAGGGTAATAGAAGGATCAGGATACTGATGGGATGGGATGGAGTGGATGGAGAAAAGAGCTTGAGAGAAATGATGCGAGTCAGTGAGAAAGGAGCTGATTATTGGCCTTACATTTAAATTCTTGGAGGTTGTAGCTGCCGGGAAAGCAAGTGTACGGAAGGGAATTCCACAGGCGGGAAGTGCGAGAACAGAAGCTGATGTAGTAGAAGCTGCGGTTACATTTTATCGGTTTCACAGTAAAACGGTGGGACCTAGTTGCTATTCTAGTAGCACGAGTAAATTCATACATGCGGGGGGGGGGGCACCAGTGAGCTAAGTTCATTGAAGCAGAAGCCGTGAAAGTATTTGTAGAAAAGACAGAGGGAAGCCACATCACGCCAAAAAATAAAAATATGGTTTCAATAGCAGATAATTAAGTTTTGTGACGCTGCACCTCTTTGGATCGATCTCACCATAGACTTTCGCTATATTGCAATTTGTATGCTTTTTCTTCTCTAGGGCATTCTGCTGACCGCCAATATGCATGTCTGCCTTTTTTTTATTATCTTCTAATACCTTCGTCACTTTCAATAAATATTTATGGGCATATTTTTTTTTTCACCTGGTTTTCTTTTCGTTTTCTTGACGCTTTTTTTTATCTTTTCTCTTAGTTTTCCTTTACAATTCTTTCCACCACTTTTTCAATTTTTTTTCCAGTTTATCCCCCTTAAATATTAATTTTTCTCGGTCAGAAAGCGGGCCTAATTCTAACTTAAAGGAGATTATGGCCAGTACAGATACTAAAATTCTAATCCTAAATATATAGGACTCAATACAGTGGTTTGCTATATTAGCTTTCTAAGTATTGTCACGCATCGAGATACTAATAGTGGCCTAGGACAATGCTTCAAGTGCAAGGCACCCAATGAGGATCTAGCTTGTTAATCATTACTCAACGGCAGGGTGCCTACAAACATTACATTAATTGCTGAAAAAGCAGAGGAAAAAATTTTGTTTGTTTGTTTCCCGTTCTCTTCACTAAGATGAGATATAATAATGCTACCTTTT
>JBBBDQ010001000.1:1427500-1432500 GCA_037127315.1 Ascarosepion bandense
ATGACTCTGCTTCTCTGATACTTTCTGCATTCTTCCAAAATGTCGTACATTCGAAAATTATTAATAGTAGTAGTAATTCTCGTAGTAATGAGAATATTCCAACGAGTATCTTGACTTCTATTGTTTATCACTACGTTTTGGATGACGAATTCTTCGGCCTTTTAATGATTCATTTCCGGGATTTATTCGTTTTACTATCGTTTGTCATTTTGGTCAGCAACATCGAGAAGACTGGAGAACAGACTGGCCGAAACGGTAACCGAAACCAAAAAAATGAAGCTAAACGTCCAACATTGATCTATGCAAAACAACGAATGCAATTATCAGCACCTGCATTTAATAGTACATAAGATGTTTCAGCGATAACAGTCCTGGGTATGACGACAAACTACTTCCGGCAGCAAGGCCTTCTGATCGGGAGATTGGAGGTTTTTAGGAACAAGAAACCACACCTTAATTGCTATTTTTTCCATGTTCATCTTGCTCTGGAGTGGTAACACCTGTCAGGGTTCCAGTTTTGGGTAAATAGTGAGCATCCACCCAAAACAAAAACACTACGAAAGAATAAAAATACATTTTAATCATGAATGTGCGTTGTGGTACAGTGGATATCGACTCGGAACGAGAGATCGGGGTGCCAAGTTCGAATTTCAGTTGAATTCTTTGCATTCACTTACGCACGAATATCCTTGGGGAATGTATTAATCTCTCTTCCTTCCAATTATGGGTTAAATAATAGGACAGATTGGGTTCTTGAAAGAGACATGACTGACTGGGCAGAAGATTATCCCGCAATAGGTTGCCATTGCTTTCTGCGATAGACTGGTTGCTAGCCAAGGCTATAGAACCCAATCTGTCCTATTATTTAACTCATAACTGGAGGGAAGAGACAGATTAATACTTTTCCCAAGGGTATTTGCGCGTAATCTGGCTCTCAACAAAACCCACTTTACATCAAAGAAAGCTGATCTAAAAACTTATTTCCTACAAAGAATATAGGCTTACGGCCATATCCCGTTGAATACACCGGTTCTTGCTCGATCACCGAAGTTAAGCAACGTTGAGCCTGGTCAGTACTTAGATGGGTGACCGCTTGGGAATACCAGGTGCTGTAAGCATTTAGTGACGAATGTGCGTCGTGGTGCAGTGGGTATCGGCTCGGAAGGAAAAATCAGTGAGCCGAGTTCTAATTCCAGTTGAATACCCTGCATTCACTTAAGCACTGGTATCCTTTGGAAAGGTATTAATCCGTCCCTCCTCTCCAGTTATGGGTTAAATAACAAAGGTAGGACTTGGGGACCCTGCTCCTTTAAACAAATCCCAATGAATCTTGATACTCGAGAAGAAAAAAGTATTACTAGACACAAAAGTTATATAAAAACAAATTGTTGAAAAAAAAGGTATTACCAGCAATAAATAAATAAATACAGTTTAGTTGGCAATAAATGACCCGCCGAGGTTGATATGCCATAAAAAAAGAAAACAAAGAATATATACTGTATTCATACAAATCTATTGTAAAAATCTTGTGGGCATTAAATAACCCATGGAGGTTGATATACTGTAAACCAAACCAATCAAATGGCTTCACAGAAAAATACATTCATGGTGTAATGCCGGTGCTCGCTCAACTAGACCTCTTCGGCCTGCCCATTAACTCCACTTTTGCCTCACCCTCTACATTATATCGGCTTGCATATTGTGAATACAGAACATGTTAAATTTTATTAATTTTTCCCTTAATTTAATTATTTTGATTTCATTAGGAGAAAATGTACCCCCATCAAGGTTTTTGCACATCGACTGGTTGAATTTTTAAATGAAATCTGGTCGTAATCCAGGGGGTCATTAAATATATATATATTTTTTTTTTTTTTTTTTTTTTTTAATCATATCACCCCGGGCAAGGCGGTAAGGCCACTGGTGTGCAGGGGGCTACGTAAGAGTGAAAAGATTGGAAAAGAGAAAGCCGGAAACCACATCCTGAACAAGGGATGAGCCTCTTCACCTGTCCAATAGACGTGGGTGGAGTGTGAACCGGGCGATAGTTTAGTCTATCTACTCCAATTGAAAAAAAAGAAAAAAGAAAACAGTGAAAAGATTGGAAAAGAGAAAGCCGGAAACCACATCCTAAACAGGGAACAAGGGATGAGCCTCTTCACCTGTTCAATAGACGTGGGTGGAGTGTGAACCGGGCGATAGTTTAGTCTATCTACTCCAATTGAAAAAAAAGTGAAAAGATTGGAAATGTTGAGTGGGGGGGGGGAGTGGCTGCATTAAGTATAAATGAATGATTTATTTTGCAATTTATATTTCGAAAGGCTAAACAAAGTCATTAACTCTCCTTCAAATTCTACAGTTATAAGTAATCAGTGTTATTTAGTCATATTATTTCTTTGTAATAATTTTATGTTGCTTGGTTCATTATATTTTTTCCCCTTTAGCATTATAGATACGTGTTCCTCCGGCTTCCCTCGGGTGTCGTATTTTGGAATGTCCCAGCTTGCTCTGAGGAATTACGCAAAGACAACCACAAAACGCAGTCACCAGATGTAAAATTAGTCTTAAAAGGGGAAGCGTATATTATCCTTGAAGCCGGATTCAGCATACCGGAATGCAACAGATACCCGAAGATATCCGGTAAGTTGGCAGTTGAAATATTGGGATAAAACAGCGAATCTCTCAATAACATTTTTAATTCTTTAAAATTTTAATACCGATGATCATTAACCGCTATGAAGCCTCTTACGTTTTTCTCCGACTCTTTCACAAGACTTTTTTATTCGACAGCTTCATGGCAAGCCAACTTGGGGAACGATTAGTTAAACTACTTTGGATAGCGAACTAACCAAAACATTACCATAGTTTTGGCCCAAAAAACATCATTGATGTGCATTTTTGAAATTTCATAGAAAAGAGACTGTACTTAGTTTAGGATTTCTAAAAACTGCGGACGACTAATGCTATATAAAGAGCATTTCCATGTTCTATAAACTTGTGTATACTTTCTTAGGGCATCTTAACCCTCTAGGGCCATTCGTATCATATTTGATACAGTATGAAAACAAGCCTTGAAAGAAATATTTTCCTGAAAAATTTTTAAGAAATATTTTATAAATTTCAAATGAAAGCAGTACTGACTGCTCAGTCAATGAATACCAAATGTTTCCTTATAGGGAAATACCAAATGTTTCCAATACCAAATGTTTCCTTATAGGGAAATACCAAATGTTTCCAATACCAAATGTTTCCTTATAGGGAAATACCAAATGTTTCCAATACCAAATGTTTCCTTATAGGGAAATACCAAATGTTTCCAATACCAAATGTTTCCTTATAGGGAAATACCAAATGTTTCCAATACCAAATGTTTCCTTATAGGGAAATACCAAATGTTTCCAATACCAAATGTTTCCTTATAGGGAAATACCAAATGTTTCCAATACCAAATGTTTCCTTATAGGGAAATACCAAATGTTTCAATACCAAATGTTTCCTTATAGGGAAATATCAAATGTTTCCAATACCAAATGTTTCCTTATAGGGAAATACCAAATGTTTCCAATACCAAATGTTTCCTTATAGGGAAATACCAAATGTTTCCAATACCAAATGTTTCCTTATAGGGAAATACCAAATGTTTCCAATACCAAATGTTTCCTTATAGGGAAATACCAAATGTTTCCAATACCAAATGTTTCCTTATAGGGAAATACCAAATGTTTCCAATACCAAATGTTTCCTTATAGGGAAATACCAAATGTTTCCAATACCAAATGTTTCCTTATAGGGAAATACCAAATGTTTCCAATACCAAATGTTTCCTTATAGGGAAATACCAAATGTTTCCAATACCAAATGTTTCCTTATAGGGAAATACCAAATGTTTCCAATACCAAATGTTTCCTTATAGGGAAATACCAAATGTTTCCAATACCAAATGTTTCCTTATAGGGAAATACCAAATGTTTCCAATACCAAATGTTTCCTTATAGGGAAATACCAAATGTTTCCAATACCAAATGTTTCCTTATAGGGAAATACCAAATGTTTCCAATACCAAATGTTTCCTTATAGGGAAATACCAAATGTTTCCAATACCAAATGTTTCCTTATAGGGAAATACCAAATGTTTCCAATACCAAATGTTTCCTTATAGGGAAATACCAAATGTTTCCAATACCAAATGTTTCCTTATAGGGAAATACCAAATGTTTCCAATATGATACGAATGGCCCTAGAGGGTTAAATATCCTGTGCTAAGATTTTTAAAAGTGTACATTTTTAAGTTTAACCCAGTTGACTGTATTACGAATATTTTCAAAGAATATTATTTTGAGTTTGTGTATAAATCATGAATAAAGGTGACCCGCATTTCTATTTCTCAGACCTGTCAATCATCTCGGGGGCCTATGGGTAAGAAATATTTACAGATGTTCAGTAAATTATGCACTACACTATGTATAAATAGATCTGGACACTTTGATGATTTAAGCAAGCTTGTCTCGCTAGATTAAATACGACCGAGTTGTAAATTCTATTCTCACTGGAGGCTCCATAGTTGTGGCCTTGTGCCATAACTAAACTACGCTTAGTAAATCACTAGAGTAAGTATAAACAAACATGGTTAGTTCGATGGTTAGTAAGGTTGTCTTGCTACATAAATTACAACCGCATAGTCAGCTCCACCCACACTGTATTCCACACTTTTGGCCTTGTGCCACATCTAAGCGATGCTTATAAATCTCTACAGTAATATAGACAGATTTGGGCACTTCTGTGTGACGTGATGGTTCGCAAACTTGTTTCGCTCTACCAATTACATTTTAGTGAGTTCAATCCTGACTGGGTGCTCCATACTTGTGGCTTTATGGCACATTCTTAAAATACACTTAGTAAATCATTATATACAAATCCGCCAAACTTCTGACTAGCAGGCCCACATTATACCTGTGGCCGAGTCTCTGTCTTTTTTTGACAAGTTAAAAATTTGATGGGGT
>JBBBDQ010001000.1:1437500-1570000 GCA_037127315.1 Ascarosepion bandense
TTTTCCTTTTAATTCAAGTTTGGAGTATAATTGTATTTAGACGAAGTTATTTCAAGAAATCTAAATTTGTATTTTTTTTGGGGAAGTAAATGTGAATTAGTTTTATCAGTTTTTCGTATAAAGTTGTATGTTTAATCTTAATTTTAAGTTTAGAGGGTCGGTTTTTTCATTTTTTCTATGGTTTCATTTTTTCTATGGTTTCATTTTTTTCTAATAAAAATAGTTATTCAAATTCCCAGTATTTTTTGGGGGGGGTGATTGTTGGGTTAGATCTCACGTGTACTTACAGTTTATTTTTTGTGTATGATATAATTATTCTGAAGTAATATATTTAATCTTGATTTTGAATGTATGAATTTTGATTCTTTTTCAAGTTTGGGAGCCATTTATTTAATTTTGATTTTTCTAGTGCGGAATATTCTTGTATTTAAGTAAGGTTATTGGTGTAGGCTTTAGTGATAGACCTTCCTTTAAGGATTTATTGGATCGATTTTTTTTCTATAGCATCTTTTATAATGAGGATGTCAATCGAACTCTTTGTATTTCTTAGCATGATTGTAGGGTTAAGTCCCTAATGTGCTTGCAGTTTACTGTGGTTTCGTGTCTCTGATTTAGGAGCTTGTTACTATT
This sequence comes from Ascarosepion bandense, assembly GCA_037127315.1. Taxonomy (NCBI): domain Eukaryota; kingdom Metazoa; phylum Mollusca; class Cephalopoda; order Sepiida; family Sepiidae; genus Ascarosepion; species Ascarosepion bandense. Next base: position 1,438,131 of record JBBBDQ010001000.1, read on the forward strand.
TATATACTTAAGGATCTATTTTAAAAAATACAAGTGAAAAACTCTATTCCGTATACTTGCTTCCTCAATAGCTACAATCTCCAAGAGTTTAAGTGCAACATCAGTTGCGATCTTTATCTCACTGATTCCCATTTTTCTCTTATCCTTTCTCCGGCAACTCCTGTATCTTGTTCTTTTCTCTCTCCTCTCCTCATACTACCTTGCTTAGAGTGAAACGATTATAAAAATGACCAAAAAGTAAAACAAAACTACATCAGAATCAAGAAATTTCAACAGCGGTAACACTTAAAATGGATAGCACGGGAAAAGAAAATAATGCTATAATCAAGTTACTGGCTTGTTTTGACAAGAAACTGCCATCAGTACTAGAAAGAGTTATAACAACTAGTGGGCTTGAAAAGTCGAATATCCGAAAAGTTGTTTTAAGAAAAATAAATGATTAATTTCAGCTGACAGTACCGCTAACTTTCCTTATAAGGAATAGGCTATTTTTGTTGAATCGCAGTCTAATGGCAATGTTCTCTGAGTCCTGGGACACGCAGGTAAATTTGGATACATTTTCAGTGCGGTCTAATCACTAGGAGAATCTTCTAGACGAGTGATTCTAGACGTGGGCCTGAGAAATATCTTAAATGCACCTGGAGACGCCAGAAGCAGTGTAGTCAGTCGTTGTGATTTATATTTTGTCCAACAGAACTTTTTTTACTCCAAGAAGGAAATAGTCGGGGAAAAATGTTGTAGACAATTTTATCCTCTAAAGAAAGAAGTTTTACTTTCTTTCTTCCTTGAACAACTGCCTTGATATTTTCTGATAGATTAAGAATAATTTCTCGCTAAGCGACTTTAATTGTTGCATTTCTGTGCCGTGGATTCTGAACAGGAATGACCATTTTTTTTTTATCTTCTACAAAAACATTACTTTCAACACATCGCATTTAACTTCAAACCATTTACTGTGCAGACATCAACACACCCATTTCTAATGGCCGTCCACTAACAAGAGCTGTCGTAAATTTGTTAATCTGCTCTCGGTGACGTTATCTTTCTCTTGGGATTAAATTTACTCTCTGCATCAAATGCTAATCATCATATAGTATTTTATGTGAGTCATCTGACACAACCATTTGCCTCTCAATCATGCATTCCTATTTAAATTTCTTCTTTTAAACATTTTTTAATCAGAATACAGGATTGTTTACTTTCTGGGCCTCGTTTTTCAGTTGAGACCCTTCAAGACATTTTTCATTCCATTACTGCTTCGTTTGGCGGACTTAGTGCTGTAAGAAGCAGATAGAATGCGTATGGTTTTTAAATCCTTCAAGTAACTCATTTAAAATTTCATTTAAGTGCCTAAGATGCCGTGAGCAAAACAAAAGTAAAACTATTTACTTTCTTAAAGATCTCTGCTGTCCATCTCACTGCTCAGTTGAGTCTGTTTGTAATCAGTTCATAATTTGTACGATTGTCTGATCAAAACAGAATGAAACCGATGAAAATGATAACACAATTTTGAATGTTAAACCTCGTTATATGACAAACGTTATTTCAGAGTTCATCTATGTGCCCTATTGTAGTATTTGCTTGACGAAGTGTGGTTGGTAGAGGAATTAATGACCGCTTGGATCCTTTCTCCCAGTTGCTCTACGTAGACTCCGTTCCCTGCTCACCATAAACAAAGCACTGTGTCCCGAACAACGGTATTGCCTTCACGAATCGCTAACAGCCGACTAACTCTGAAACAGAAGTTGGCACTTTTTATGCGTTTTCGGTCTTGGGCAAGAAACCTACATTTCTCGCATGTCAGAGCCTCGTTCCAAAACTGCCTTGCATGAGCTCGCCTCGCGGTTCCATGACTTTTACAAATGTACAGACAACCCGCCTTCTCTTGCTTTGGCGAAATAAGTCTCCGCCATACCCACCCACTCAGGACATAGGCGATAATGGCTACTCTGTGTGTTTAAGTTAAAACGTGTAAAGAGGTATTTTCAGATCCATGCCTTTTTTTCACGAAGGTTTTAATATAAAAAAAAAATTAAAACAGTTCTTCTAGGACTTGAATTCTTTCATAATTTTCATCCATTTTCCGTTTCCACGCGCTCGATTCTTTCACCAACCATTTCTCATTGTCTATTTTTGTCTCATAAATGAAACGTCCATATTGTTTCTACAGTTGACACTTATACTTTGTTTTTCAGGGGAAGGGACTTTCGTAGAACATTGCTGTGTTACCGATTATAATTTGATGCTGAAGCTTTTTTTTTTTTTAAGCTTTTTTTTTTTTAAGATGAAACTTCCAAGTTCTGAAACCTTCTATAAGGAAGTGGGAATAAACGATTGAAGGAAAGAAATGAATGAATTTAAGACGGAAGGAGAATTTGACATCATCGCTTCCATTCAGATAACTGATTTTATTTATAATGTATTAAATAAACAACAGTGTATGCGAGATTTTGTGGGTATCGTAAACTTTAAAAGTGCTATATTTGTCTGGCCTTGATTTATAGCATCAACTCTTTATGGCCATTTAATGTCGAAATTTAATTTTTGGGGAGTATTAGTGATTTCTTTTGCAAATGTATGGCTGGTATTTTTCTTTTCCTTTATTTTTTACAAAAATCTTTTACTGGAAAACTTTACTACTATGAAAATGTATTGCTGGTATATTCTCTAGAATATTTTTTTATACATTCATAGTGTTTTGACCCCTGTTTGTAGGCCATCTAGTTGCTTATAGCTGGATCCTAACAGGTGTTATCACCCTGAATCAGGGTGGATAGAGGAACAACAGAAATTAAGAGGTAGTTCCACGCTCCTCAAAATCTTCTAATCAGATGCAGTAGTTTATCGTCAAACCCAAAAGACTGTTTCAATTTTATGCTGCCAAAAATAATTCTTTTAAAATAAACGTTAGATTCAAGTATAATAAAATTACGAAATTTGAAATGTACTCCACCTACCTACCTTCAGATCAACAATTTACTGACATGACACATTTCGGGGTCTACACGCATTTGTGTGTGTGTAATTCTTTTGGAGACAGGGATAAATTTCATACAGTGCATGAAAGTTATATTTTCACTGGTGGTCTTCGAAATTAATATCTTTTGAATAGGATAAGTTGTTTTTTTATTTTTTGCTAACCTCGCCAACCCTACCAAAAAGCAAAGTGTCATCCTGGGGTCAATTAATTTGCGTTGGCGTTCTATCACTGAAATGCCACACGAAATCCTTACCATAAGCTTTCAATCCAATTGTAAGGGAAGGCAAACCACTGACTGAAGCGTCGACATGAAAAACTTAAAACTGGCACACATATATGAACAGATACTACACTTTTCTTCTGTCACCAGTTGTTCTGGCATAGAACGAAGAGGCGAATGTCTCCTGGTGAGGGAACACTCGAATCCTTCTGCATAAGATTGAAAACATATGCAAGCAAGAGATGACGGTTCCATTTCCAACTTGTTTTAAAGACTGAAAAGAAAAAATTAATGCGTTTTATTCATGAATATAAAAAAGTTTCTCTTTTTTTTTTTTTTTTCTGAAAATGTTTTAAAGAATGGCATTATGGCTATGTGCGTTGTGGTGCAATGGATATCGACTCAGAACGACAAATCGGGGAGCCGAGTTCAAATTCCAGTTGAATTCCTTGTATTCACTTATGCAGAAATACCCTTGAGAAAGAGCTTAATCCGTCTCTTCCCTCCAGTTATGGGTTAAATAATAGGACAGATTGGGTTCTATAGCCTTGGCTGGCAACCAGTCTGCCGCAGAAAGTAATGGCAACCTACTGCGAAATAATCTTCTGCCCAGTCATATCTCTTTCGAGACTTGATCACCCAAAGCGTGTATCACGTATGGCACTTGACTGACTATGGCTAGTGTGGATTTTACAAATAAATTTTATTAACTTTAAATAATGTGATAAGGCCGTCAATGTTGAATGTTAAAATCGGACGTATGGTCAGATTATTAAAGGACGCGCTTTCTTTGTGTTTTCTTTCCTTTTATTTCTTTCCTGTCTAGACTTCTATCACGACTAAGAAATTGCTAGAAAGAATGTGTCGCTTGATAACTAGACACATTGACCTACTAAGGGAGGAATTAAAAGTTGGTCACCCACTCTCACGTGACATGCACCACTAAGTGAGATTTTTTAATTGTAATTTCAGTTTTCCCAATAATCTCTGACCTCGAGAGGTCATGAGTAAATTGACTCTCATCGGGCGCTCATGAGAGATGCGCCTATGAACTTGATTCTATTGTTTCGTAAGGAATGTAGAGAAGTATATCATTCCAGAGGATTCTGGATTTATTCAGCTGCTTGATGTGCAGCGAATAAAAGGATATTATTCTCGAAGACCGTCGATTTATTCGATTAATGGATGTGTAGAGAATAAAAGATTATATCCGGAAAATCATGCCATTTTTATAATGGATTTAATTTGATTACCGAAGAGGAAACGATGTTCTCGTATCATTCAAATGCCGTTCAGCTTATATTGCGAAAAGAACAAGTACCGATTTCATTTGGATCTTTTAAAGAGATTCTGTCCGTTTGTCATGATGAGCATTTGAACTTACAAATTCATGAATCACGAATGCTTGAACATCCAGTATAAGATAAGTACTTTCATTGATTTTAAGTTATCTCTTTTCATAGTCTGTTGTTTTTGTTATATAAAATTTACAAATGTTCATCTTGCGTTTGTTGTTCGTTGACACCGGTGTCGTGAGTTCCTATCTGGGCGAACCCATTTTTTCTCTCTCTGTTGAAAAATCGTAACAGATGAGGTATTGTAATTATTTACACTGTTTAAATTGTTCAGACTGTTGTCGATTTTGTTTTATTGGACTAAGCTGTCCGTTCATTATAAAAAAAAAAAGTGTTGCAAATCTATAAAACTTTAAAAGAAACGTTGATGTATTTCACGAATATGAAACGATATTTAAGTTTTTCTTTTTTGTAATTTTTGACTGTATATTTTTATGGTGTTCTATTAAGATGGCCATACAGACATTAATAAACTAGACCTTTCAGTGTAAGGGCCACATTAAAAATACAATTTTATAGGCCCTATAAAATTGAATTTTTAATGTGGCCCTTACACTGAAAAAATTGCCCACACCTAGAATAGCGCTTATCATCACGGGAAACAAACTTGCGAACTAAATTCGATTTCCGTCTACGTAAAGATGTTTATTCTCACTTCGTATTAATTCTCTTTGGGCATAATTCCAGTTCTCCTGAACTCTGTGAAATCGCCAAAATCTTTGTCATTTGTAATACACGCTTGGGCGATAATGTCTCGGAGACGAGTAGAAGATTTTCCCGTAGTAGGTTGCCATTACTTTCTGCAGTAGATTGGTTGCCAACCAAGGCTATAGAACCCAATCTGTCCTATTTAACCCATAGCTGGAGGGAGAAGCAACGGATTCATATCTTTCTCAAGGGTATTTGCACTTAAGTGAATGCAAGGTGTTCAAGTGGAATTCTAACTCGGCTCTCCGATTTTTCGTTTTTTCCGAGCCGATATCCACTGCACCACAACCAAACTCCTTTATCTGATCCAGAAGTAGAACAAAAACTGTGCCGCCTGTTGTCAACCTTGACAGGAATTAGTTAGACTGTTTTTTTTTTTTCAAAAACGTTTATGAAGTTGTAAAAATATCTCTCCTAAATCTAACAAAGATGTTATCGTCAATGAAATAAATTCTAACTATAAATAAAAGTTTAAGTGAATTTAGCGTAAAGAAAAGTGACTTTGAATAAAAGAATTCTAAAGAATAACAAAATATTTTCTTTCTTCTGCCAGAAATAAAACCTGTACTCATAAAATTTATACAAAACTTGTTCTAAACTATATTCAGACGATTGTGGTCATTTTTGTTGTTTTTATCACTGCGTTTCGGCCATTGTTCTCTCAGAAATTCAAACAGAAACAAACTTGTTCGCCTGCCTTTTTACTTTCTTTATTGCCCTTCCATATGCTGTTTCCCCTCAGGACGTTAACGATCGTCGCTCTTAGTAAATGTCATTTTTTTCTATCTCTCCTAAACACTGTTCTGCCGCCCATTTACATTGGCTTGTTAGGGAAGTTATGCGCGGGTTTCTTCCGTCTCTCTTGCCTCCACTAAGTCATGTGAGTTTTAAATTTTCCAAGTTTTCTTTTCACATGTAGATACTTCAATTGTCACTTTCTGGTGTTTTCTTTTTGTTTTCATGACCTCTAAAATTTCGTCGTTGCAAATAGTATTCTCAGCATCCTTCTGCAGTACCATATTTCTATTGCTTCAAGCTTCTTTTTTATCTGTGATTGTACAATATTCACTGTCATATACGAAATATCTTTTACTTGTTTTATACAGTTTCTGCATTCAGGAGAGATTTCCGTCGACCCCTTTTTTTTTTTTTTTTTTTTTTTTTTTTTTTTTTTAAGCGTTACGCCTTTCTGTTGTCTTTTCATTGATCTATCAAAACATAAATGGCGACTATATTGCAATGAATAAAACCGATTGTAATTATGGCAATTTCAGCCAATATATTGTCATTTAGAAAAAAAAACTTGCATAATTTCTTGGAATTTTTATAGTGAAGGGACACGTGATGTTTTTTTTTTTTTTTTTTTTTTTTTTCTCTCGTTTTCTTGGGGTTTGTTTCGTGGTTTGTTTTTTTTCTTGGTTAGTTGTTTTTTGTTGTTGTTTTTTTTTTCTCGATTCGTACTTTTTAAAGGTTTCAACAATTTTCGGCCCAAATTGGCATTAAACCCTCTTACATCACTTATTTCTCTCCAAACTGGTAAGATTTTATAAATAGCAAAACAGCTATTTTTCGTGACTTGTGGTTGCAACAAAAATATTCTCTTGAAAGCTTTAAACTTTCTCGACTTACATTCTCCTCTCAGCTTTAAAATATCGGTCGACGATGAAATAAAAATAAAACTCCCGCGGATTGAGGTAGCTTCTGTCACTTGAATGACGAGTTCGCATCACATCAATTGCTTCCTGTTCGTATTCTGATATCGGCACATCCCGATGGGGTTCTTTTTCGGATACGGAAAGGATCTGATTTCCACTTCCTCTCGGAATGCATTTGCCATATGTGGGGTTTGGTGTCTTCAGTTTCCTCATAATTATCGCCAACAATACACTCGACCCCCTAAACCTTTATGATCCAAACCTGACTCTCTTTCTGCCAATCTCTTTACTAATATTTGTTTTTCTCTTGCATCAAGCCAAATAGCGCGGTAGTACGAAAAAGACTGCGTTACAACAATCTACCAATAGATAACAAGCATGTTATGCTACTTCGGTTTGAGAACTGTAAAATATGCACTTATCTCAGCCATGTGACAGAACGCCTACCATCTACCCAGTCCTCATGTCATCCAAGCTGGATAAATCATTAAAAAAGAGGTCGACATAGAAAACATTTGCCGAGTTTTTTAAATTTCCGTTTTCACATATGAATCTAATTTGTTTGCGTACGATTTAGTGAAAAATACATGGCTGGTCATCGTATATTGAGCAGGATAAGGCAGAAAAAGAAGATACAGACAGAAAGTGATTGAAGAGTAGTCAGTCAGTTAAGTGTCATACGTGATAAACGCTTGGGCGATCATGTCTCGAAAGAGCCATGAATGACTGGGCAGAAGATTATCCCGTAGTAGGTTGCCATTGCTTTCTGCGGTAGACTGGTTGCCGACCAAGGCTATAGAACGCAATCTGTCCTATTATTTAACCTATAACTGGAGGGAAGAGACGAATTAATACGCGCAAATACCCTTGGGAAAGGTAAGTGAATGCAAGGAATGCGAACTCGGCTCTCCGATTTCTTGTTCCGAGCAGATATCCACTGCACCACAACGCACCTCCTAAATATGAAGAGTAGTAGTAAGAGGTAATAGATAATTTTAGTTGTCAGCACCCATAGAATTTCCACGTATCCAACTAGTTGATTAATTTTCAAAATGAACAAATTATTATTATTATTTTTTTTTTTTGGTCCTTACGTATTATCGGGAGGACCTTTGATTTTTACTTTTTCTTTTTTTTTCCCCGCTTATAACACCAAGGAACTGGAAAAATCAGGCTTTCATCACCTCAACGTCAACCACAAGTACAACTTTGTGGATTCGAACACCGGGGCTCATACGCAGACAGTGGAACGCCTATGGGGATCGACAAAGTGGCGAAACAAGAAGCACTGTGGCACTGCACGTCACCATTTGGAGTCGTATTTGGCCGAATTCATGTGGCGGAAGCATGTTGCCTGTACTGATGTCTTTGAGTCACTTTTGGAAGCAATTGCGACGTTCTGGCCTCCGGAATTACAAATGTAATTCCATTTTATTGTTTTAACCGTTTCAATAAATAATTTACTTTAATTTTTGAGTCGTTTTTTTAAAGGTCCTCCCGATAATACGTAAGCACCTTTTTTTTTTTTTTGATCAGCGAAAAAAGAAACAGAAAAGTAAACCAGGATTCAGCAGTATCACGTCTGAAGAACTCGGCCTCGGTGCAACATAACTCGTAAAAGTGCATAAAGTGTGGCACAAGGCCGGAATATGGAAAAAACTGGTCATAATTGTTCTTACATTTAACTCAACTAGTAATGTTCACTGACCCAATCATACTAACAATAAACTTTTCACATTTATATAAAGACACATTGATGTCACACTCACCGAAACAACGCATTCTCTCCATGAACACCTAAACTACTCTAAACTACTATCCCAATTTTTACAAATATGCTGGGATGGGAATAATCAACATTTCATTTTTGACCACATCATAAAATAACCTCATGATTTTTGTGTGTGTGTGTATATATATATATATATATATATATATATATATATATATATATATATAAAAACAAGTAAACAAAAAAGTTAATATGGTGCTCTCCGTGCATGTTAACTGTTCGAAAAATACAGTGGAAATGTCTGAAACGAAAAATACAGAAAAAGAAATGCTACCTGGTTTCCACCCTGTAACGATTTTTAAGTGGCAATTTTCTGCCATTTAAAAATCTCCAATTGGTGCAGTATTTACATTATTCGGAGTATTGTCTTCATCTTTGTTGCCATTTGTACGACGTTTCGGTCGTTGTACGCTCCGGTCTTTTTCAGGTGCTACTGAATATAGACGTTGGTTAGTTCCTGTGACTTGACCCAAAGAGCTGTGAGTTCAATACCAGGCTACAGCAGTGGTGAACAAGTAACTTCCAGGGTTAGGGAGAGATAACTGATGACTTCCAATCGAAGCATTACTACGCAAGGAATGAGACCGATATACCCCAGTGATTGTAATAAAGGGTTCGGTTCGAAATTCTTAGCACCTGAAGAAGGCCGGAGCGTACAACGGCCGAAACGTCGTACAAATGGCAACAAAGATGAGGACAATAGTCCGAATAATGTAAATACTACCTCATCTCAGAAATATAAACAAATTCAATTCGTGATTGCATTGAATGATTCATGATTCATCATCCCGTAGTATTGCCATTGACCTACCTAGCTTTTGTGGAATCACCTCTATTAAGGCGCCGTACTGCTTGACTTGACGAAAATGGGATTTAATAAGCCCTAACACGGGTTCGTCGTAGTCCTTGGTATTCAAGTTTTCATATACATTCCTTGTTTTGCTGGTCCTTTTTGGTCAATGCATTCTTCTGGAGTGGACTACAGTATTTCCACCAAATACAAAAATTCATTTGCTTTGACAACTTGTTAGATTTTCACTCCCAACTCTGCTAAAAAATCTTCATGACATAATCTCCCTTGGATTTGTCTTAATTCTTTTGTTTTTTTTCACGATGACAGACAGGAATTACTCTTTTCTTCACAAATTCAAACTCTAGAGGGTTTACAATGATTCAATCCGGTGTAACAAGGTGGGTATATTGCCTGGCCTGCTGAATAAATTTTTCAATGTCTATACCACGTTGAGGGTCTGACTTCCATGTAAAGGCCAGAGCAGTAGATTTTTCCTTGTCCTTCTCTTTTCTCACGTGTTTACCAGTTTCCTGGACTGTAGCCGGTTCCTTTTTCCCTTGTTCAGGTATCACTTTTACTGGGGTTGCAAAAGGGGCTTTGACGGCCCTGTTAATGTCCTCATCTATTAGGCGTTCACTAAAAAAAAAAAAAAAAGTTACCAAAAAACACTACCCAATCCAAATAAAGCAATTGTACAAGAAACTTGTAGTCAGACTCGCCGACCGCAACCATGTTACCCGTGTTATAAACCTTATTTTACATATCCTTCGAGATTCACACTGACAACGTGAGTTTATATGGGTCCTGACCTGGGTGTACGCGCTCGGCTACCCCAAATGAAATCGACCTTGTACTCCATCTTCTCACCATTGGGGATGACAAGTAAATACCGAGTATTTACGTAGGCCGTGCGCGTGGTTTTCCTTCTGTAGAATGTTGACTCGGTTAAATATTTCATGTATTTTTTCTGACATTTTTTTCTTGGAAGATGACGAGGTTTCGTTTTTAAGGACATTTATTTATGCGTTCGCTACACTTTCTTCGAATGTGTGTTTTTTTTTTGTTTGTTTTTTTTATCTGTGTTGCTTTTATAGCAACTAGTGTATTCTCCCAATTGTGACCCACCTACTGCTGGCTAGCTAGTAACCCAGGATGCGGGACAGGCCGCTTTAACAAGGCTCCTTAGGCTAGGTAAACAACACATGTCTCGTCTGCCTCAAAATCACGATGAGTTTCAGCAACATCTGACAGGAATATTTCGTCTCAGTTTATTTCTCTGTGGTAAAAGAGTTTCAGAATATTTGCCGAGCTTACTGTAATTCAGCAAAAGCATTAAACCTCCAGATGAGATCACTCATTCCGCTAGCACAATAACCAGGCGTACAACCAATATTAGTGGGTCATTCAGTGACGATTAACAGCAATATCAAAAACTTACAAAATCAGATGCTTATGGATGCTGTACGACGTATGACAAAATTTAGCCCAAGCAAACAAAAGGGGACAAAGTAACAAGGCACCTTGTGTGGATCGAACTCACTGGCAACGACTTCAGTGAATAATCAGATTTTGCAAACAACGTAAGTTTAGGAAGCAAAAGTGAGAGATCGGCAGGAAATTAAGATGGAAGAGCAACGAACGGTTTGACCCCTTAATTTCAATGCAAGTGTGTTTTATAAGGCATAAATAGTAAACGTTTAACATTATTAAAACTTCATTCGAGGAAGAAAAACATTCTGGTATTTTTAATTTTTGTGTTGCTTTTCATTGGTTAAGCAGATTTTGTGTGCACTTGTCTTGTCAATTAGCGTGTGTATGTAAGGATGTGCGTGTGTGTGTCGTAAGCAATTTTATGTAACTTTGCTGGTTATTCATATGTTTATTTTGGGATTTTTTCGCATCAATACCGGTGGTGGTAGTATCTAGATCTATCTGAAATACTTTGTGGATTTTATAAAAGTTGGTGACATAATAAAATGGGTTTGACGTGTGTTTTTTATATATATATATATATATATATATATATATGTTTTCAATGTTCAAAATTGTTGTTGTATGATCATTTCAACATGAAATCCCTAAGAGAGATTTCACATATCGTCAGTAACTAACTTTTTCAAAATTAGCTCTGTAATTTTAATTACATTGAGCTCTCCACCTGTATCATTTTTTAATATTAAAATTTTAATATTAATTAGGATCAGGTTTTTGGAATTTACCTTCCTACTTTTCCGTCTGGATTAAAGTTATTTAAAAAAAAAAAAATATATATATATATATATATATATATACACACACACACACACACACACACACACACACACACACAAAAGGCAAGATGTTTGTGTGTCTGTCTGTATGTCCTTTATACAAATCCACAATTTTTATTCGATTCTCACCAAACTTCACACAAATATTCTTTAGGCTTCTGGTCAGATCATGGGCTACTTACTTTTTCCGATTTCCCCCCGATATCGGAAATCGGTACCCCAATATCCGATCAGGATTTCATTCTTTATATTATGGTTCTTGCTGCAGAATTTGCTCTAACTTGGTAAAATTATATTTTTTAGACTCAAACATTAGTAGATCTTCTCAGACGACTCATTTTCCCCGATATCAGAAATCGATACGCCGATATTCTATCGAATCTGATCAAAAACCGATATTCAGCCATCAATATGGTTCATTTTATCCAATTTTACTCCCTATGAGTACGATAAGTTTTCATGGACTTACTTAGGTTTGTTTATCCTTGGATGACTTATGTGACCCCGATATCTTCTAGGGTCTGATCAAAATCAGGTTTTTGACCTTTTCGTTTTGGTTTTTGCTTCGGGTTTTGCTCTAAGAAGGTATAATTGTAGTTCTTAGTCTCAGCCATGATACAATTTACTCAGAGGACTTATTTAGCCTTAAAAATTCAGTTTGCAACGGAAAACTTATTTGACATCAATACCGGAAATCAAAATTTGACTTACATCCATTCACTTTGTTTTTTCAATCCACGGTTTCGCTTTAATTTGAAACAACTATTGCTATTTAGTCTTTCGTGCCAACGTCCAAAGAGTCTCCAGAATCATGGATTAGTTTTAAAGCTTTCATTACACCCGAGCAATGCCGGGCTATACTGCTAGTAGGCGTTAAAATATTCATCCGGATCCCATCTAAGTATGCCCTACGTAATGAATTATGCTTTTTGTGGGTTTTTTTTTTTTTATAGTGGTATTTATAAAATCAATTTTATAGTCAATTTTGTTCCTGTGTATTATGAGAGCGGTTAAAGGATGGTCCCATATTTAGTCTCACTTATATTCGTAAATGCGGGCTTTTAGATTCCTTGATGTCTCTCTAATATAACGATTTGTACATTATAGGCACTTTATTTCATAAATCCCGACGGAAGTGGTATTGGATTTATTCGTCTGTCTAACAATATTTCCGATTGTCTTTGGAGTGTTGGTAAAGCCTCTCTGTAGAGAGAATGTTGGAGAGTTAGATTATAACTCTTGTTTTTGATATTAGAAGTGCTGTCGATGATGGACTTGTGAATTTCGTCCGCTCCTTTTCTAGAGTTGAGGTTCAAATTTTCTCAATATATTCCTCTTTTTCATTTCGGTATTCTGGGCTTGAATTCGTTGCATTCACTTACGCGCAACTATCCTTGGGGAAAGGTATTAATGTGTCTCTTTCTTCATCTATGGGATAAATAACAGGGCAGATTGGGTCCTACAGTCTTGGTTGACAACCAATCTACCGCAGAAAGTAATGGCAACTTACAGCGGGAAAATCTTTTGCTTAGTCATGTCTAAGAGACATGATCGCCCAAGCGTGTAGCACTTAACTGACTGACTGAATTTAATAACTGGAATCCTAATTAAAGCTTCTACTGGTCACAAAGTAAGTGATCGGTTTTTTATTGTTATGAAGTAATAAACTGATCCCTCTAGAATTAGAAGAAAATATTATAATCGGAAAGGAATACAATTAAAGATTCTGTTGGACCTGAAGTGGATGATCTGTTTTCTATTTTTATGAAGTAATAACCTGACCCTCTACTAATTATTACTTATTAATATAATAATCATTTCTTCTCCCACCAACTATGGGTTGAATAGCAGGACAGATTGGGATCCATAGCCTTAGTTTGCAACCAGTCTATCACAGAAGGATGTGCGTTGTGGTACAGTGGATATCGGCTCGGAACGAGAAGCCGAGTTCGAATTCCAGTTGAATTCCTGGCATTCACTTACATTCAAATAGCCTTGGGAAAGGTATTAATTCGTTTCTTCCTTCCAGTTATGGGTTAAATAACAGGACAGATTGGGTTCTATAGCCTTGGCTGGCGACCAGTTTACCGCAGAAAGCAATGGCAACCTACTGCGGGATAATCTTCTTTCCAGTCAGTCATGTCTCTTTCGAGACATGATCGCCCAAGCGTATATCACGTACGACACTGACTGTGCTATTCATCCTAAGGTCTATAAGTTATAATCGTCAGACTACTCCTGGTTGCGATTAACTCTCTTCCTACTCCACATAAATAATCTGTCTCAGAGTATACTCTGACCATTTGTGAATATCTATGTTGATGACACAATGATATATGCGTGGACCTTCAAAATCCTAGATGCCCAGAACCTAGCAGCTGATCTCTTCTCTGACCTAGCTCTAAGAGCTCAGTGGTGGAAAAACTGTCTGGTCACATTCAATGCCTAGAAAACCAAGCCAGTGTCATTCCATCATCCTTCACAGATCGCTATGACCTGATGTTCCCACAGGGGAAGTACCGTACCTTGAGCGCCTATTGGCAAAACTCAGCAGAAACCCCAAATGGAACTCTTACATACGATATGCTGGGGAAAATGGTCGATTCCCTCTACCGCTACAGCAAGTACCCCACTCTACCTGCTGCCATCCTCAACCTTTTACAAGACCTAGGCAAGGCCGGAAATGAGGTACTGCAGACATACATGAGCGGAAACTATCCAGTCTTAATTTTTCACTTTCGATAGAGTTCAAAAGAGTCTCCGTGTCCTTGTGGGTTATTTTCCAGCCTACAACCCCTTTCTCACGGAAAAAAAACGCTCTATCGCTATTTCCATGGAGAATGTTAAGATAAACTATATTCTTTAGTTCCATCAGTCTTGACCTTCACGGCTAAAACCCACCCTGCCCCGCACATTGTAGAGAGTCACTCTCATTCTTTTCTTATCCCATTAGTGAGAAAGTTCCACTCGAGTAGCAGCAGCAGCAGCCTTTCACCAACCGCTTCCTTGTTAAGGCGAATTTAAAGAGAATGCTTCTCCGATCTTAACCTGTTCAAGTCTAGGGTTAGCTTTTATCTTCCACACATATCCGCATAAGCTGTGTTACTCAATAACTCAACTCCTTCGAGTGGCTCTCGGGTCATGTACAGGGTGAGCATCATTCTAAAAAAAGACACCTACACAAATTTTACATATTAAAGCTGTTTAAAACACACACACAAAAAAATACCCGCATTTTATTCTTTTTACCGTGTCCCATTTTCTGAAGCTTTAATATAACCAAAATATGTTACAAACGTTTCTTATTTGTACCTTATTCTATCATTCTCTCGTTCTCTCGTATCCCAATTCGTATGTGAAAAAAGAAAAAAATTATCTTAGCTAACGCGTTTCTTTCTGTCAGGGATTTCATCAAGACAAACATAAGGATTTTATTTTGTAATAAGAGTAGTTTTTTTTTTTAACCTTTCAGTTTAGCAACGCTGAATATTCATCAGGCAATTATGAAGGAAACGGAGTGGCAAACTTCAATGTAAAATAAACAAAAGCAAGAAAATGATGTTAAATATGCAAATTAATATTTAAATTATTTTAGTTTGGGATTAATTTACGTATTATATATTTTGATTTGATTTTTTTTTTTTTTTTTTTTTTTTTTTTTTTATATATATATATATATCGTATCACCCCGAGCAAGGCGGTAACGCCACTGATGTGCAGGGGGCTACGTAATAGTGGAAAGATTGGAAAAGAGAAAGCCGGAAACCACATCCTAAACAGGGAACAAGGGATGAGCTCTCTCTCTCTCTCTCTCTCTCTCTCCCTCTCCATATATGTGGGAGGGGGAAAAATGACATATTGTTTCATATATAAGAAACAATTTTGGAGGTAATATGTATGAAAAATTGAAAAGTTATCCTGGGATGAGTTTCTTCCTTTAGTATTTTAACGTAAACCAGCCTAGTCCGATGAAATCCTAAGGAACGAAATGTGTCACAAGAAAACTTCTTCCTTTATATATATATATATATATATATATATATATATATATATATATATATAGTAAATAGTTAACCTAGAGAGCCAACGAACCTACCAAGGTTTCACCAAATTGGATCTTCAGGGAAAGTTGGCTAAAGAGGCTAAAATTAGGCGATAAGATATAAGAAACTTCGCAACCGGTGGGTTTTTCGAGACGTGTTCAATGACAAATTTACAGTTTATATATATATATATATATATATATATATATAATGGACTCTCCTGTTGACCTATGAAGATCCGACAACCTATAATTTCAGTTTTTAGGTTTGTGTCCTAGTGACCTGCATACAAGCCCACATATAGTGCTACAGCGACGATCTCGGGACATAGCAGCAGGAATATTTGCTGCTGTCTTTCGTCGTTGTTCTTTTTACTGTTATTCGCTCAATCCGACTGATTTCGAAATTCTATTTTTTTTTTTTTTTTTTTTTTTTCAAACAATAAAGAAATCTGTACTTACAATCAGGAAGAGACGGATGTACGTTCTAGGACTCATGATGAGCATAGATTCAATGGAAACCAGTCATTGACTTACGTAAACAGTTTTGGGTAAATGAATGACGGAAAAAAAGGGTAACATATATTCTTCAGTTAATATTTAGTCCTTGTTTCCCGCTTTTATTCGCTGTAAGTGCTCCTGTACTTTCCTTCCTCTGTCTGCTATCAATCCCCTTAAATATTTTTGCGACCACATCACCCTTTACGTCCGGCCACATGGCTTCCAGACTGCAACCCCCTTGATTATTATGCGTGGTTGCACAAAGATGAACCGATGGGAACGATTATGGCAGCATTCATCAACTTAAACAAGATGACCGCTGAGAAGAGTTGCATGAGATGTCGAAGCCATCTGCGGGACTTGGTTGAAGAAATGTCAGTTTTATTGAATAAATTTACTCTGTAATAGTTCAGGATATTTTTCATGTCATTTTGGTAAATATGTTTGTGAATGTGGTAAATGAGATGTTCTTGATTTTCCTTTTTACCTCAGTTAGCCAACAATTTATCCATCGTCCCCAGTATATAGGTCTTAGTGAGGACAGCATTGCAAATAAAATACTGTAACAAGTAACAGAAACCACATCAATCGATGACTTTCAACAAGAGCACATAAATCAAAGATATTCCGTATGTTCCGGCTTACAAAACGCACTTCATTTCCCTAAAAAATACCTTAAGAAATACATGTGCGTCTTCCAAGTTGTATCAGTTACAACAATGTTAGATAGACTAAACTATCGCCCGGTTCACACTCCGCCCATGTCTATTGAACAGGTGAAGTGGCTCATCCCTTGTTCCCTGTTTAGGATGTGGCTTCCGGCTTTCTCTTTTCCAATCTTTTCACTCTTACGTAGCCCCCTGCGCTTCAGTGGCATTACCGCCTTGCTCGGGGTGATATGATTAAAAAAGAAAAATGAGATAGATGGTAGTGAGGATCATTTATGCAGTGGTCGCCAACATTTTGAACTTCATGGACCACTAAATTTATAATTTAATTTCGGTGGACAACTAACATGAATTTAGAATACATGCGGTTTTAAACTTAAGTTTTATAACTTATTAATATTTTTGTAGTCAAGTATGTTGGCTTGAGAAAGAAGCAGGTCTTTCAAAAATGGAGATGTTGGAAAACTTGGGGCGCAGATTTTTAATAAGATTCTGTTATGGTTTATAAAATGGCGAGTTTTCTAAAATTAGAAAAAGATACACACTGACGCCAAGAATTCAAAATTGGGCGGTAAAATAAGGAAACGTTTCTTTTGGTAAGAGTAAGTGTGAGAAGTAGGAGTTAAGGACAGTAGTTTTGGGTAGGAGATTTGAAAAGAGAAATACGCTAGTCAGTTGACGACTAGAGTCCAGAAGGGATAGGCTCGTATACTACTAGCATCCCACAGTGAAGAGAATTTAGCTAATCTGCTCCTGTATCCACACAAAATTTAAAGGTTGTAAGTTGATGTAAAAACCTAAAGTTTTATACCAAAAATAAACATCATTAATTCAAGTTTGTGTTATCTTCTAATTATACCAAAACGAAGCAACACAACAGTGGTGACCACGACATACGAACAGAAAGTGACCTCATATAAAAAAAAAAAATATATATATATACACACACACACACACACATATATAAAAGAATAAATGGAGCAGACAGGAGAGGAAACGACTCAAGTCAATATCAAGGCACCTGAATTCATGAAAACTGCTGTAAATGGATGGTTTACGATATTAGAAGCCCAGTTTCACTTGCGAAATGTGACAGCGTCGAAAACAAAGTTTTATACAGTAATATCGTCGTTACCAGCCGAAGAAGTGGGTAAACTACCAAATGCTACCCTCGCATCACAAGACTACGAGGAATTAAAACGGACTCTGATAGAAGCCCACGAACAAGCAAAACCGGATCTTCTAGAAAAATTAATGTCGGCTACGACTATTTCAGGATGACCGTCGACATATTTGCACGAAATACTATCCGTAGCTAAACGGATAGGTATTAGCGACGACATTGAGACACAAATTCTTGCAGGCATTACCATCAACAATAGCTTCAGTAATAGCCTCGCAAAAAGTTTTAAACCATACCCAACTTGGCAGGTTAGCAGATGAACTGATGTCATTATTGAATAACGATCAGACATTTGTTGTTCAGCGACTCTTATCTACTAAGAATAACTCACAAACAAATTATAAAGGAAAATACATCCAAGACACTTCAATGCCACTAAATGTCAGGCCGTATCGGAATAACCAGCGAACAAAAATTTGCAGAGCACATATTTATTTCGCCAAGGAAGCAAGAACATGTAAACCTTGGTGTAAATGGCCCAAAAAGAACAATCTACAAATGTTGCCTAGTTCCCGACCAGCAACACCTACGGGAAGTGATTCGGAAAACTAATAGGGCGAACAATTTCAGTCCCACGAGGTTCGCCGCTATTAGAAATTACCGCAAAATTAAGGGCTATCAAATTAAAATTTATTATAGATACTGGCGCAAGTATCTCAATATTACCAACTTCTGCAGTAAATGGTATTACATTACAACCGACTCGCTTATCACTATCCACTGCAAATGGGGAGAAAATAAAATGCTACAGACAAGCGAGTTTGGAAATTGGAATGCCCAGTTTAAGGAGATCTTTTACTTGGACATTCGTGATCGCTGATATCACCAACCCTCTCCTTGGACTGGATTTCCTCAACAAGTTTGGTCTAATAGTAGACAGCAGTAACAAAATCATTTACGATCCTACAACAACCCCGAGAAAGAGTTTTAAAATATCTGCATCAGCGGTGAATCTAGTCGTAAATGAAACGGAGTTCCCGTCATTCATACGGAACATGATTAAAGAAAAATATCCGAACCTAATCACACCACATAAGAACAGTAACAAAAAACACTGCGGCGTCTGCCACAGAATTGACACAGGAAGCCATACGCCAGTATTTGCAAAACCCAGGCGGCTTAATGTAGAAAAACTGGACCCGCGCGTAGCGAATTTAAAACCCTACAAAAAGACGGAGTGATCTCCCTTTCCAAAAGCGAGTGGTCTAGCCCACTACATATAGTATCTAAACAAAGCGGAGGATTTAGATGCTGTGGAGGCTATCGTTCTCTCAATAGCATAACCAAGACTGACAGGTACCCTATACCAAATATAAACTCTTTTTCAGCAAAACTTGCGAACAAACGACGATTCTCCAAAAATCGATTTGATTTCTGCCTACCACAAAATTAAAATGCATCCGGACGATGTAGCAAAAACTGCTCTCACCACCGCATTTGGTCTTTATGAATATAATTATATGCCGTTTGGATTAAAAAATGCGTCAGCTACATTTCCACGGTATATGGACAAAGACATTTTTATATATATTGATGACATTTTAATTTTCAGCAATGAGATTTCTCATAAAAAAGACATTAAAACTGTTTTTAATATATTAAATGAACACAATTTAAAAATTTCAGCCACAAAATCTGTTTTCAATGTGATTTCCCTAGATTTCTTAGGCTTTCATATTAGCGTAGATGGCATTAAACCTACAACTAGTAAAATAGAAGAATTAAAATCTTTTCCTCATCCTAAGGACGCAAAAGGGCTACGCAGATTTCTTGGAATGGTAGGATTTTACAGAAAATTAATACCAAAATTTTCAGAGATAGGGGTAAGACTATCTGAGAGAATGAGGTTATCCCCTAAATGCTCGTTCACATTAGATGAATCTGAACGACAATCTTTCAATTCTGTAATGAAGGAACTTAATGATATATCCTCATTAGCTCACCCTGAATCTAACTGTACAAATTATCAATTGGTCACTGACAGTAGTAATTATACTGTCGGTGCGGCATTGCACCAAATGGTGGAAGGAAATCCAATACCGATCGGATTTTTCTCTAAAAAAATTAACACAAATGAGATATTCTACATTCGATCGCGAACTTTTAGCAGCTTATTTGTCAGTGCTGCACTTCCGTTATCTCATAGGTCGCCAAGTGCTACTTTTAACTGACCATAAGCCATTGTGTGGTGCATTTTATAGTTTAAACCCCGCTAAATCAGACAGACAACAACGACAATTAGCTATCATGACAATTTATTTCAGATATTGAAAATGTAAAAGGTAGCCAGAATATAGTTGCTGATTGTCTATCCCGACCAACTCTTTCTGTACAAATAGATGCGTATGATTTACCTGCACTTGCAGAAGCACGGGCATCTGATACAGAAATTCAATCTTTTCAGGTCTTTAAAAAATTCACCATACCTGGAGATAACCAATTTATACGTCTTACCCCAGACCTTTTGTTCCATCTAAATTGCGTGAGTCCATATTCTATAGTACCCATTCCATAAATCACCCTGGCATTAAATCATCCATTAAGATGATTAACGCTAGATATTACTGGTCAAACATGGATAAATCAAAGACTTTTGTGCATCATGCACAGCCTGCCAACAAGCAAAGATCTACAAACATACAAAATCACCTATACAGACATTAGAAATACCATCAGCTAGATTTCACACAGTCCACATAGATATAGTAGGACCACTCCCACCAACAAAAAGCCCAAATAGCAGTTGCATCCTCACATGTATTGACCGCACAACTCGTTGGGTAGAAGCACAACCCATCAGCGAAATCACTGCAGCTAGTGTAGCTGAGGCTTTTATAAACACGAGGGTCACACGTTGGCGTGTCCCGCTGCATGTTATAACCGACAGAGGCCAACAATTTGAAAGTGAGTTGTTTAGTGAAGTATCAAAAATAATTGGTTTTTATAGACTACGTATGACAGCTTATCATCCTCAATGTAATGGTTTGATTGAGAGAATGCACAGGACCATTAAAACTGCTATTATAGCACGAAAAGAGTCCTGGCTCTCAGCTCTTCCAATAGTACTTCTTGGGATTCGCATTATGCCCAACAGCTCTGATTTTTCTCCTTTTTATGCTGTCACAGGCACACAATGTTTGCTACCACAGCTACTAATAGATAGCACAAGCGAGGAAGCTATAACACAAAGTTCACAAGAGATTTACATAAAACCATGTCACAAATTGATATGTGAGACTTCACCAAACGAGTTAAGTCCGCAAAATCTTATGTCTCAGAAAAACTTCAAACTTGTGATAAAATTTGGATTAGAGTGGATCGTGTTCGAAGACCATTAGAGGCACCCTATTCAGGTCCCTACACAGTCCTTCAGCGAACGCCTAAATATTTTCTGGTTAAGATAAATAATGATATGGATACTCAAGTTTCTGTGGACAGATTGAAACCATATATAGAAGTACAAAAACAAATAGTAGAAAAACAAGTAGAAAAGATGAATGAAAACAAAATGCTTAGTGATTCAGAACAAGAAATAAATACAAGAAACAAAAAGATTCTCCCATGATAAATACAAAATCTCGTTCAGGTCGAAAAGTTTCCTGGAAGAAATACGAGTACTATTATTATTAGTACACTCCGTTCTAAAGGGGGAACTTCTGTTATGGTTTATAAAATGAAAAAGATAGACACACTGACGCCAAGAATTCAAAATTGGGCGGCAAAATAAGGAACCGTTTCTTTTGGTAAGAGTAGGAGTAAGAAGTAGGAGTTAAGGACAGTAGTTTTGGGTAGGAGATTTCACACAGTGAAGAGAATTTAGCTAGTCTGCTCCTGTATCCACACAAAATTTAAAGGTTATAACTTGATGTAAAAACTTAGTTTTATACCAAAAATAAACCTCATGAATTCAAGTTTGTGTTATCTTCTAATTAATACCAAAACGAAGCAACACAACAATTTCATAGCGGCACTTTCGAGAATTTTTCTTGTAAGTTACTTTCTCATTTAATAGGTGTGGCATTCTTTAGATCAAAGTTTTAGTTGAATTTATTTCTATTTACAACTATAATGCATTTGACAAAATCTTCTGGATACGATCACGTTGTGTTCTTAGATACGTTTTTTTTAAATTTCTGTACGATTCTGCAGTATATTTTGAGTAGCCATTTCGGCAGTTTTTGTATGCGCTTGGTTTAGGAGATACACACACACACACACACACACACACACACACACACACACACATTATATATATATATATATATATATATATATATATATATAATTTTTAAATGAATAAGGAACGAAGTAAATATTTGCAACGTTCAAAACATTAATTTAAAACAGTGCTCAATATAAAAATAGAGCAATGAATATTTATTATAAATTATACTTTAGAACATGTACAATCTACTACAAAATTGTATCTTTTGTTTTGACATTGAAAAAACAATGTCTCATCAGGTAGTTAATAATAATGGTAATAATGTTTTATTTATTTTTATTTTTTTTATTTTTTCGAAAAGAAAATTTTAAAAAACACTTCCCTTTTATTTTTTGAAATCTTTTCGATGTAAGAGGATATTAAAAAAAGAGGTGGAGGAAAAGGGTAGAAAAGATGAGAAAGTAAAAACAGAAATTAAAAAAGGGAAAGAAAGAGAAAGACAGAGAAAATAAAGAGGAAAACGAAAGAGAAAGAACCGAGAAGGAAGAGCCAGTGGAAACGGTTAAGGGAGAGAAACCCCAAATTTAGGAAGGAAGTAAAATATAGACCGATACAGATATCGGTCACGCGACGTCTGGGCTTAACAAAGAGGAAAAAGTGAGAAAATGCACAGAGAAGAAAATGGTGGAAGACAACAGATATATAATCGGGTCCGAATATTGTTTTCAAGCTTGAAACACTGCCGCTGCTCTGTTCCCTTTTACATTTACACACACTCTGCATTGGTCTTTTTTTACCCATAAAACTTGTCTGAAGAGCTGTTGATATTGTGAAAAAAAAAAAAAAAAAGAAACTAACCCCAATGTTTTCTACTTCAGCCAGACTATTTACAGAAAATGAAACTTCCTAACAATCTTGCGAGAATAGTTTGCAAACTATTGCGCTGTGTACAATTTTATGAATTGTGCACACGCACATTTATATATGCAGACGATGTTTGTCTGTAAATAATCCTGGCTTTTAGAAACGGTTGTGCAGTCTGTGTTACATTAGCAAACAATCACTAATGATAGTTTCTTATTTAAGCGTGAATAGACACATTTCCTTGCAGCTAATCAGACGTCATTGAGTGAGCGCGTGTATTGTGTGACTCTTGCTTGGAACCAAATCTTTTGAAGACTTTCAGAAAGAATTCAAAGAGTGATCGCCTAACAAGATTTTGGCGCTGATGTTTCATTTTCTTGACCAAGGATCCGTTGAGAACGATCCGTGTTCTGGAAGTCTTTCAACAAAAGAAGAAACATCCTAATAATGTCGAATATGAGTAGGCTTCACTCGAATAAAAAATACATGAGTTGACAAGACAGGAATCTGAAGAAAAAAAACATTCGTGGGTTTCAATTGCCTGTCCGTAAATGTCTCCATTCATTTTGAACATCTCAAATGTTCCTTTGCCATATCATTAAAGGTTTTTTGTTTTGTGAATTGGACGGATAAATCATCGCATCACCCAGATTCGTGAATACCTGACTCCAACAGTTCAGAGATGGGTCCTTGACTTTTTCCAAAACCTAAACTCGCAATTGAAAAGGAAGAAACTTTAGACCGTTATGTGCGCAGTGATGAGGTTTTGGAAAGGATGGAAACGAAAAGGAAATTAATATTGCGCATCAGAAGAGACAACTAAAGATCCTGGGACATGCGATGAGGAAGGTGGCTTTGGATAACTTGATACTAACAGGCCAGATATAGGAAAAAGAGACAAAGGAAAGCAGAGGATAACATATTTGACAGGCCTGATCAGGTGGATGACAGAACGAAGGTTGCGTGGTGTTACAGGAGAAAGTGTGCTCAGAGCCACTAGGAATAGGGAGACGTGGAGGGCCACGATCGCTTACGTTCTGAAGGGATATGACACATGGAAGAAGAATTTTAAGGAAGTTCCGAAAGCAGTCGGAATTTTTTTTGCAGTTTCGAAAAGTGAAGAAAGCACTGGGACCAATATGACACTCCAATAGAGGAAGGAGGGTACATTAAAGTGAACTAAGGCGTCATTGTTGTAGTTAGATTACGTTTGCGTTAATTTCAAATAGGTTAATTATATCCGAACAAACCATATGTGTACATATGTCCGTGTGCTTATACGAGGTACCATGCAAACGTTCAGGGAATTTAAATTAATCTTTTCATCTTTCAAGTTACCAATCATTTCGTAAAACTCGGAATCTTTTCAGCGGGCCTTTTTTTTTTATCGCTGTCTATCAATTCTATCTTTTAGGAAGATATTTTGCGTTTTATGACTTCAATTTCCCTTTCTCTCCTTCTCTCTCCTTCTCACCAAAGGAAGAGACTAACCCCCTGAACGACACGACGCACACCCACAGCTGTTATCCTGTTGACATGCTTAAATTGATAAAATTCTTTTAGCAGAGAAAGCCGACAGTTTTCAAAATGTTCCGTGTTTAAACAGTTGACTTCATGTCACGTCGACTTCAATTCCTAACCCTTGGAAAATCTGACAATGCCATGACTGTTCTATCTGACAGGCATGTGTACATATTTGGGTTAATGATGTCCTTGCAAAGTTTGCCTTTATACTCGCCGCATAGGTAATTTAACTCGCCAGTTGTTACTTACTTCTAACACACATTCAAGCAAACAAATGATTCATAATTTTATATACATATATATATATATATATATATGTATGTGTGTGTGCGTTTTCTGAATTAAAAAGGATGTTCTGTGTTTCTCATCAGGGTGTTTAGATAACTTCAATCCCCCAAAAAGATTTTCATGTTGCAGCTGTCGCATCAGAGAGTATTTTTTTTAAATTGTCAAAGATGGAGCTGATTCTAATATTAAATGTGAAAGAAAGTACAAATTTCACCATTTTTATGTATTTTTAGTCTAAGGGAATGTACGTTCTGGTGCAGTGGATATCGGCTCATAAGAAATTGGAGTCCTTAGTTCGAATTCCAGTTTAATTCGTTGCATTCACTTCCGCGCAAATATCCCTCGGAAAGGTATTAATCCATCTCTTCTCTCTCCAGCCATTGGATAAATATCATGACAGATTGGGTTCTATAGTCTTAGTTGGTAGCTGATCTACCGCTAAAAGAAATAGCAATCTACAGCGGAAAAATCTTCTGCCCAGTCAGTCATGTCTCTTTCGAGGCATGATAGCTCAAGTGTGTATCACGTATGGAAACCGACTGATTCTAAGAAATGTGTGTATATATATATATATATATATATATATATATATATATATATATATATATTAAAAATCTTAAAAATCAGATTTACAGTTTTTGGAGCTTAATACGAAGAAGTTGTTGGCTGAACGATACTCCATAGCCTGGTAAACGTTGAGATTACGAGGGATATAATCTAGAGATTATTAAATAATAATCAAACATAGATGACCTAGGAGATGATGGAAATAATCAGAATATCCAAATCAATGGTTAAAAATCCCTTACCTTCTGTTGGGTATGTTAGTCGCTTTGATATGTGGCTTCCGCATAATCGAATACAGCTATCACTGAGCCGTATTTCTGTGTTTAAGTTGATCTTTAAACGAAATTAAAACCTTTTTTTTTTTTTTTTAATAAATTGTGACTGGTAATCGTAAACAATCGGATAATTCTGGAACAGTGTTGATCATCGCGCCGGGCCCGGGGTGGCCATCTTCTGCTAGAAAGATTCAACGTGGAAAGGGGAAATCGGAGACCCAGCGGAGATGACACGCAGAGGGTGAAGACTCCAGAACATTATGTTCAGATCGGTAAGGCAGTCCAGAAACCAGGGCAGTCAGAGAGACCACGATGTGCAGACAGCCGATAGAGGCCAAGATAGAATTTTAAAAAATATGCGCCTACCGGAGAGGGACGAGATCGCCGCTTCACCTGATCTGATATTTTCTGAAGAAAAACATCCGACCTAAAAGCCTTGACCCAGAAATCCCGTTAAAAACCAAGACAACAAACGGTGCCACAATAATCGGCAAGGGTCAATAGTTACTGCATGGAAACTCTACTAACAACTTTGCGTTCAGGAATTGGATTGAAATACTTACACACACACACACACACACACACACACACACACACACACACACACACACGTGGTAGGAAATTAGAACTTTTTTTTTTTTGTTCCTTATTCACTTGGATAATCTGACAACCCTAATTTCCCATTTCCACCTCCCTCTCACACACAATACACCAATATAAGATGAAGAATTTTCATGTTCTTTTCATACTACCTGATGAGACATTGCCCTTTCAATGTCGAAATAAAATGTACACTGTAGTACACTTTGTAGTAGATGATTTGTGCATGTTCTAAACTATAATATATATATATATATATATATATCCAGGAGAAGAGGACTCGAGGTTTTACTATTTTGAGTACCTGGCTGTCTTTTCAAAAAAATTTAAAAAAATAAATTCATCTCTTGCCTTTAACCAGATCTCTGAAGAAGCTTCAATAAAAGTAAATCATGTTAGGTTAAGAGATATTTCTTACTTTGTTCTTTGTTTATTCTATCATACACTATTGAGATTAATATTAATAGGATCTGTTTTGGGATTTTACCTACATGCCATTTTCGTTTTATATACTTCTCTCCTCTACCTCTTCCTTCTTTTTGTTCAAATTCTGACAACTTACAACTCGAATTTCCCATTTTCCACCGCACCTACCTCTCACACATAAATCGCCAATATAAGAAAAAGAATTTTCCATTTTTTTCACACTATCTGATGAGATATTATCCTTTAAATGTCGAAACAAAATGTCCACTTTGTAGTAGATGATAATTTGTAGATGTTCTAAACTATAATTTATAATAAATATTCATAGCGCTATTTTATATTGAGCACCGTTTTAAATTAATGTTTTTAAACGTTGTTAATTTTTTTCTTTGTTTCTTATTCACTTGGAGATTATATGTAAGTTGTTTTTCTCGTGTGACTTTGCTCTCTCACCGGTTCAAACCAAATTATCGATTCCAGTCAACCATTTGGACCAGGCCAGTCTTGCGACCAAATAACGTTGGGTGAGACAAAACTTGGGCCGAAGCGATCAACTCTACGATCAACTGGGGGGGGCGGGGGGGAATCAAGCTTGGATACAGAGCGGCGCGATCAAACGTCATAGGTGATTGACAATCAGCCGCGGAGTAGACATATTTGTTTGCCATGAACAGGATAAACTCGAGAGTAAACGTAATATTGGTAGAAGTTGATGAAGTAAGATCGAAACTTTTGTATTGTCTCCCTTCATTCGTCAGGGTTGTCCACTTTTAGCACTTGCTCTACGTTCTTCCTTTCAAACCTTTTCTTCGCAAGTTAGACGAATCCGGTCCTACATGACGAAGTTCACAAAGAAATCAGATATGAGATTGACTGCGACTAAGTTCAACCGTGACAAATCTGTTGGTTGCGTGGAAGGTAGTTTCTCTTCTCGGACATCTGTGGACGGACGGGCCGGTCAAGATACTCGACGTTTAGTTTGGTCCCGATCTCATTTGGAAATGAATTGGTCGGAGATGCGGAAGAAGGTCGAGGTCGCACTTCGTCCGGGATCCAAGAATAATCTTTTCTTAAAAGTGTTGGCGGAAGTATGGGAATCACACATCTACCCGATTTTCTTTTATCGACTCTCCATGATTCCAATCCCATTTACCACACTAATAGATTCAATTAGTCTTGTTTTATTTTTTGTGGTGAAGTAAGACTCCCCAAATGTGCCTTTTGAATGTGTCAGCAAGCGGTTGGTGAGGATGCTGCACACTTCTCTTCCCTGAAAAGGAGTGCACTGTGTAAGAATGAGTCCCCCGCCCCCTGTTTATGCCGAGGCGAGTGTTCTTATCTTGAATGTCGGATTGCTCTCGAGCATCTCTTGCGAGCGACAGATGACCTCCCTGGTGTCCAGGCGTTGTCCCGTAAGGCGTTATATTACGTGTTAGTTATGGGATCTATTCAAGATGATCTGATGGGAGAACTCGGTCTTACAAAGCAGGAGGTTTGCTCTATATGACCTTGGGCGCCTGGGTTGAAATGCTTTACAAATGATAAGGCATCTCTCACTAGGCTGTTGATATGAAAGACACTCTGGGTTTGGCAAACAACTTTGTTCAGCGGGCTTTAAAAAAAATACAAACTACGTCTGCTGTTGTAATTCAGTGGAAACACTGAATCATACCTTCTCGCATTGCAGTGTCGTTGTCCCTTTGTACAAATCTAAAGAGAAACTTCACAGAAAATTCTTCCCCTTCGAGAACAGTTCTGGTTGTAGTATTGTTGACTAAGGCTGAGCGTTAGATGTTCTTTTGTTTGTTAGTTGTTATGAGAGTCATGATATGGACGACGCAACAGAAAGAATTCTCTATGGAGACGAGAAGTTTAACTCTTTTCAAGTGACCTTGTTCTTTAAGCATCAGCTTAAAATCAAGATTAAAACAGAAAGGCGACCATTTTCTCCATCAAAATTTTTCAAAAGTTGGGTGAGACTTGCGCATCGGTGTCGAGTGAAATTTCTAATTCTATTTACTAATTTTTTGTTTATAGAAAACAATATTCCCGCTTTCTCTCATGTGGTTAATTTCATAATGGCTGGGTGGTATGCTAATGACATATGTATTCACAGTTTGGATAATAATGATCTTGAACAAAAAAAATCAGCATCCTGTACCAAAATATAGGACTCCAAGAGAAACGTTTCCAAAACAGAAACTATGATTTGAAATTGAAATGAAAGCTGTGGTGGGCTACTGATCATGAATTCATCGTAAAATATGGACTTAATAGATATTGAAAACTTCAGTTATAACAAATTCAGTATAGGAGATAGACATTCGACACAGAAAAAGCTACAGTAGAGGTAGTTTCGCTCAACGCCACAAATAGCTGCAAAACCAAAACATTAACATACACACTTGTTCAAATTAATTGAAACAATTCCTTTAGTTTTCAATCTGTCACCATACAGTCGGTTTAGAACCACTGGCCTCACAAGGTATAATCGATTTTTATTTTTTCCTCAGATTAGAGCATTTACAGTGGTGTGCAGTAATATGAATCTATTTTCGGGGTGTGTGATGAAATTTTTGGCCTTGAAAAATATTTCATCATTCTGTATTGCATCAGATTTTTATTACACCCAAACATTGTCTCGACTGTCGATTAGCTGTCCTACAGCCATTGTCTGTGATGGACGTTACTCCAAGGAAGCATACTAAAAATTGTAACGCTGCATGAACACACTAACAAGCCTTACAGAGAGATCGCGAATATTGTTGGTATCAGCATCTCAACTCTGTGTGGATCCATCAGTCCGAAACTCAAAAGAAAATGCAGTCGGAAGAGCAAAACAACGCCAAGAGACGACGTATACGTAACCAGGTTTTCTATGAAAACATTCGTTTTGTTTCAATTTCCCAAGTGTGTAAAAGCTCGAGTGATGTTCTGAAATAGCCACGTCAGATCGAGACATTCATTTTGAATGTCATACATGGCACCAATCTAGTTCAGAAAAATTTAGACTGTCAGTCGTATATTCTCAGATCAATGTTTAAAATTGACTTCAAACTAATGAAACCTGTAGGTTTTAGCGAGGACAATCCCTCTTTGAGCATTGTGAACAAGCGCTACAGAATTACAAACAATTGTATCAAATAACATAAACCACAACGCGGGAAGACTTTCGACAGCAGCAATAACCCATCACTCAAATCCTTGGCCGAATTAATAAAACAACTTTTAGGCAAAATTCGACTTTATTCAACATAGTCACCTTCTAGGGTGATACACTGATTTCAACGCTTCTTTAACAATTCGATAGCTATTTTGTAAAACGAGTTGTCTTTGGCCACAAAATACGCTTTAGTTTCCGATATCAATTCTTCATTGAAGCCAAATCTCTTTCCCTGGAGCATTCTTTTGAGGTCTACAAACGGCCAGTAGTCGCTAGGGGGCAGATCTGGAGAATAGAGTGGATGCAGAAGCAATTCAAAGTGCAGTTCATGTAGTTTTGCCATCGTTGCAATCGACTTGTGACACGGTGCGTTGTCTCGGTGAAATATCACTTTTCTTCTTCATTTATGGCCGTTTTTTGGCGATTTATTTCTTCAGTCGCACCAATAATGCTATGCAATATTCGCTATTGATGGTTCTTCCTTTCTCAAGATAATCGATAAAAAAATACCTTGCGCATCCCAAAATATGGAGGCCAAAACCTTGCCTGCTGATGGTTGCTTCTTTGGTCGCTTTGGACGGCGTTCACCTGTTGCTGTCCACTCAGCTGATTGCCGATTTGACTCCGGAGTGAATTTACGCAAAAGTTCCTTGTTGCGTTGGAACAGTTGCAAACGACGCTCGGAATCGACACGTTGTTTTCGATCGAGTGTGAGCAAAACACAGCACCCACATTGAACACAGCTTTCTCAATGACAAATGTTCATGCAAAATGGTGACTACACTGCCTTTTGATAAGTTCTCCTCCGCTATCTCACGCAACTTCAATTTACGATCGGCAAAAACGTGTTTGTGGAATGTTTGGTGTTTTCTGGGACAACTGCCGATTTGGAGTGACCTGAGCATTCAGCATAATTTGTCTGTATGACCGCATTTAAAGTCAGCATACCACCTCTTAATGGTTGTTTCTAACAGAGTCTGAAAAACACTTATCAAGCCATTGCATTGCTTGAACAGTATTTTTCCCATCAGAAAGCAATATTTTATCAACATACGAAATTGAAATTTTTCCATTGTTTTGAAAATTTGTAACAGCAGCTTCACTTAAATAACTGTAATTTGTAAACTAATAATCCGATTGGGCCCAAATTTTGTCACGTGCCACTTACGGATTTTTTATTGGGGGCGCCATCTCTATGTCGAGCCCGGGGCTTATTGTATGAATGCGTTAACTAAAAGGTATAGTACATGTAACTTGAAGAGAAAACAATGACTTAATCAAAATGTTCACGTTCAACATTACTTCAAACAAAAATTTAGGAATGAATCTCCTTCATCAATACTGGAAAGAGCGATGACATTTAATGAATTTGAGAAACCTATTTTCATAGAAATCACTATAGGCCAGAACTTTTTTTCCTGAAAGCTTTTATCATTTCTTCTATTAAAACAATAACAATGGAATTAACCCAAAAACTTTTCTTCAAATTTTAGTTCTCTTTGCCTAATTTACATTGTTGTCTAATGATAATGTTAGGGCTGGTCGCTTGTAGAATCTAGGTACCCACTTTGTAAAAAAATTGTACAGGATGCACTAATAGGTTAATTAAACGAAAGAAGGTATGAATCCTACTGATTAAATCCGGACAGTTGCCTAAAATCTTTTTACTGTGTCTTATATAATATATAGAGAATAAAAAGTGTGAGAAGCCGTGAACGTTTTGTTTAAAATGTAGATTTATTGTTGTTGTTGTTGTTATTATTTATATTATCTGCTTCCTGTGTGATATATTAAGTGTTCATACTGGTATTTGTGATGCTACACGTTTCGAGTCTAAAGTTGACTATCTTCAGGTGAATAAACTTGTGACTTCACATATAGGGATCCGTTTGTTTTTTCGGATGGCCAAGGTATCGTGCATAAACAGATAAGTCAGGAGATTTATATGTGTGGGTTTTTGTTTTTGTTTTGTTTTTTCTCCACACTCGCACGATAAGTTTCTTCTGGTGCCTTCTTTATCTGTGAGGAATTTGATTTCGTCTTTATACTTTAAAATTTTTCTCTACGGGTCACTCTATGGGCGCTCGGTAGAAGAAGTCAGACTTTATATATTTCTCTACGGGTCACACACACACACGTGTGTGTGACCCGTAGAGAAATATATAAAGTCTGACTTCTTCCACTGAACGCCCATAGCCCAGAGGTAGAATCGCCGACTGATGCCAATTCACTCGGGTTTCAATCCTGGGTTAAAAGCAATCGGAGTCTAACCGTACTGATGAGCTGTGATACAGCGAAACAGATCTGTCTGCGGATGACTATATATTGTATTTTAATAAAAGTATTTTCGCTTATAGTAGCCTTTTGTTGGAGATTCATCTTCTCTCTCTGATGGTCTCCAGTTCAAATTTTTAACTCTTTGGCTGTAGCGATAAAGAAAAAGAAGAAAAATCTTAAGTGTAATTGTTGAGATGTCTCCATGCATAGCAATCACACTGAACGTACGACAAATGATGTCAAGTGATTCTTGTCTTGGTCTTTGGGCAGCAAATCTCGCGTAAGTTAATCTGTTGACCGACAAGTTTCCACAACTTCGCCGTCCGCCATTTACTGTAATTTCCAAGATAAAATTCTCCATATCTATGTGACTGCTTCAGGCAAGAAACGTTTTCTTGGTATTTAATAAAAATATTTCAATTCCTCCTCCAGCCGATCCTTAAATGCTGCAAAACTTTTGCAGTTAGGCGCGTTGATAATGATGTCGCGCGCTCTCTCGGGTCGACGCAGCAAGCCGTGTGTTCTTAAAAATCCAAAACCAACAACATATGTCCCTCATAAACATTCTAGTGATATGAAGTATTCGGGCCCAACATGACTAAGATAATGTTTATTGCGCATGCGTGAGAGTCACTGAAAATATGGAATGTTTTGAAGTTATTAGCCAATTAGCATACGTCGTACTCAATTGGGTTGCCAGAGTCCCGATTTTTAAAAATTTTTTTTTTCGTTAGATTAGTTGAATAGGAAATCGAGACAGTTTAATAACGCTGTAATTCTTGCTGCTATTGTAGGCAAAATATCTATGTACGGTTTAATAATGGTCTTGGGTGGATATTTTTTTGTCTAAAATTTACCCTGTGTCAAAATTAACAATAGGTATAACAATATTGTTACTGATACCCAAGTTCGTTGGTGTTTTTTTGCTGAGCAGAATATCTACTACGATGGGTTATTTAATTCGGTAATATATATATATATATATATGTGATATGTTTGTTTTGGAACCCCGAAATACGTAAAAGAAAGGGACATAAATGTTATTTTTTATTAATTCTCCATCACAATTACTTCCTAAATTTCATTGTGTTCGTTCGTCTGTTTTTCCTCAAAATCAAGCGATAATTTTCAAATTGAAATGAAACTAGACAGGAATACTATGGGAAGAAAGGGGAAGAATAGCTTTCATGCCATAATAATTTAACTGATTTTTCTTTTCTCTCTTGTCAAGGTCTGCGGTCGTCGCCTCAAAAGTTCAATGAAGTTTTTTTTACTTAACTTGCGAAAACACTGACTTTTGTTTTTCTTAAAAAGAAAAATAATCTAGCTTTCTTTACTCTAAAATCTTCCTCTCTTGCAAAAAGAAAATTTTTCTTCTGCGTTCCTCTTGCCAGATGAATTTTCTTGATTTTAGGTAAAATTTTAACTTCATCGTTAATTTAGGTTTTCCTTGATTAACAAAAGATTTATAACTTATCCAACATTTTCTCTATATGATCAGTCGAGTTGAGCACCTCGGCATGGTGTAATGGCTAGCAAGCTTGTCTCGCTAGAACCAGTTACAACTGAGTAGTGAGTTTGATTCTCACTGGGTACTCCGTACTTTCGGCCTTGTACTACATATAAGTGGCATTGAGAAAATCACCTATATGATCAGGGTGTGAGTTATCTGGGTCTGGTCTAATGCTTCTGTTATGTATTTAAAAATTGATAAAATAGAATAATCTGCAATGTCATCTCGGCCTCAGTCAGTTTTCCATTGCTCTGACGTAAATTCCTGTTTGTTTATGTCATATATATATATATATATATATATATATATATTAGTGTGTGTGTGCTTTCATGATAATTATTTTAATGAACTTAACGCTATGATGCCTGGACTTTATGAATTTAAATCTACGACTAGATTGACAGCAACGCTTCATAATTTTACTATTGAAATGGTTAGATATACAACCGTAAATTCTATGCTGTCAGTTTCTTCACTCGCTTGTGGGATTCTGTTTATACTTTCTAGTCAACTTTGATGTAAAAAAATTGAAATACGATTTCAATCGTTATCATGTCTTAATTCTTGTGGTTTTTATTGTTCTTAATATTTTCTTTTCCTGGTACTCTCTCGCACACAGTCACCCTCTTGCGTCTTTGTGGCTTTACTGCCTTAGTTAAGTGCCATACGGGATACACGCTTGGGCGATCATGTCTCGAAAAGACATGACAGAATATTTTCCCGCACTAGGTTGTCATTAATTTCTGCGGTAGACTGGTTGCCAACCAAGGCTACAGGACCCAATCTGTCCTGCCATTTAATCCACATTTGGAAGAAGAAACGGATTAATGCCTTTCCCAAGGGTATTTGCGCGTAAATGAATGCAACTGAATCAACTGGGATTCGAACTGCCTTACTTGGAACTTATCTCGCTAGCACCATTATAACTGGTTGCCTCTTTTGGATTTGTGTTAAGCTACGCTTAGAAAATCACCATTGATGTGCCTGTTTTTGTTTTCTAGAAAATGTTCATTGTGGAGAAAAGAAAACCGGAAATATTTATCAATGAAATATTTGTGGATCTCTGGAACTAAAAGAAGCAATGCTATTAGCCTCCGTCAGCTTTCAACGGAACCAATTATATCAATTAAATATGGCTATGATCAAAGAATCTCATCTGTCTACGATCAAAGCGTCGCTTCTCAACACATCTGGTTAGGATCATTTTGGTCGGTGCGAAGTATTAAATACTTATTACTTCAAATATATTTGATTAAAAATGAAATTCATTAAGTCTTTGGAAAATATTTGTGTGTGTGTCTGTTGAGTTATGATAATGTTTGGTGCTTTTCCAGTAATTTTACTGATAAAAGGTATTTTGGCAAGTAGTTTTTTTTCTTTAATCATAAAGTGCTCTACATCGGGGTGGAGAAGAGCGTTGATAGTTTTAGTGCAAAGAATTTGTCACTTTAACTGAGCAGGTTCATGCCGACTTCGAAGTTTCGTGAGGACGCCAGTATGATACCTTTACTCATCGGGTCGGAGTTTTTTGACGGCATTATAACAGTGTCCTCACAAAACTTCGAAGTCGGAATGAACCTGCTCAGTTACTAATAAATACACACATTACCGCCATAAATAGACAAAAATATTTATCACTCATAAGATTTTTAAAAAAATTGAAAAAATGGGCTCGCTAACCGGTTTCGAACCCCGCTCAACAGAACTAAATTGAAATTAATAAAGAAATAATTATCGTTTTAAAAAAATGGACAAAATGTAGAGAAAAAATTTTTAAATGAAAATCAGTTGGAGGCCAAATATATGCTCCTTCTGTTTACACAGTGAGGGCTTTAATAATTGAATATAGATGACCTCTAACACTTTGAGGTGATAACTTGAGAGGGACGTACGTAAGATGGAAAATGTGTCCACACTAAAATTAGCGCCGCAATTATGGTTATTTATAATTTGTTCTGCAATAGAAAACCCGTGTGTGTTGGTCAGCTTGTCTGACGAAGAATAGTTCAAATTTTTGTAGGTACGTGTTTAGTTCTGGCATCTAGTATTTGAGTAGTTCTTACGTAGTCTGATTCATAACTACATTTAAACACGGGGGATCTTTGTATTGTAGTTGGTTTAACTTTGATACCAATAAGTTGTATGATGAACTCTGGTTTTTATACTACCACTCTCTGTAATAATGCCTATCCATTGGATAATATCCAACCAGTAATTAAGAACAATGTATTAGTTCAATAAAGTACAAAGATGCCCCGTGTAACTGCGCCTCCCTTGGCTGGGTTCTATCAGTGAGAGATTTGCTACAGCAGAGGTGTTCAAAAACTTGAGTTAAAGGGAGATAATTTATGCTGAGACATCTGGAAGTAGCATGACTCATGGAACTAGAACAAGGTTGGAGCGTACAACGACTGAAAAGTCGTAAATATAGTAACAAAGACGAGGACAGCAGTCCGAACAATGTAAATAGCTCAATTTTTATTATTATAATTACTCTTAATATTATTATTATTATTACTAACTTTGTTGCTTTATATCTTATCGCTGAGGTCGTTTCTTTATTCGACAACCGTTAAACTGAATCTGATTTAATATATTAATATATTTTCTTAATATTTTTGAAATAATATTTTCTTAATGTGTTAAATCTCGTTCCTTGTCCTTCAGAGACTTTACTGGCACAACAGCATCTTATCAATTAAGCTCCAAACTAGCAGATTCCGATTTTTATTCTATTACACTAGCAGTATAGCCCGGCGTTGCTCGGGTGTAATGAAAGCTTTAAAACTATTCCATGGTCCTGGAGCTCAGACTCTTTGGACGTTGGCACGAAAGACTAGAAAACAATAGTTGTTTCCAGTTAAAACGAAACCGTAGACTGAAAGAAAAATGAATGGATGTAAGTCAAATTTTGATTTCCTGGTATCGATATCAAATTTTTTTATTATAAACTGAATTTTGAAGGCTAAGTCCTCTGAGTAAATGGTATCATGGCTGAGACTAAGAACTACAATTATACCTCTTTAGAGCCAAACCCGAAGCAAAAACTAAAATAAAAGGGCTGAAAAAAATAGACATACAGGCAGATAAGCACACACACAAACATCTTGCCTTTATATATATATATATATATATATATATATATATATGTTTCTGAAAGAATTTTTCTGTTGCTGAGGTGATGTTATCCCCCGTGGGGATTTTCATATCGAAATGATCATCCAACATCATTGAATTAATCCTATTTTAAAATATATATATATATATATATATATATATATATATATAAAATCGATTTTCTGCACTATTGTAAGAACTGTAACCTTGAAACTTCTGAATATCGTTTCTTATGTCTTTGTCTATGGGTGTAGCAAATTTGATTAAAATAGGACTACTTCTTCTATAACCCGATTTTTTCGATTTTCGATATTTATTGGGGGTACCTCGGCATAAAACCTAGCTAAGAACACTCGCAGACGCTTATAGTACAACTGTAAATTTTCAACAAAATCGGTTCAGCTGTTTCGGTGTCTATAGGTAACGGACGGACACACACAGACAAAGTTCCATTTATAAATAAGTTTAGATTTAGATATTGTTTGTTAACATGCACAGATTACTATTAAATGTAATCAGTATTTCTTAGCTGAAGCATTATAATAACTAATAACAATTATTGAGAAAAACAATGCTTCATCAAAAAGAAACTTCAACAACTTTTGGCTATGACGTCTATCGCAATAACATTCCACGCAACAAGATTCGTTTTAAATAATTATTTTTCATATTCCCAGTAGGTGGCGCTGCTCAGTCTAAGGTGAAGCCAACATCGCGATTGGATGACAGTTTATAAGCTAAGGCGCAAAATTTAATTTGCTTTTAGATTAGATTAGAAAATCAGAAGGTAAAAATACAAAGAAAAAATCGGTTTTAAAATTCGTTTAATTAAATATTTAGACTGGGTTGTTGTATTTCTGAAGTTTTAATCTCGAACGAGTGAAGTTTTAATGACTTTGGAGTCAACACAGATAAACGTCTGCACAGAGTTGAAGAGAATACATTTGTGTTGATTTGTAATTTGAGAATTTTTAATTTAGTTTTCATTGGATCAAACTTATCTACACATTTAAAAATTCAAAGCCACCTGGAGAGACGAGTTTTTTTTTGTTTTTTTTTTAATATTCCCCCTAAGGACCAAGTTTCTCACAAAAATTTCGTAAATTTAAAAATAAATTATATCGTTTTTATATTTTTTCTATTAATTTGTTTGGTGCCTGCCAAGATTCTCATGTACCATTACTACAGGGTGCATAATATATATATATATTCAGTTAAAGAGGACCCAAGGTTTTACA
The DNA here is from genome assembly GCA_037127315.1 of Ascarosepion bandense. Classification (NCBI taxonomy): domain Eukaryota; kingdom Metazoa; phylum Mollusca; class Cephalopoda; order Sepiida; family Sepiidae; genus Ascarosepion; species Ascarosepion bandense. The sequence continues at coordinate 1,476,315 of JBBBDQ010001000.1, forward strand.
ATTTTGAGTTCCCTGGCACTTATTTTTTTATAAACAGTGCTCAATACATTAAATATTGTAGAGCATAATATAATCATATAATTATGAATTAAAGGTACATTGCGACACGGAAATTTCTATGTTTCGAGATGGTTGTGAAAATGATTTACATTTAAATACCACAAAAAAAACATCGGTTTGCTATTTATGTATGTGGGAAGATATAAAATTTATGTGTGTTGTTCCTTTTAACATCCCGAAGATTAACGAAATGGTTTGTAACAACCTACATATTGAAATTATTTGTTTGAACATTAGTTTAATCGATAATCAGGCCGGTAGAAATAAATGTTGTTTTTTGATTAAAAACAGAATATCTACTCAAATAGGGGTATCGATTAGAAAGAATGTTCAAACAAATGATTTGAATATATATATATATATATATATATATATATATATATAGTCATCAGCAGACATATCTGTTTCGCTGTATCACAGCTCATCAGTACGGTTAGACTCCGATCGCTTCCTAACCCAGGATTGAAACCCGACCTAATCGGCGTCAGTCGGCGATTCTACCCCTAGGCCACTAGCACACACACACACGCGCGCGAGTGTCATTCAATAAATAAGGTGAACTTTTCGGTATAAGAACTTCTAATACAGATGGAAGCTTACTTTTCCCATCTGTGCAACAAGCTTCCATATTCCTTCAGCGTAAAAATCTTTCGAGAGATGTTTCAGCCAATCGCTCACAGCACTTTTGACTTCATCGTCACTTTCAAACTTCGTGCCTCTCGTGAACGCTTTCAAGAGACCAAACAAGTGAAAGTCTGAAGGAGCAAGGTCTGGACTGTAAGCAGGACGAGGGAGCAGTCCTCAGCCCAGCTCGTTGATGGTCTGCACAGTTTGGGCTGCTGCGTAAGGCCTTGCGTTGTCTTGATGAGTAGGCAAGGTCATCATGGACAATTTTGTGTGCTGTCCCAACAGATAGGCTCAAAGTCCTTGCAATATCATCCACTGTCACCCTTCTGTCAGACTGAATGAGGTCATTGACTGATTCTATCACCTCAGGAGACCTCACTTCTGTAGGCCTCCCAGGCCTGTCTTCATTCTCAACACGGCTCCGTCCTTCTTTAAACAATTTAGCCCACTTGTAGACATTTTTTGGCTGAAACATGTGGCACCATACAGATTTGACATTCTCTTATGAATTTCAACTGATTTGCACCCTTCAGCAACCAAAAACTTGATAACTAACCTTTGTTCAATCCTGGAGCATGCTTCTTGGTCAGCCCTCTTTGATTATCTGCAAAAAAAAATTAAATTCATTTGAAAAGATGTTAAATTCTTTTTAAAAAGTAAGCTTCTATCTGTATTATAAGTTCTTATACCGAAAAATTCACCTTTGAATTTGAAAAATACATCATTTAGATGCGGTTAGGACACATCATCAGTGATGTTACCCTGGTTCATTGACAGTTTCGGTCCTTTAAAAACATCATACCTTCTCCCCAGGTTGACCCAGGCCAAGGTTGATCAGGCCCCGGCCTGTGTCCTAATCTCTATTTGCTACGTTATTGGAATGCAAAATATTTTTGGTTGCACAGGAGAAGAGGAAAAAACTTTAGAATAAAGTCGTCCACAAATAAATTAAATGTCAAGTGATGATGTGTAAATGGTTCCAGTAAATATCCGGAAAAAATAAAAAATGAATTGATTTTCGTGTTATTAATGTGAAGATGAATGGTTAAAATAGCTAAATGACTAGATAAAAAAAAAACTTATTAAATATATACATAAATTACGATGTGGAAGATACCATTCCATAGGGATGAAGGAATATGCCTATTAACGAAATCGAAAATCATACCGAATACGGTAGAGAAAAAAAACGAATGATATTAGTGTAATATTTCGGATTGAAAAGATAGATGAATCGATAAAAACTGGAACAAAATACAAAAGTAAAGCGAATGATATTAATGAAATATTTAGGATTAAAAAATAAAATATGACTGATATGAATAGATAAATGAATAGATAAAAAAAAATTCGTCGCATTTGGTATCATTAATATAGGTTGTTTCATTTCCTCGCCATGGATTTTGGTCTATCGGACACTACCGTTATTTTGTCCCGTCCAGGTATTATTCTCTCGGCATATCCAAATCCACCTGGATGACCCCAGAGCTGCATCTAAGATTGTTTGGGTCATTTTCCTCTTTTTTTAACCCTGTAATTCCCATTTTATTCAAGGCCAAGTTTAAGGATTTTCCAGCGAAACCCCTCACACCAATTTCGATTGGGTAGCATATTGCTTGCCATCCTCGTCTTCTACACTCATCAAGTTCTTGGTATTTGTTCATTTTGTGTTGGTGTGCAACTTCCATGTTTTCTTCCCATGGGACTATTAGTTCCCACAGAATAATTTTTGTTAAATTCGAAAACAAGACCATATCTGGTCGTAAGGAAGTCCTTAGAATGTGTTCTGGTAACCTCAGTCGGCATCCTAGGTCTACCATGAGTTGCCAATCTGAAACTGAGGAAAGTACACATCTTGTGGGTCTTTTACATGCTGGTTTGTTTCGCCCGCCCTTACAAATAAATTTTGAACTCCGGATGGCTGTGTTGAATATTTCAGTTAGTTTCTTTAAAACTTTATCGTGGCGCCAGCGATATCTCCCATCACTTAATGTCTTGGGACAACCACTAAGTATATGTTGGAGTGATGCTCTCCCTGAACATAACTTGCACGAGGGAGTTTCTTTTTTTCCCCAAATATGGAGGTTCACAGGGCTGGGTAGTGTATCATAAACTGCCTGGATCTGGAATTTTGTATGTGTGAATTCATTCCATAATATATCAGACTAAGTAATTTTTCGTGTTATATTCTCCCATCTGGTCCATGCTCCTTGCTGGCTTAATTTATCACTGTTTTATATTTCAGGAATAATTGACCTTAAATTAAATTATTAATATTCTTGAATAATCATTCCACTCTCGCGTAATTACTTAACTGTGATTGGTTGTTTTATGATTGATTACTTGCTGTTCGATCTTGTTACTCGTCACTTAAAGATTACTTTATGACTTCTTTCTGTTCTTCTCGTATGACTAAAACAACTCACTAATTTTGAGCGTTAAGTTGTTGTAATTTTCAAAGAACATCCAATATGGGGATTGACAAAATGTACAAAATTTCTTCATGGATTTTTCAGTCACATCAGTTGTCACCAGTTTTCAATGGTCCTTTCACGTCTTTCTGAATTTACATTCTTTTTTTTTTTTTTTTTTTTTTTTAATGGGAACCCTGTAGTAATGTTGATTTTTCACTGAGTGCTCTTGTCACTGTGCCACACTAAGTTCTTTATAGACATTTGTTATTTAGCGACATTTCATAAATTAGCCTCAAAACTATTTCTAAATGAGTTGGATCCTAACTGGGTGCACCACAATCCGTTATGACTGGATGTTTTTTTTTGTTTTCTTTTTTTTTTTTTTCCATACGTTCGAATGAAAACACTTAAAGTAATTTGATACAAAACCAGGATCGCAATTTAAACGATAAGATTAAATGCTTAATTAATTTCTTAATTAAATGATGTGATTATCCGGTTAATGACTTTGGTTTGCTTGTCATTAATTTCCCTTTTATCGTTTCTCTTCAGTTCTGCTTATTAACAAATGCAATCAACTATTCCTCTCATTCGGTTAAATTTAAAAGAATTTTCATCCCAGATGTAAATGGGCAGAAATTTTTTGACATCGTACATAACATATTGATTAATAGTCATTGTAAACACTGATCATTTCGTTAGTCGCATGCCATTTACTTTTCCAATGTCATATAAGATTTTGAGTTCAAATTTTCTCTTAGACTGGTTGCTAACTAAGTCTAAAGAACAGTCTTCCCTATCATTTAATATAGCTACAGGCAGAGAAAAAATGCCTTCATACTTTTCCTAAATACATTTGTCTCCATGCGTGCGTAGTATTTCTTGAATAAATATACCTTTGCGAATGCCATTTTTTCCAGATCAAAGCACAGCCGATATTGTTCATCTTGAAGGCTCGTCTTGGTAACGGACACATGACTGTTAATCCTATTGGATGAAACCTCCGCTCTAACTTCAGTCCAGGAAGCTCATGTCCTAAATCCATACAAGCATTGGTACAACTCCGAATTTCGATAATTTTTTTTTTCCAAACATATTGTAACAGCAAAACTTTATTCATGAGCTAACTCTTTTTTTTTTTCAAATATATCAACTTGTGTATAATATTTATTTTTTTCTTATTGTTAAAAATCTTTTTTTTTCCCTTTTTTGCATCCCTTTTTAAAGGCACGTATCGGCAATCGTTTATCACCTTTTCCAATCCATTCTTGATGGTTTCTGCATAGGGTTAAGCTAAATGAACAAATGTTAAGCCCTCCCTTCAAATACTTCAGCAAATGCAGCATTACATCGTTACCCGGTGACTGATTAAACCTTTTCATTCTCGGTACTTTTATTGCTACAAATGGTGATCCTTAAAATATTGTACTTTATTATTCTACTTAATAAGTTTTTATTCGGATATTTCATTTCTCAGAATCTTGACAGACCACTACATGAACGTAGATATAACCTTAAACACGCATTTAATATTGTCTCAAATTCTTTCGGCATTGAATAGTCTTGATTATTCACTTTTTCATAATGGGTTTTGTCATTCTATCAAATGATAAAAGCAAATTTTATACATAAGAGTCTATTTAGTTGAACTGTTGCCTGTCTCTGTGTAATGGGGACCGTTGCCTGTCTCTGTGTAATGGGGACCGTCCGCCTGTCCTCCTGTGTAATGGGGACCGTCGCCTGTCTCTGTGTAATGGGGACCGTCGCCTGTCTCTGTGTAATGGGGACCGTCGCCTGTCTCTGTGTAATGGGGACCGTCGCCTGTCTCTGTGTAATGGGGACCGTCGCCTGTCTCTGTGTAATGGGGACCGTCGCCTGTCTCTGTGTAATGGGGACCGTCGCCTGTCTCTGTGTAATGGGGACCGTCGCCTGTCTCTGTGTAATGGGGACCGTCGCCTGTCTCTGTGTAATGGGGACCGTCGCCTGTCTCTGTGTAATGGGGACCGTCGCCTGTCTCTGTGTAATGGGGACCGTCGCCTGTCTCTGTGTAATGGGGAAATTAGTAGGCATTGCCTTTAACTATAATTTTTTAAACTCTTTAAATGGAATTGTTTTTTTATTCATTTTATTTAATAAAAATTCAGGCAACACCGGATAACCTTTCTGGTAAGATAAAGATTTGTGTTTTTCCATGCTAATGTAAACTTGTCTATGATACCCAGCGTCTTAGTAACAATAACTATGGGTAAATGGCCTCCTCTTCTTCCCGACGAGAAAGAGGCTTTGATAGGCTTTTCATGGGAATATTTATATTTATTGATAAAAACATGTTTTGCCAAGACATTTTCACCGCTATTTTCTTTGTCTTACATAAAAAAAACAAAAAACTTGTTTCCAGACACTTGTTCTCCAAGTGTGTGTGTGTGTGTGTATATATATATATATATATATATATAATACACACACACACTGTTATATTATATGAAGGAGTTTTATTGCCACCAGCACTCAGTGTGTGCGCTCGCTCGCTCGCTCTCTCTCTCTCTCTCTCTTATATATATATATATATATATATATACGCCAAAATAACTTTTATAATTTAAAACAATCTTGGCAATAACATTATCATCACTCAACACACACATATGTATATATCATTCGGAAATAAGTTGTTCCGGCAACCTAGGTTTCAACCCTTCGGTATCTTCAGGCAATTTATAATAACTGATTTCCGGACGTTTTTTAAACATACAAACGGGAATTTTACGAACGCGCGACTGGAATTGTTAAAGTTAAGGAGGATTTACTTAAGGACCTTAAAACATTTTCTTCCAGGTTTGTATGATCCTAAGATGATATTTATTCGTGATTACATCTGGACATTACTTCTGATCTTTCATTTAGTAATTTTTTTTAAAGTTTTTTTTATGTTTGCCATAACATTGTTTCCAGAACAATTGTGTGTGTGTATATATATATATATATATACACAATACATAAATGAAAGAAACTTGAATAGAATATGTCACTATATATTTTATAATTTTAGCTTGGGCGATCATGTCTCGAATGTGACATGACTGACTGGGCCGATGATTTTCCTGCAGTAGGTTGCCATTACTTTGTGCGGTAGATTGGTTGCTAACCAAGGATATAGAACATAATCTGTCCTGCTATTTAACCCATCGATGGAGGGAGAAGAGATGGATTAATACCTTCCTCAAGGATATTTGCGCGTAAATGATTAAAACTTAGTAATTTCAAACTACTTGGAATATTTAAAGTCTTAGCCTTATCTATTCGCTGCCATTGCCCCCTTCTCGATTGCATTTTTTTTTCTTTTTTTTTTTTTTCATGTGCTGCGCTTTTTCAAGACGTAGGAGATCGTAGACCTTCTCTTACCGCTATCCCTTGTCTCTCTGGACATTTTTCCTATTAGTATCTCCACCAAAACCTCCCCAGCCATCCACTTGCTAAAGCTCACCATTTTCTTTTTCTGCTCTCCGCCATTCTCGAGGCGCCTGTCCTGTGAATCGAGTAGGAATTTAGAATCTATTCAATTTGAGGACATAGAAGAAAATGACATCATTAAAAGTATGGCTATCAAAATAAGAGATTTCTATGTGCCGTTTCTGTTCAGGGCCCCCAGGGTTATGTCTCTCCACAATTTCCTTTTTGTCGTTCAATAAATTTGATGGTTTTATAATCGCTCGTAAACCCACATCCGTCATCCGTCTACTTGAGTTTAAGTAGGTTGTGTGTTGTTTTTCTCTGTCTCCCCCCTCCCCCGTGCCTTTCTCTGTCTCCCCCTTCCCCCTTGCCTTCAATGTGTATGACATTTTCTAAGCCCTCTTTTCTTCCGAATTTTCAACTCCTTCAGGTGTTAAGCATATTTTTTTTGTTTCTATTTTCTCTAAAGCTGACGTTATTCAGTCCGTGATATTCTCAATATCCTTCCGTAGTACCTCATTTCTGTTGCTATAAGTTGTTTTCTTCCTTTGCGAGGAAATTGTCCAGCATTTTCCGCCATATATAAGGACCAATATTCCGTATTTGTTCAGTTCTCTTTTCTTTGGTTTATAATGAAATCTTGATTCTTAATATTTTACCAAGGCCGGGTTAATTCTTCTCGGCTAATTTCTCCTGATGACACGGTTTTGTATCTTCCTAACTCGCGACCACCAGTTTATCATAGCTTATATCCACTAGAGCGTTGTCCCGTAGAACAATAAGATCAGCACTCTAAACTTGATGCTTGTTCTTTCCTTATCATTTCTCTACTTTGCCTGCTGAGTGTGTAAGTAAATCATAACATGTGTACTGATCCTTTCAGGAACCTTATCTTTCTGTATCAAATCTATTATTTTAACCTCACTCCATAGATGAACCCCAAACAGACTAATATATAATCTTGATGATTTTTAGTATCAAAAATTGATGTAACATTTTTCAATTTTTTTTTTTTGCTTTTAATTGAAATGGGTTTAAAAATTATAAAAATGCGAGAGAAAGTCCAATTAATGAATAATAGGAAAATTATGCCGCGCCATTGTATCAAATGACATCTACACCTCGAAAATCAGTTTTCTAAATTTTAGCTTTTTTTTTAAAGTTCCAACGCTAACTACTGGCTTCAATGATAAAGAGGGCAAACGACCTTAGCCACCAAGCAGGCTTTGGTTTTTGCTTGCTGTACGGCATTTTGAAATATGGCTTTCCCTTTTGTTTTTCTTTCTCAACATCGCTAAGATCTCTCTCTCTCTCTCTCTCTCTCTCCTTTTCACCATTTCTGCTTCTTTTTGTCGCTTTTTTTGTGATCTCACTATTTTCATTCTCACGCCTTCATGTCGAATAAAGCTTACAGATAATTCTCTTTCTCGATCTGTTTGTCGGTAAAAAGATTTTGTCCTTTTCAAAATCGACGCAAAATAAAAACCAAAAAAAAAATTTTTTTTTTCAGGGTCATATATGGGAGGTGTGTATTTTCTTCCTCACATTTAGTGTTCGATACAAGATAAGCGATAGATTCTCAGAAGCTGATTTTCAGGGAATAAACATTTAAAAAATTTAGAATAAAGGTTTTCCTCTTACTCTCATTTGGCCTTGTGATAAAATAAGCTGAGTTTCGTAAAAGACACAAAGTGTAACAAAGTTCATTTCCGAAGGACCCCACTACACAATTAGCCTTGTATCAGACATGGATAAATTGAAGAAATATTTACCTTTATATCGAGTGAAGTAAAGTCTACTGAATATACACTTAATGTTTTTATATATATATATATATATATAATTTAATTTTACAGACACATGAAACCAATGAGTCCCTATCGGCAATTATATGGCTCTTCTTAGGTTTTATTATTAGTTTTGTCTTTGTTGTTGTGTCTGGACTACTTGTACTAGTCGTAATAGTAGTAGTAATGTGACATTTATTAGTTTAAACCCGGAGAATTTGTTTACATTCATCTGATTTCAAATGCAACGTCAGATAAAAATACCAGACTGAATTTTTCATACTTAAAATAATTGTTTATTTACTTCTAACGTAATTTAGTTTTCCCAATGAGTTTTGCATTTAATTAATAAAACAAAGTTCCGTGACGGTAGTAAATGTCTAGAAATTTCAGGAAATTAAGTGAAGATGTCGCTGATATTGGTAAACAAAAATTACCAAGATTTTCCAGGAATAATTACTTCAGAATAATATCAGTCATTTATAAATGAGGCTTAGAATGTTTCAAAATATGACCATTATTTGATTTTTCAAGAATTTTCCAAATGGTTTTCACGGACAAGGCAGAATATTGAGTTGTAGAACATTACATTTTGGCCGTAGTAAATTCTTGTAAAAAAATCTGGTCACCCGCTGACGACAAAAAAAAAACAAAATTTGAATAAAATTTTGAATGATGAAAAAAAAAATTAATAAAATATTCAAAAAACAGTTTGATCTTTCTTCTTAATAACATTCTGACGATAAAACTTTGTTCTTTATGAAGTTTGGGGCCTTTTATTGTTTCATGCTATGCTGTTATTTACAGTGAATGAGTGGAGGGTTCTAGATTTGGAGTAGACTCTTAAGTCACTTGCAAAACTGTCGTCGTGACATCGTCGATGTTGATTCATTGAAGTGTAAATTGAAGCTTGGAATAAAATTCTTCTTGACACTGTCTACAAAACTATTGCCTCCTCGTTACCACGTTTAAAACTATATTGAAGATTCAAGCAAAGATTTTGAAGATCTACGATGATTGTTTAGTTTGTGTATGAATCATAATAGCTGAATAAATTTTTTTCTGAATTTTAACACTTTTTAAAATTAATTGGCACCCTGTGAGTTATTTACGACCACTTGTGACTCTGTATCTTCTAAAGTTGGCATAAGAGTGGGTTTTGGTAGACAGTGAAATACTGGCGAACAAGAGGGTTAAGAAAAGATTTCCAGACGAGATTTGTCGAGGAAAGAACAGAAATATGGGGGGGGGGGGGGAGGGCTAAAAAAAAAAAAAAGATACTCAAGAAGATAAAAGTTGAGGAGGAAGTTTGGAAAAATAGATCAGCGAATGAAGAAAGAAAAATTAAAAACGGTGCCAAGAAAAATGGCCCGAACAAATGCAGGAATTTGGATGGAAAGCGAAGAGACAGCTGCGACAGGATGTCTCTGTGACCCCCCACTCAGATTTTTGTCTGTTTCTCACTTTTACATCCGTTCCTCTCGAACCCAACCTGTTATTCCTACCCGCCTCTTCTTTCTTTCTTCATATGTCTGTCGTATTCTCTCTCTCCTATTTCACTCTGGCCTCAACCAAACTTTCTTGGCTTTCACACAACATCTTTACCGAAGGCGAAGAGGTCAAGGCGAGCCAAGAAGAGAGAGAGAGAACAAAGAGAAACATTTGAACAAGAAACTGATGGATTCTCTTTTATACATAAAAAGAAAAAGCGCATATAATCCCCCCCACACCCACCACTCGAACGGGAGAAATGAGAAGGCGATGAGTAGTGGGGGGAGGGTTTCTTCTTCGCCTGATTTCTACATTTTGAAGCAACATAAACGACTTCTTTTCGTTTGACCTCAGGGAATTTCAAGCCAATGTTGGCATTTCCGATGTCATCTTCAAGTCTTTATGACTTCCTTTCTATCTTTTTGCTGTCTCTCTCTTCTTTTTTAATTTACTCACTCGCATTGTCTGTCTGTCTCTTTTTTTGCGTTGTGTCTGTCTGTCTGTCTCTTTTTTTGCGTTGTGTCTGTCTGTCTGTCTCTTTTTTTACGTTGTGTCTGTCTGTCTGTCTCTTTTTTTGCGTTGTGTCTGTCTGTCTGTCTGTCTCTTTTTTGCGTTGTGTCTGTCTGTCTGTCTCTTTTTTGCGTTGTGTCTGTCTGTCTCTTTTTTGCGTTGTGTCTGTCTGTCTGTTTCTCGCGTTGTCTGTCTGTCTGTCTGTTTCTCGCGTTGTCTGTCTGTCTGTTTCTCGCGTTGTCTGTCTGTCTGTTTCTCGCGTTGTCTGTCTGTCTGTTTCTCGCGCTGTCTGTCTGTCTGTGTTTCTCGCGCTGTCTGTCTGTCTGTGTTTCTCGCGCTGTCTGTCTGTCTGTGTTTCTCGCGCTGTCTGTCTGTCTGTCTGTTTCTCGCGTTGTCTGTCTGTCTGTCTGTTTCTCGCGTTGTCTGTATGTCTGTCTGTCTGTTTCTCGCGTTGTCTGTATGTCTGTCTGTCTGTTTCTCGCGTTGTCTGTATGTCTGTCTGTCTCGCATAAAAAAAATAGAAGCCATTTTTCAAGATGGCCCCCATTCGAATTTGTATGGATCAGTTTTTAGCTAAATTCTGATGGAACAATGATACTTTAACATCGAAATGTTTTTGAGTTAAACACATCAATTTCTGCACTTACAAAATCCTAATTATTGAAAACTAAGATGATTGGCTTTTTAGCGCAACATTTTGCACAAAAGAAAAAAAAAAGGAAAGAAATCTGAAATGGTGTCGAGACATTTTTTTTAGCTAATTTGAGAGCACTGAATCTGAAAATGACCTACTTTTTTTGGTTAGCTACTGATTTTGCTGTATAAAAATGCCTCATTTAAAAAAAAATAACATTTTTTTCATTTGTTTTCTGTATATGTGATATTGGCCGATGGCAATATTTTTCAAATTAAAATCGTAGAAACCTTTCAGTTCATATTTAAACTAACAAACATTAGTAGGCTTGTTGAGAAATACTATTTTTTTTTAATAACAATCAAACCGTAAGTTTAAAAAAAACACGATTTAATATATCAAGACCAAAAAAGATTTTCATGAAATCATTTAATAAACTAACACCAGAAATAAAACCTTCGTGGACATAAGTGTTATGGTAAAAATGTTTTCTTTCTTGGTTGTCTGTTATGTTTAATGTTATTTAAATCCCTTTTGATATACCGGTAGTAGTCAGCCATCATTCGTTTGTCCCACCGTTTCTGGTAGCGCTCTTCTAATGTTTTGATATCCTCATGGAATCGTTCTCCTTACTCATCACCGCAATTATCCGCAAATTTATTTGGCTATGTAAAAAATAAACCTTAATACTCATATTGGCGTATTACTGATAAACTTTATAATTTGAATTTTGTCAATAAACTGTAAAAATTCGGCACTTCTATTTAAAAATTTTGACTCAAATACACTTTTCTTATAAAAATAGTTTATTTCAGGTGGATGAAAGTTTCTATTACCTTAATAACTAAATGTTGCGATCAAACAAGATCCGGGTAACTGAAGCTCCGTTATCCTTCGCTCCGCTCTCCTACGCTGGCAAATACTGTCAATTCAGGAGTGGCTATCTAACACTGCAACTAGCTATACTTCTAGTTGAAATATATACAGGGATTTTTTAGATAGCATTTGAAACACTCAATTCTACTACACATTACAGGTGAGGCTAGTAAACTCTAGCTACAAGTAGTACACTATAGGCCAACACTGAACCCCATGCTGAGTCACGCAACAGTGATGTCACCAATGTGCCCTAGTTGGGTTTTAACATCACTCTTATTTAATAGTGTAATAGTTTGACTTCATCGCCTCAGTACATGATCACAGATATTGCCTAGCAATACTGCCCAGTTAGTCATGTCTCTTTCGGGACATGATCGCCCAAAGCGCGTATCACGTATGACACTTAACTAGCTAACTCTTGAAAAATGGCGTTCATTTTGTTTTTACGTGGGTAAAGTTCTTTGAGAGAATGGGTCCTAGAGCACATGCATACCAGATTTGAAGCATGTATCAAGTGAAAGATTCTTGTGGGATACTGATTTAGTCTGCCCAACTAATATTAGAAAGTATTACCAAATGATTGGGCTCGTACCGTATTAAAAATGAAGGCACAATATATATATATATATATATATATATATATATATATTAAAAAAGGATTAATTCAAAAATGTTGAATGGCCATTTCGATATGAAGATCCCCACGGGGGACGACACATCACCTCAGCAACAGAAAAAACCTTTCAGAAACTGGAGAAAAATTAGTCTACTTTTCCTTTTTAAATAGATTGCAAAGAAATTAAAAAATAAATAATAAAATAAAAAAAAATAAAAATAAAGGGAAAGAAAAAGATAGAATAAAATCAAATAAATAAGAAAAGAAAAAAATTGACATCGTCTGGGTTCGCAAAAAAAAGAGAGAATGTAACTAAAAATTAACAGACAGCCGTGTTAAATCGACGTAAGTTTAAGCAACACGGAAAAAAGGTGGTAAGAGAGATAAAAGAAGGAAGGGAGGGAAAAAGAAAGAAACTAAAGAAAAAAATTTTTTTTAAATATTACAGACGCTGGACAAATTCAAAAACCTAATTTCCCCAAAACGTTGAAGTATTAGAAAAAGGCCTTTACTTAAAAAGGCATAATTATTAATAAAAGGGAATAAAAAGATATAGGATTTAAAATAAAATTATTTTTAAAAAAATTAGGTCGTTTGAAATTAAACTAAATAAAGGCAACACTAAGTAAAAAAAAAAAAAAAAAAATTAATTACAATTATTATATACATACCTATAGAAGTACACACATACATACATATATATACACACACAATTCCACGAATAAGAATACATATATACATACACATACACACACATACATTCAATTTATTACACACTTATATACATATACATGCGCATACACACATATATATATATAAAAAATTCATATACACATAATATACATGTGTACACGCACACATATACACACACACACACACACACACACACAATATATATATATATATATATATATACATATTCCATATGCACTCACACACATACATATTAATATTATGAAAAGGAGCATTTAAATAGCTAAAAAAATTTTTTCAAAATTACATATAGCCCACATACATAAATACATATATATATATATATATACAAATATGCACATCCACACACAAACATACACATATACATAAAAAAAAAATTAAAATTAAAAAATATTTTTAAAATATTAAAAAAATTATAGAAAAATTTAGAATTTAAAAATTAGAAGTTAAATTTTAAAATCCGCCCTATGGCGGCACTTGTTTATAAATTCCCTCCTAAAGTTCAAAAGTAAGTCCTGATGAGGATACTTCAAAATCAGAATCTTCTCCAATAAACACAGACGACACCTATCACGAAAACTTTTAGGAGTACAAGCTGAGCCTATTAATTTCCAGCTGATTATAGGGTCCTGCCCTTCCTCCTTCATTTCCCAGAATCTACGTGATAGTGCCGTCTGGAATCTCTGTTTAGGGTTCGAAAACGAGTACCTGTGATTATAAAGCCTCTGTTTGAAAGAGCCCGTGGACATGCCAATATAGGTCCGGTAATTGTCCTTGTTATTAGATGGAGAAATGCGGGCTTCATAAATTACATGGGTTGATTTACATTTGCCTTGCACCGGGCAGGCATCCACAGAATAACAATTGCATTTGTCGACAATTCCGGATTTAGCTTCCGTATTATTTAGGTTCATTAAAATTTGTTTATTGTGGGAATTAATTATATTATCTATATTTGAGGTGCAAGAATAACTAATTTTTAGGGTGAATCTATTAAAAATTTTATTTAAGGGATTGTTATTATTATTAAAATGTTTATCGATTAATCTGAGAAAATACTTACCAATATTTATATTAGTTAGCTTACAATAAGGAGGGTTAAACCAAATTATCTTCCTTTTTCTACATTTTCGGGTGTTTTTAGTTTTTGATGATTCTGGGTTTATAGCAGGCTTATCATACTTTAACTTATTAACAAAACCGCTTTTCTGAAGGGCCTTATCGTAAATTTCTTTGCTAATAATAATATAATAATATTGATAATATAATATTGATAATATAATTAATTCCCACAATAAACAAATTTTAAATTTGAAACAGTGCTCGACATAAAAATAGAGCAATGAATATTTATTATAAATTATACTTTAGAACATGTACAAACTACTAGAAAATTGTACATTGTTTCGACATTGAAAGAACCATGTTTCATCAGGTAGTTAATAATGATGATATTATTAACTAGCTGATGAAACATTCTTTTAATGTCGAAACGAAATGTAGAATTTTATAGTAGTTTTTTACATGTTCAAAAGTATATATATATATATATATATATATATATATATATATATATATTACCTAGAACCTAAAATTTACATAGGTGCTACACAGGATAGTTTAAAACCAGATTTTACAACCATACTAGTAGTTTCAGAAATGACAAATATATGCATAGTACTACACTTGACACACGTGTATGGTCCATCAAAAATGAACTAAATACAGACCCCATTTTAGAAAATGGGAGATACTTAAACGATGTACTAAATATAGAGCAGGAAATAAATTTTGTAAATTGTGTGGGGAGGAGAAATTAGCAATGGTTCTATTCGAACCTGCACAGAACTTACTTAATTCCAAATCCGAAATTTTAAACAAATGTAGACATAGTAAAAATTGGCTACTAAATTAGATATGTATAGCATTTTTATTATTATCTTCATTGAGGATTTTTTTTTCTTTTTTTTTTTTTTAAATATCTACCCCCCCCCCCCCGTCTAGAATGTTTGGTGTCTATTTTTTTTTTTAGTCACGTGGTTGCGGAGTGTCTTATATACTACCGCCTTACTTCAGCCTAATTAGCCAACTTGCCCTGATGATCCATTAGGTGAAACCTAGGTAGGTCCGTTGGCTCTAGGTTAGCTACTTATATATGTGTGTGTGTGTGTGTGTGTGTGTATTTGGGCAACAACCCCTCTGTTATACAAGTTTCGTTGAAGACACCTGACAAGGTGCAGTGATTAAGCTTTTCTCCTTTATTTTTCTTGTGCTTTCTTTTCTAGACGCAAAAAATATGTAAAATTCTTAACAAAAACAGCCCACCTGCCAGATCTAAATTACAGAAAACCAATGTTATTTATGAATTCACGGACGCTTAAAGGAATTGGATTCCTGACCAAAACAGTCATAAATAATCGGTCAAACCACTGCATAACAATCAAGATAACTCACGTTACACCCATCTGACCACAGCTTAATTAGGACTCATTTAAACAAACATAGAAACCTACCAAATTTCATCAGCAACATATAGAAGAAAATGCAAGTATACTAATCTTAATAACATTAAGTATGAACACGACCACAAGGTGCTGACCATGTTTTGAAAATGAAACCTTCTTAAAACTTCAGACGCATACATAAACATAAACTCACATTCTTGATAATGTTTAAACGAATAGCCGAAAGTGCTCGAATATGCAAAACGTTTATACACAATTTGCGCCCAGAAAAGAAAACACTATAAGGAACAGAAGAAAAATGAAATAAAAAAGATTAATCACAGTTTCTTGTCAGTCGTCTTCAGTGAAACCAACACACACAAAGGAGACATTAGTAATAAAAAAGAAACCCAAGACACACTAGCTTACCGTATTCAGAACATAAAACATACACACTATTCTACAAACACGCAAAACTGCATATATTTTGTTACACGTAAAATAAAAATCATTTACGATAATTGCTAAACATATAGTCGAAAGCGCTCTGATAAACAAAACATTTGGTCAATTTTTATATACTTTGTTCTCAAAAAAAAGTCATAGGATCACATGAAAAAAATACATAAAACTTAAGCCTCTAGGGCCATTCGTATCATATTTGATACAATATGAAAACAAGCCTTGAAAGAAATATATTCCTGAAAAATTTTTTAAGAGAAATATTTTATAAATTTCAAATGAAAGCAGTACTGACTGCTCAGTCAATGAATACCAAATGTTTCCTTATAGGGAAATACTGTATCAAATATGATACGAATGGCCCTAGAGGGTTAACTGTAATAACTTGACTGTCATTTTTAATGAAATCTGCATGCACATTATATATATATATATATATATATATATAGATATATATAACAAACAGTAATGGTATTTAATTTCGAAGTTATTTTTTAGTGGTTATTACTGATAAAATGTATTTCGGCAAGCAGGTTTTTTTTTTTTTATCATAAAGTACTCGATATCGTGGTGTAGGTAGAGCATTGATAGTTAGAAAGCGTTTAACAGAGCAGAGACTGAAACAGCCCTGACGAGTGAGAGCTGCGTAACAGTGTCCTCATGAAACTTCGAAGCCGGCATGAATCTGCTCTATTTAAGAAATAAACTCTTTGTAACTATAATATATATAAATTTCCAACATGTTATCCGAAAATCTATTAGCTTAACCCCACCTTTTAGAATCCAGGAATCCTGCTAGGGGCCTAAGGTGACCCCAATTATAAGCCTACCGCTGCTCTCTGCCGCTTTGCCTAAATGTAATTCGTTCAGTCTCTTTAACATACTCCGAATTTGGGAGATGATGGATCTACTTTGTCTTTTCCTTTCCATTACAGATGTTTAAAATATTTGCCTTGTGTTTGTCTACCATTTTAAACAATTGCTTTGGAGAAAGAAATCAGTGACAGCTGTGGGGGGGGGGGGGGTGATACTTTCGTTTAGAGAGATCAGGGACACTCTAAATCCAATTATGATTGCTAAGAGTCAGCCTTTTTTTTTCTGACACTATCAGATATCTTCTTCCCCACGAAGATATTAAGAAAAATTTCCCTAGGCAGATAGAATACTAATGTTACCAAAGACTCTATTTAAGGGAAAGGCTCCGGTCAGTTTTTTTTTGTTTTGTTTTGTTTTTTTATAATCGTTTCACCCCAAGCAAGGCAATACTGCCACTGGTGTTTAGGGGGATTACATAAGAGGAGGGCGATGAGAAAGAGGAACAAGTTACAAGAGATGTCAGAGAATGAATAAGAGAAGGATGAGAACATTGGTGTGAAGAGAGCTGCATGAGAGTAGAGTGGACATGGAAAAAAGAACATGATACAAGGGTTGTCAGGGAAAGGATGCGAGTTCAAAGGACAAGAAAGTGTGGAGAACCATGAACTCTAATATCCTGAAGAAAAAGAACAAAAAATATCACCCAACTAACTGACAACACTGAAAAACTTTATTTCGACTGAGGCTGCTATGTTACACTTCTCAATAATATTCCTTGACACTGCCTCTCTGGGCCTTCTTTCAACAGCAGAGGTATGTCTTCTTACTCTTCTTATTGATATGTTTAAAAAAATGGATAAGGAAACACCAAATAGAAATAAGTTTATAAATATTCCAGCTGTTATACACATTGTCAGTCTTGACCAGATCCAATCAAAATAGGCTGAGTGCACTTATTCTTTCCATAAAATAACCTAAAAGCTGTTGCATCCATTGAACCATGACAGGAAATTATTTTGTGTGTTACTGTGACTGCAAAAAACTGAAAAGAGTTTTAAGTTCTGACTGAGGTTAAAAGGTTCTGCTTTTACAGGCACGAGTCCATCTTTTCCTGCAATGCCTTATCACCAGATATCTTGGCAAAAATATCCTGTAGGTCAGTAATAAATAGCGGATAGCCTAGGCTAAACAGGGTGTTTGCCGGGAGCATTGTTTTTTTTTTTCTTTTTTGAAATTGAAAAAATAAACCTAATAAAAATATCGATAGCAGGAGATAAAAAGATTTTAAAAATATATAAAATTGGAATTTGATGGTGAGAAAAAATAATTGAATAATGGTAATTTGAAACGCTATAGTATACACGTTCTCCTCCACTTCTATTCTCTCTAAAGAAAAAGATTGCTTTTTAAAAGTTAAAACAATATATAAATAAACACACACACACACACACACACACACACACACACAAAAAAAAAACTATTTTTTTAAAATTTCAATGAGGAAAAAGTCAATGGATTTAAAGTGATTGATTGAAAATAGAGAAAAATAAAGTTCACTGGCGAACAGAAAATAAAATGGCTGGCAGAGGGTGAAGATTCTTGGTCAGTTTTGATGCTTTATATATATATATATATAACTTGTACAGCGAGACTATTCTGAGGACCCTAGAAGTTATGCCAGAATTCATCATTGGAGGCCACATTTTAAACAATATAAGGTATGCAGATGATACAGTGCTGATAGAATACACGCAAAGAAAACTACAAGACCTCTTACTGAAGGTAGCTGAAAAGAGTGACAAGAAAGGACTACAAATAAACTACAAGAAAACCGAATGCCTGGTCATCAGCAAAAATGGCAGCCCAAAATGCCAAATACAGGTGGGGTGATACTAAAATCAAGCAGGTACAAAAATTTAAATAATTGGTAAAATGCTCTAACAAGACGGAAAATGCGACACAGAGATCCGAAGGCTAATTTGCATGGCGAAGGAAGCATTCCAGAAGTTGAGTAGAGTATTAAGAAACAGGACAATTTCTCTAGGAACAAAGAGTACTGGATTGCTATGTGATGTCGGTTCTTCAATATGGCAGTGAATGTTGGACAATATCTTTGAAGATGAAGGAAAAACTTGAAGCAACTGAAACGTGGTTCTACAGAAGGATGCTGCAAATATCATGGATGGAGCATGTGAGCAATGACGAGGTGTTGGAAAGGATGGAAACAAAAAGGAAATTAATAGTGAGCATCAGGAAGAGACAGCTAAAGTTCCTGGAAGATTCAATGAGGAAGGTGGACTTGGAGAGCCTGATACTAAGAGGCCAGATAGAGGGGAAAAGAGACAGGGGAAAACAGCGGTTAGCATATTTGAAGGGCTTCATCAGGTGGATGACATCGAGGATTGCGTGGTGTAACAGGAGAAAGCACGCTAAGAGCCACCAGAGATAGGGAGACGTAGAAATCCATGATCACCTACGTCCTGAAAGAACAGGGCACATAAAAGAAGATATATATATATATATATATATACTTCTGGCTTTGATATTTGCACGTGTGTGATTATATATCAAGTTGCCCTGATGATCCATTAGGAGAAACCTCGGTAGGTCTGTTGACTCTAGGTTAACTACTTATTTATTTGCTCTGCTATTGTATTGAGAGCTTTACGTGTTAGGTTCCTCATCTCAGGGTTTTTTTTCTTTCGACTAGTACTTTGACTAATGTTCAAGTGCTTAGTTCGTTTCTTTTTTTTTTTGTTTCCATTTTTCCCCTCCACTTTTATACTCGGTGGGTTTTTCGGGACGTGTTTAAAGATAAATGTACAGTTATATATATATATATATATATATATATATATATATATATATATTATTTATTCATAAATTATAACATGGATATGTTACAATATCACTACAAAAGTAGCCATTTTGTTTCAACACTTTTGTGTCTTGTCAAGTGTATGTGATTGTTCTTAAATGAATGGTTTAAAAGTCTGAAAACGAGCATGGCCTCTTTAATCAGGGAGGTATTATTGTATATACAATGTGAACCAATCAGAGTAAAGCACCTTCTAATTTGGAAAATATGCGGGTAGGCTTAAGGTTAATTTTGGTGGGTATTGTTAAGATTTTATTGAAGTCAGATTATTATTAATATATATATATATCTATATAATGAAATATTGCAGATTGAGTGCTGCCGCTAATAAACTACTGTTCGATGTAGAATGACAGTTAGAACTTATATTAATAATGAATATAGTTTTCTTTCTTCATCAGTATTACAACTGAGTTTTATACCTGACGCAATGGTCAGGTGCTAATTGAAAACTGATAAATTTAAACTAATAATTTTATTAAATTGATATCAACTAAGCATATCAACTAAACCCGAAAATTGAATTTATTTACAAATGTTGTTACTTTTTGTCATCCATAAGTTCAACGGAACTGGTCGAAACTTCGTAATGCAAAACTAGATATACACCGGCTAAAGTTGATAGTTCATTGACTAATCTTTCTTCGTCTGGCACATCGGTACACGTATTGGGCAACTAGTGAATATCGAACTTACTGTAGCAGCCACAAATTGGTGAATCATTATTCCACTGTAAAGCGACCTAGTTATTTAGCAAGCTTAAATTACGATACCCAATTAGGCTTGAACGCACGACGTAGCAGAAGGCGTTTGCTTTACAAAAGTGAGATCCTTGATGCTGCATTTGGGCTGCAGCTGCTGAATCCTTTGGGCTTGTGGAGGTGGATTTGTTTCCCACTCGGTGTCTCTGAGGAAAGCGGTTGCAATGTCGTTATTTTCATTGTTAACGACCTCCATTTATTTACTTCTGCTAGTAACGAACTTTACAGCCAACACCCGATATTCGATGTCGACAAGGTCGAACCTCCCTAAACACATTATTCCCCCCTCCTTTTACTTATTCACTTCCGTTTACTTGCTTTCCCAACGGCTACAATCTTCAAGAATTCAAATGTAAAGTCAATAGTCTCCTATCTCACTAACTTGCATCCTCTCTCTCTCATCAGTATTCTCATCCTTCTCCTACCCTCTTCCTGACACCCCCTGTAACCTGTCACTCTTTCTCATAACTTACTTCCTATGTAACCCCCTGCTCAACAGTGGCAGTAAAGTGCCTCGATTGGGGCGACACGATTATAAAAAAAGTTTCAACCAGGCTGCTTTTTCTCAGGACATGCTACTTTGTGTAACAGTCCTGCATGAATGCTTTTCTGATCATTATAACATTTTCAAATCAAGGATCAATCGTCCTTCATATCCTCATAATCTTCTTCACTTCTTGTTCATATCACGCATTTAGTAACACTCTAACTTGAGTGACTCTTCAGTTTTGTATTGTGTGAACATTGATAAAAGAAACAATAGTTTGCTTAAAAATACTCTTTTCACTAACTTATTGTAGCAAAAGGCTATAAGCGTGGAATACTCATTAGCGATCGAACGCGTTAGTAGAGGACGAAAAGTGCGACATTGAAATCTGAAGGCGCTTTGGGATGGCGAAAGATGCCTTTCAAAAGCTAATCAAAATATCAAGAAACAGAAAAAAATCGTTAAAAACAAAGTAGAGTTCTGAACTGTTACGCAATATCAGTCTTCTCTACGGTAGTCACTGATAGACGATCTCCTCTCAGATGAACATGCGACTTGAAACAGCAGAAATGCGGCTCTACAGAATGATGCTGAGGATGGCATGAACCGAACTTATGAGAAACGGCGAGGTTTTTGAGAAAAATGGAAACAAAAAGGGAACTCATACTTAATTCAACTGTCTCTTCCTGATGGTTTCTGGGGCATATAGTAAGGAAGAAAGGCTTGGAAATTTTAATAACCACAGGTCAGATTGAAGGTTAGAGGAAAACAACGCATAATCAATTTGGTGAATTTGAGTAAATGGATGGCAGGAAAAGGTTTAGGGGAGATGAAAGAAAGACAGAATTTATTAAGAGCTACAAAGGATAAGGAAACTGGAGAACCATGATCACCAACGTTCTGAAGGGACACGGCACATGGAAGAAGATCGGTCTGTGACATTAAGCTTGTCGACCACCTACTTCAGTTAGGTTCTTATTCAGAAAGGAAAACGAACAACAGATGAACAACAGATGTGGCTAATGAAATTTACAGAAACTGAAATAAACCTTTTAGTTTAAGAAAAGGCAAATTTAATCGGAAATTGAAAGTAAAAAAAATTAAAAGGTTAAAATTGAGGTTGAGCATTAGGCGTCGAATGATTGGGGATGTGTGCGAGGCACATGTCAGGACTACGTGATGGCGATTAAGTACTTGGACCCCACCCCATCTGAGAAAGAGACTCGGAAAGACAAATGTTGAAATGGGGGTGTAGTGAGACAGACACAAGTCGACCAGATAATATTGTTAGTTTATCGTCTAAAGAATGTTTTAGAACTAAAACAAGATAAAATTGGAAAAGGGTAGCCACTAAAGGAAAATAGTTTGTTTTTTTTATATTTGAACGGTGATAAAAAAAAAAGTTAAATGAAATTAGTAAAAAGAAGTACTAGAAATATCAGAAAGAGAGAGAGAAAGAATAATACAAATAATGAAAGAGGGTGCCACTGTTACTATCATTTGAAGAGTGGGGAAAATTCCTCCCTACTCTCCAAACAACTTATGATCATCATTACCCACCCAATGTCAACGTGGAAGCCAGACTTCAGTCGACAATAGGAATTTCCATTCGCTGTTTTGGTCAGTCCCCTTCCGTCGTTATTGGAATCTTTGGTTTCCGTCAGCTGGTGATGCTGGTTGATTTTTAACACGTCTTCAACATAACGTGGTTAGGATTGACATTTATATTGACTTCGCCATTGTTTTAAATAATTTCGTTTCTGAAAGGACAAACTTATACATCAACTTTTTAACTAACCTAAATATTTCTCCTTTTCGTTCTTTTTCTTTCTTTATCTCTTTCGTTCTTTCTTGCTTGCTTTCTCTTTTTCTATATTTCTTTCTCTTTATTTCTTTTCTCGGTTGGCGTCAACGTATTTTTTATTCGTGATTCGCCCTTTTTATTCTTCAATCTTTTCGTTAGCGCTCTTTATTTCGTATTTTCATCTGCAGACACGGCAGTGTGCAGACATTAGGATATGTCAGAGAATGTATTGCAGACAGACAAGCACTACTGTTTATTTATGAATGGAATGTCAGTGTCTATATATACACACAGTCTACAAACACTAAGAATTTATCTTTGACAGATGAGTCCAACATGAAAAGCATATGAAAGATAAATGGTGCCCAAATTTATGAAATCGCTTGTTTTTTTTTTTTCTTCTCTTAAACTACTCCAGAATATGGTTTCGCATTTGATTTTGATTTTTACTATTAAGATTGTAACTAGAAGCGATTCCAAGATAAAGGGAACCTAATTATTTATTTATACAAAAAAAAAAAAATACCAAACAAAAACATATCTTTCATCTGTATGTACGATACTGTCATTTGCAAGAATTAAAACATAAGCATTTTTTGCGTGCATTTATTTGGGTCCCTGTGTGTATTTTTTCCCTTCTCTATTGCAAAAGGCATAAGCAGTTACTAAAATTCACTCGCACGCTGTAAATGTCTTTCTCCATCTTATACAACGCATAAAATTTAGTCGAAAAAATCTTCTTTTTTTTTTTTCTTTTTAATCCTTATCAGGATTCATCATTCTTATGAAACCAGCATCCTAGCTTTCTTCTTTTTGGGACTACAATTTCCAAACGAATTCTTCATTTTTAAGAGAAACTTCATCCTCAAAATGACATCAGAAAACTGCAACATCAAGGTAAGTCAAATCGGTGAAAAGAAATTAATAAGCATGACATTTCATTTTATTATTTATTTATTTATTTTTGCACCTATTAATGACCATTACGACTGAACAGCGATAACGATCCTAACTCTCTCCATATTTCACACATGCTTATGCCGCCTTGTGAAACTTCAATTTCAAGTTAATAATAACATTCATTGTTATTCCTTGTGACGTTTATACAATTCAAAGTGTTGATGTCTGAGTGATTCTTTTCGTATATCAATACCATCGGATCGATAACAAAAAGAAAAACAAGTTTACATCATTTTATTTTGACTCCTTTAAAAACTGTTCCGATAACGAGCAGAATGTTTCTATTTCTTTTGGTCCAATAATATTTTGAAAGACGAAAAATGTTACATAGATTTCGTTTTCATTTTCTCATTGAATTTCTCAACATAATCATGGATTCATCTGCCACAAGGCCAAATAAAAAGAAATTAGAGTAAGAAGATAGTGTTGCGCCAATGAAGGCTTTTCTCAATAATCAATATTAAAAATGACCTTTTTATTTTACCCGATAACCAAACGATGGCATCGAGTGTAAATCTGAAATTTTTCCCCCAATCGGGTAGAATTAAGAATCTTTATTCTCTACTCATAATAATTGTTATTCATTCCATAAGCGACAAATTATTACAGCACATTTTGTGGTCTGAATAATTAATACTAAACAAATTTAATCAAACTTTTAATTTTTTATTTATTTATTATGAAGAAAAGACTGATTTATTATTTTTTTGTGTGTTAGTGTATTTCCGTAAAATGTTTTTTCGAAAATTCCTTTTGTTGTAATGTTTTGTTACATGTGATGTGAGTCAGAAATCATTTGCTTTCTTTTCACCACTAAAAAGATAAATAATTCTAAATTCTTAGCTGAATCATTTGCTTCATCTTTTATCGTCTCGCTACAAATATCGTCTTTTTTCTTAACATAACGACTTGTCACAAGTCGTTATGTTGAGAGAAAGAAACATTGCACAAATCACTTGTGCAATGTTTCTGTTTGCATTTCTCGGGTGGTGAGTTTCCATTATCATTTACACTATTTACAGTATAGTAGGGTCAGTTGGGCACCTTCTGTGAGAAAAAGAACACCGTGACGAAATTCGCGCCGGAAGCTTCAATACGAACATTTCAGAGTGTTTGGATGTCAATCTGAGGACAGTGCAGATGATTCAGAAAGAGTTGGATGTGTCTTATGGTGATTATGAAGGTATTTGGAATGATCACGTGTGATAGCGACGTTCATCTTCCCACAGGGGCTCAGACTCAACACGGAGAGGCATATCAAGTACTTTGAAAAAGTAGTGTTACCCTGACTCAAGAGATTGGATGCTGGAAGACCCTATGTCTAGCAACAGGACTCTGCCTCATGCGACACAAGCAGGAGAACCCCGTCATGGCTGTCAGACAATTTCTGCGACCACATCATCCCTTACATCTGACTCCCTAGACTGCAACTCCTTTGACTGTTATGTGTGGTGCGTAGTTGAGCGAGAGACCAACAAAACTTTTTGTAACACCAAAATGAACTGCAGGCAAGGATTATGGCAGCATTCCCGAATAAAGAGACCTTCCAGAAGAGATGCATAAGTTTCTGAAGTTGTCTGGAGGCCAATGTTGTAGCCAGTGGCGATTTTATTGAATAAATTTACTCTTTAGTTTTTCAAAATATTTTTGTGTAATTTTAACGACACTTTATCCATCGCACTATGTAGTCTAGGATCAAACAGTCACTCCCTTTTTATATTAAATCAGTAGATTAGTGTAGTATCTGTGCGTTTTCTGAAAAGTGTTATACACGCACGCACTTATGTAGTTTTAAAAATATATGCTGATGGGTGTCGTGTCATCGATTTTGACACCACGACCGTTTAAAATGGAATGTCCTTAATAAGACATGTCTACGCCCCAATTCCATTTTGACCCATGAACTATGAGATCGTCAGTGGCGGGCATGATAATCAATTGCCCTTTACGGCATTTCTTTTGGTAGTGGGACTCACTTGGCGGGGCCCATTTTCACATATATACGAGAAGGTGTGAAATCGTTATCAGTCCGACCGACTTTCCTATTTCTGACCAGACGACCTAACACTAAAATTGGAGTTGGGGGGAATTCTTTTTCTCGGTAAAGCCGAGAACTTTTCTCGTATTCTTTTTCTCGTATTCTTTTTCTCGTATTCTTTTTCTCGTATTCTTTTTCTTGAAAGCTTTGTATATATAAACAAACATAGTAACTGCTTCTAAGACTGTCAACTGTGATTAGGTTTTACTTTGAGAATTGAGAATATTATATTTTATATTATTGTTCTTTCAATATAAGGACCAAGAGCCACTGCAGATCGGGGTGGTTACTGAAGACATCAGATGAATTTATTTTTAAATAGGTTAAAAATGGTAGTGATCTGGGAAGCATCCTCTCGGGAGTTTGTTTCGTAAAAGAAGTTTTTGAGAAGAAGCTGTCTGAGTGGAACTTTCTCCTTACTGAGGCAACGAAAATGAGTGGACTTAGTGTACGTAACATCATGGGTCTTAGCTGCTAAAATTTGATCTGGTTGAACAAAGATGTACCTCGTTTGAACATTAATGTTGCTTTTATCTAGTAAATGATTTTTAAAATCAGAAATAAGAATGATTTTTTTATAAGCGTGTCATCCCAAGTAAGACATTTTACTGCCACTGTTGAGCAAGGGATTACATAGGAGGGAAGTTATGAGAAAGAGTGACAGGTTACAGGGGTGTCAGGAAGAAGGTTAGAGAAAGATGAGAATACTGATGAAAGTGGAGTGGACGAAGAAAGGAGAATGAGAGAGAATGAGAGTGATAATGAGAGAGAGAATGAGTGAGATAGGAGATGACTTTACATTTGCATTCTTGAAGATTGTAGCTCTCAGGAAAGCAAGTAAACGGAAGGAAATTCCAGAGGCGGGAAGTGCGAGAAAAAAAGCTGATGGAGTAGGATTTGCCTTTACAATTTATTGGTTTCACAGTAAAAGGGTGGGGCCTAGTTGCTAATCTTGTGGCTTGAGGAAATTCATATATAAGAGGTACCAGTACCAGTGAGCTAAGTTCATCTGAGCAGAAGCCGTGAAAGCATTTGTAGAAGAGACACAGGGAAGCCACATTTCGCCGGTGAGAAAGTGACTGTATCTGAGCTGCTAAGTCGGGATCTATCACATTACAGATTCTCCGTTGGAATTTTTCAAGGACCCCTAGGTGGATAGCAGGAGTACCCGACCAGATATGGCAGCAGTATTCAATGCACGGGCGGATGGTAGATTTATATATGTGCAGGATTGTTTCAGGCGGAAAAAAACTTCCTGGTCCTACACAGAGAACCGACTTTCTTAGAATCCATAGCTAAATCCGCTGCTATGTAGACATTCCACTTGAGATCTGTTGTGAGAGTTAATCCGAGGAGGCGCAGTGTTTTATTTGTGAATCTTGGTCTCATATTCTGAAAAGACTACGTGCTATGGTGATTTACTAAGTGTAGCTTAGAAGGCCGAAAGTATTAGTCACTCAGTGAGGATCGAACTCACTACTCGGTCGTAACAGATCTATCTGAGCTTGCTAACCACTGCGCTACGTTGAGACGTCAAAGACCTCATGCTATAAACTGAAAATGCTTTATATATATATATATATATATATATATATAGACTCTCGTTTCTTCTTGGAAGTATTGCTAATATTTTTTTTTTACCCCTGCCTCGTCTTACTCTTTGTTCATCGTCCCTTGTGAGACTTTATCCAACATTTGTTTTAAATAGATTTATTTTGCATTAAAACATCCCCTACGCACACGTACATATACATAAAGAGGCTCATTCCTTGTTCCCTGTTTAGGATGTGGTTTCCGGCTCTCTTTTCCAATCTTTTTAATCTTAAGTAGCTCCCTGCGCATCAGTGGCGTTACCGCCTTGTTTGGGGTGATATGATTTTTAAAAAAATATAAAATTTATTTTAAGCATTTTGTCTCAAGCAAGACAGGATGGCTACTTGGTGTGCAGGGGGTGGTTACAGAGAGAGAGAGAACAAGGTATAAGGGATGTCGAAGAAAGGATAGATGGATGGAATTTAAGGAGGTAGAAGATGGCAATTGACGTTGCATTTAGACTTTGGAGATTGTAGCTATCAGGGAAGCAAGTAATCGGAAGGGAGCTCCACAGGTGGGAAGTGAGAGAAAAGAAACTATTACAGTAGAAGAGGTGGTTACATTTAATTATTTTGACGTGGGATCTAATAGCACGGGTAAATTCATGCGGTCGGGGCACCAGCGAAAGAAGCTCCTCAAAGCACTTGCCATGATTTATATATTCAATTTGTAAACGAGTTATTACGCGACCTAGGTTTCTCCCATGAGTGGTGTCTTCCAGGCGATTTGCAATCATTGATTTTTACCGTTTTTTTTTTTTTTTTTTTTTTAACGCTCACGTGACAGGGAATTTTTGAACGCGCAATTTTTAAAATTACAAAGGAATTATAGCGTTTTCATCCATGGTTGTATGAACCTAAAAGGTATTTTTAGTATGGTTACACTTAATCACAATTTTCGTTCTTTCATTCAACAGTTTGCTTTTGTTTGGAAATAGCATAATATCTAATTTTTCTTCCTGGCACAGTCTACATATTTTGTCACCGTTGTAAGGTTTGGCTGTTTTTACAATACTCCGTTATGTCTGGGTTTTTTCCATATTTTGGTTTCAATTTCCGCAGTTGGCTAGCCAATTTTGTACAGTTTTTAAGTTTTCTATTTTAATGTAGATCTGTGATTGAACCAACTGGTCATATATATATATATATATATATATATATATATATAATAACAATAATAAACTAATAATTGTTATAATATATTTCAGTTCGTCTCGAAAAACCCACCGAGAACAAACTCGGAGGGGAAAAAAGAGGAGGTAAAAAAAAGAAACAAACTAAGTAATTGAACATACGTCAAAATACTCGTAGGAAAGAAAAAAAAACGAGACTAGAACCCTAACACTAAAGTGCTCAATACAATAATAGAGCAACAAAGAAAGAATAAATCTAAGTAAGAGCCAACAGACCTACCTAGGTTTCACCCTACGGATCGTCAGGGTAACCCTGACGAGCCGTAGGGTGAAACCTAGGTAGGTCTGTTGGCTCTTACTTAGATTTATTCTTTTTATATATATATATATATATATATATATATATATATATATATATAATGTGTGTGTGAGTTTTACAATGTAGACCTGTATTCAATATTGAATATAGAATGCGTTTGGTATGAAGATCTCTGGAGACGTGAAAAAGACAGTTACCATGCAGTGTTGATTTCTATGTCCATGCGTTATCTATCTGTAAGTTTGGTTAAAGACTCACGAAAGTCCTTTGTTGTGGGTGTTTATACTTGTTTTTTTTTTTTCTGGTTTTCGGTACATATATAACTATGAACGGTCCCATGTCAAGAAAAGGATCCATGTCTTTCTCAAGAACATGAGTCAAATGAATACATTTGAACAGGGTCAACAGATTCTGTTTTCTGTGCTGTAAAGACCTAACACATCTCGGGTTGTACGTTTGTGAGGGAGAGAAACGGGAAACCTTTGTCATCTGTTAATTGCAAATTATACATAATCTGTGTGATTTTCATTTAAAGTCATTTTCATGATATTTCTAATTTTTATTGTTTTACACTTTGAGAATTTAGCAAATACCTCTTAAAAAATAGTCTTAAAATCTAATGGTTTTTTTTTTTTCGTTTTTAATTCCTAACATGAATGATTGTAATTGTTCCTTTCTGATCTTCTCCCTTTTTCTGAATTAAGATGGTTAGATTTATTTACTAAAATGGACGATTATAACCGAGGAAAACTGAAGAACATCTCGGCAGAAATATGAGAAAAAGAAAAAAAAAGCTCGAATATTTCACAGAACCAATAAAATCAAATTGTTAACCAAGCATTTAAACCATCATTTGTCTTCGGAACTCAGCAATTCATGTTTTATCAAAAGCCCAGTTTTTGACAGTATTTACATTATTCGGACTATTGTCCTCATCTTTATTACCATTTGTACGAGGTTTAATAATAGATCATTCTATTTGTCTATATTCCTGAGATGAGGTAGGATTTACAGTATTTACATTATTTGGACTATTGTCCTCATCTTTGTTGCAGTTTGTACGACGTTTCGGCCGTTGTATGCTCCGGCCTTCTCTAAGTGCTAGGAATTTCGAACCGAACCTTTTATTACCATCACTAAGATATATCATCCTCATTCCTTGCGCAAAGCACGATCTGAAGTCATGAGTTATCTCCCGCTAACCCTGCAATTTACTTGTTTACCACTGCTGTAACCTGATAGTGAACTTACAACTCTTTGGGTCAAGTCACAGGAACTAACCAACGTCTATATCCACTGGGTCATGTGTCGTTAAAAACAAGGAATGAGGATGATATAACCCAGTGATTGTAATAAAGGGTTCCGTTCGAAATTACTAGCACCTGAAGAAGGCCAGAGCGTACGACGGCCGAAACGTCATACAAATGGCAGCAAAGATGAGGGCAATAGTCCGAATAATGTAAATTCTACCTCATCTCAGAAATATAGACAAATGCCCATTTTTTTATTTTATAATATTCATTCTGTGCTGAACGAAACCGATCTCCTCATTAAATTCCAGCCATCAAACTGTTTTCCTCCAATACAAAACCGACCGTGATGTTCTTCAATGCAAGATTTGCTTATTCATTTATTTAGTATGCGACTTTACTGCACTATTTATAGCCTCATTATAATATTAACCAAGTTCAATGTCAAGGCATTCGGGGATCTTCGCTTGACAAACACGTCCAAAGTCTGTTAAGTTCTTTCTATGGTGCGCCTGTGAAACCTGTTTTGATTGTCAAAAGCTATTCTATTATTGAATATAATAAAATTGACCGACTAAATGTGTGAGAGATGAATCCGACATTTGATAAGCCTTGTAAGTATACAAGCAGTATAGCCCGGCGTTGCTCGGGTGTAATGAAAGCTTTAAAACTAAACCGTGGTCCTGGAGCTCAGACACGAAAGACTAAAAAGCAATAGTTGCTTCCAGTTAAAGCAAAACCGTAGACTGAAAGAAAAAAATGAATGGATGTAAGTCAAATTTTGATTTCTTCGTATCGATATCAAATAAGTTTTTTTCGTCGTAAACTGAATTTTGAAGGCTAAATATGTCCTCTGTGTAAATGGTATCATGGCTGAGACAAAGAACTACAATTATACCTACTTAGAGCCAAACCCGAAGCAAAAACTAAAATAAAAGGCTGATAAAAATAGACATACAGGCATATAAACAGACACACACACTAACATCTTGCCTTTATTTATTTATATATATATATATATATATATATATATATATATATTCTGCACTATTGTAAGAACTACAACCTTGAAACGTCTGAATATCGTTTCTTATGTCTTTGAGTGTATCAAATCTGATTAAAATCGGACCACTCCTTCTATAATCCGATTTTTTCGATTATCGGGGGTACCTCGACACAAAACCTAGCCAAGAACACGCGCAGACGTTTATAGTACAACTGTGTAAATTTTCAAGAAAATCGGTTCAGCCGTTTCGGAGTCTATAGGTAACGGACACACAAAGTTCCATTTATAAATAAGTTTAGATAAAACGGATTCCAAATTACAGACGAAAATACTCAATTTAGATCAAGGCTGGTAAAAGGATATTGTATTAAAAGCGTTGGTTCGTGACGTAGTAATTGTTCAATCTCTGGGCAGAATGGAAAATTCTACTTGAACTCAATAAAAACAAACAAGGCAAGCAATAACTGAGCAGTACTAAGTTGCAGTAGATATCGACTCAGAACAACAAAGCTGAGTGCCGAGTTCGAATTCCAGTTGAATTCCTTGCATTCATTTACGCACAAATATCCTTATGAAATGTATTAATCTGTCTCTTCTCTCCAGTTATGGGTTAAATAAGACAGATTTGGTTCTATAGCCTTGGTTGGCAGCCAGTCTACCGCAGAAAGCAATGACAATTTACTGCGGGATAATCTTCTGCCCAGTCAGTCATGTCTCGAAAGAGACATGATTGCCCAAAGTGTTTATCACGTATGACACTTAACTGACTGACTGACTAAAATATAACCCTAGATATGAGGAATGGAAGTGTACAGTGGAACGAAAACAGTCGTAGATTAATTAAAAGGTTCAGTTCAGAGTTCTCTGTAGGTTACCCGGAGCGACATGCACCTGATGAAGACAGGACGGAACAAGGACCGAAACCTTGTAATGATAACAAAGATGAGGAAACAATCTACATGCAAATGGTGTAAGTAATAACTCCTCATCCGAGAAATTCAGTGAGAAAAAATAGTTGATAATGACTGAACGTTAAATATCTCATCACGTTTGTTTGTACTTTAAAAATTGTCTATTTGACCCGCCTCCACCTACTCTACGCGAAGATCCTCTCAACTTACCCCTGGTGTGGAACCTATTTACGCATTTCTCTTCTGCCTAAATTCTGATAGCCTATCTTACAGCCACCATCTTGCGACTTACGCCGCTCGAGCGACCTGACTTCTTGGCAAAATTCCGTTATCATAGACACACGAGTCTGACAATTTCACACATAGATTAATAGAACAGCCATATCTTCCTCTCTCTCTTTTTCTTCCTCCCTCGCTCTCCATCCCTTCTCTCCTCCTCTCGCTTTTAGATTCGTTTACTCAATGTGAAAATGGGTTGCAAAGTTTTCATGGAACTACTTGAAATAAATAACACCATTTGACACACTTCGCACAGAAACCAATTAAAGATCTTCCGTATTTAAGTACACATGTTCTGCTCCTTTTATAAGACTTTTTTTTTCTTTCTTTCTTTGTAGGACACCATTTGACAAAAGTGAATCTTTTGTCCCTCTCAAATAAATTTAAGCAGTTAAATCATTGATAGAATCGAATTATATGCAAGAGAGCAACAAATCATTACTAATGTACGCCATCTTCAATAGTACGCGCATGCGCATTATGAATAAGCAGCGTGGACACAGATTAAAACTATGGCGACAGTCAAACAGGTTATGAAGACTACGTTCATACATGAAAGGCTATTGCCATTTACAGTTGATCTCTGCTTATATTAACATAACACAACGGATATCGAGCACTTTTAACCTATAAAAATTACATAACTTATCCCGTATCCTCGCTTCTTCGTACAATTAGCTCCACGCTTATAAACAACGTTCTAGTGATAATTGGAAAACCGTTTCAGTGAAACTATGCGTTTCATTCTTGCTAGGTTTCATCAAACCAAAAACGAAAGAAATAAGTCAGTCTATATACGCGCCTATTTGTGTGGATGTCTAAATAATAAATCGTTAATACTTTTCCCGCTCAGCTGGCGTTACTTTGGATAAAAGAAAAAACAATATTGTGCAACTTTTGTAAAAATATATTTACGCTATCTTTCCTTCATAATTTTCTTGTTTTTGTCAAAATTTGTGTTGAGGATCTTCGTCGCCAATTTGTTGTGGAGTCGTTGAGGCGAAACTTCGCCGCAAAGTTGTAGTGACCGGTTTGGCTGGAAGTAAGACGCGAAACACAGAAGGTAGGTTCAAAACAGTTGCATTAGTATAACAAGAACATAGATGAAAAGGAAGTGTTAGTAATAAAGTAATAGAAATAAGTCCGAACGGTACAGTTACGCGGCTTATTTCTTGAATCGTAGCTGGCTTTAACTGCGTACTAGCTGTAGTCCTTAACTGCCTTCCGAAGTCACGCAGGTAAACATACATAACAAGAGGAAGAGTTTATTCTTCGTAGGAAGGCACCATAAAAATTTGTTTATACATTTTTTTCTGCTTTTCTACATTCACTTGAACATAAATCCTGATTTTTATTTTCAGAATGACTCGAAAGTACAAAATTCGTATAGACTTTTCTTAAATTCATTTAAGATGAATCCTTATCCAATTTTTCAAAATGGATTAAAAATGTCTTGGCGGGAAAAGTATTAACAATTTATTATTTAAGCATGCACGGGCACGCGCTTGATTTTTGGATTTTTTTTGAAGCCTAGCAAAGGCGAAAAGCGTAATCTAGTCTCAGTGAAACAGTTTTCCATTTGTCATATATAAATATTTATATACGAGAGAAAGGCGAAAAGTTATTAGCTTAAATAAAAAATGGTAATCTGGTCAGATTTTTTTTAGAACTTGATTAGGCGAATAACTTTTCAGTATTATATATATATATATATTATTATTATTATTATTAAATCATCAAGCCTTATATTCGACCTCAACAGAATGCAGAATGCACTGGAACCCCGTTTCGTCCTATATTTTGGACTCATCAGCAGTGCGCATCCACTACCAGGAATTCGAACCCAGACAGTCTTGGTTATTAAGCTGATGTTATACCAACTGTACCACGGGCCCTGGTGACGAAGAGCTTGGGGAGGCACTATCCTATGGAGCTTGGATTAGTTCCACCACGGAAGTTCGTGAGGAGCGGCGCACTTCATCGAGCTTAATTCGTTACTTCTTCGTCACCAGGATTTCGGCCGTTGTGCCAACGGCCTTCATCTGGTGTATATTAATCCGGGTACAGGGAAATTTGAACTGAAGCATTTATTTTACGGGGATAGACTATTTCCGTTTCACTGCCCATCTCCAGGGATACCCCGTCTACCCTTTTTCGAATGGTTGTTAAAAATGAATGCGGAATTTTGTGACTGAGTTTTCATTATTTACACCATTACGCATCTTTATTATTCAATTTAGAATTTCCTGTAGGTTACCCGGATCGATATACAGCTGATGAAGGCCTGAAGACATAATGGTCGAAACGTTATGAATACCGCAACAAAGATGTGGACGATAGTCCGCATATAAATAGTGGATCTGTAAGCGTTGAATTTGTGCCGGTTGAATTAATGTCGATTTGTTTTAAGTCCATGACAAAACATGGTTACTTTTCTTGATCGTCTGTCTCTATTTTTTTTATTTTACGTCATTTGAATACTTTCAAACGTTATCGTCCCATGTCAATATCATTGAAAAAGACTCATGCATGTCTTTCGGTTTCTGAATTGTATGGTGACAAGTTCTTAAGGAAGTTTTTTTTTTTTTTTTTTTTTTTTTTTTTTTTAACTCGTTTGGCAATGACAATTTTTGCTTTAACAAATCTCGTCTAACGACTTTGATGTTCATTCGAGAAGCTTCATATGTGGGGCATTGAAAATGTCGAAAATAAAAGCGATAAGAAATCAAAAAGGCTGATGTGCAAGAGGGTTACACTGAGAGAGAAATACGTTACAGGGTTACACTGAGAGAGAAATACGTTACAGGGTTTGTCGAAGATAGGGGATGTATAGGAATGAAGTAGATAAAAGATGGCAATTAATGTTGCATTTAAACTTCTGGAGATTGTAGCTATTGGGATATTGAAGAAATAAGAAACAGTTGGAATCAAGTAGATAAAAGATGGTGATTGACATTGCATTTAAACTTTTGGAGATTGTAGCTATTGAGATATTGAAGAAATGATAAGAGACGGAGAGGAATCAAGTAGATAAAAGATGGCAATTGATGTTGCATTTAGACTTTTGGAGATTGTAGCTACGAGGGAAGCGGGAAGCAAGCAAACGAAAGGGAGTTCCACAAATAGGAAGTGCGAGAAAAGAAACCATTAGAGTAGAAGAGGTTATTACATCTATTTCGACGGTAAAAGCGTGGGACCTTAATGCCAATCTAGTAACACGCGTAAATACGTGATCAGGGGAGAGAAACTCGTCAGTGCAGCTGCTATGAAAATGCTTGTGAAAAAGACAGAGGGAAGTCACATCGCATCGTTGAGAAGGTGAGTGAAGGCCGACGGTCAAGTCAGGATCAGTTATATCCTTTGGATTTTGTCGAGAAGACTACCCGTGGTCTCTTTGTTATGCACTAATCTTAGTCTGGCACAAGGCTACAAGTATGAATTTCCGAAACATTGTTGCAAGTTGCCATAGACTCCAAATTCCTTTTTACAAAATTTGACTTTAATTAAGGGTGGGTATCGCTGTTAACCGCAGGGAAATTGGAATCGCCGAATCGATTTAAAATTTTGGCTGCGACAGTTTTTTTAAACGCCCCACTTAGGATCTCCTTTCCACCCGACCACTAGTTATCGGCAGATAGTAGGGTAAACTGAACACTTTAGCCTTGATTGGAAAGCAGTCTAGGAAAAGAACTCTGAATTTAAAAGCAACTATGAGTAAAAATAGCAAAAAGGTGGTGTGGTTTGCAATTTCCCAAATATTTCTTAAAAAATCTACTCGAAAAATATTGAGACATTATAAATAGTTTGGTCCTCCATGTTTGGGGGTTGGGCGCAGAGCTAACAACCCTGCCCCATAAAAAAAACATTTTGTTACGGAAACAGTAATAAAAAGTTGCAGCCCTATACACCATTGGGTGTAACGGGTGAGATGATAAATAGTTTACTGTTTCCTCTTGGCTGTCGAATGACGATGTGCGCGGTTTGCGATGAAAAACAACCGCAAAAAAAATAAATAAAAAATAAAAACAATGCGAATTTAAAACTAGTTTACAATACTCCATTTGATAAAAGTTCAAGATATTCACGCAACCCAATCTTGATTATAGTTTTGGTTTCATTCTGATATTGTACCAATTTATTATGACGTGTTGAGATAGCTTGCCGTGAGTTCGAATCCGCCTGAATGTCCCGTTGTGCCAGATCAAGTCAAAATTCTTTAGTTATTAGCTTATTGTGTCGTGCGAGAGAATTTTCCCCACCAGAGTCAATCCGACACATTTGTCATTCGTTCATGCATCGAATATTACCGTTACACTGGGGTTGGCGTTTCTGCTATTTTTTACAAGTTATTTAAAGCAATATTTTTTTAGATTGTAAGACTTTTTCCTGTCTTTTTTTTTTTTTTTTTTTTTTTGCACATTATAATGTTTCAATGATACAAGTTTTACTAATTAATTCATAACTAAGGAGGAAAAGGTGAATTCAGACCTAATCTAAATTTTCTAATTAAGAAATGGTAATGTGGGTATAAAGTGGAGGTACAATTATATATTACAATCACTGTAAACTGAACCCTCACTTTATGGGCATGTTAGTTTGTATACCTTTAGGTTCCAGAGAATGTAAATAAATCTAAAATACATGCCTGTTTAGCTAATCAGTATTTCGTTGATTGATTGAATCTTTTTTACGGTTTATCAACACTTTGTAAGTTATTTAAAACCAGAATATATATATATATATATATATATATATATATATATATATATATATATATATATTTTAAATTGTAAGATTCTTTTTTTTTTTTTTTAAGACGATAATGGTTTTAATAATACAAGTCTTACAAATTACCTTATAGCTAGGAGGAGGGGGAAGATCTGGTTTCTTAACTTCCCAATAATATTTGTGAATATAATTAAGCCAACGAGAATTCGAACTCTGCTCTCCAATTAACATTTCCACGCTTTTATTCATAACACCAACCGCACATCAAACCTTACAGCACCGGGTATTCCCAAGCGGTCACATATCTATGGACTGACCAGGCTCGACGTTGCTTAACTTCGATGATCGTACAGGAACCGGTGTTTTGAACGTAATGCGACTGACATGGCATCTCGGCTTCACTCACTTTCTCACCGCCGTAACGTAGCTTTCCTGTGTCTCCTTTTTTGTGGGAGGTGTATCTCAACTTTGCAAATTTAAGCGCAGTACGGGATGTGCGTTGTGGAGCAGTGGATATCGACTTGGACCGAGAAGTCGGAGAGCCGAGTTCGAATTCCAGTTGAATTCCTTGCATTTACATACGCACAAATACCCTTGGGAAAAGTATTAATCCGTCTCTTCCCTCTAGTTATGGGTTAAATAACAGGACAGACCGAGTTCTATAGACTTGGCTGGCAACCAGTCTACCACAGAAAGTAATGGCAACCTACTGCGGGATAATCTCATGCCCAGTCAGTCATGTCTCTAAGAAGAGACATGATCGTCCAAAGATGTATCACGTATGGCACTTAACTGACTGACTAGATTGGCATCTAAGTTTCGACATTTTACAGTTGAAATTGCTTGATGTAACCGTAAGTTCTATGCTAACAGTTCCTTTTCTCGCTTGTGGAACTTTCTTTCGACTTTCCATTCAACTTTCGTCTTCAAATATTTAAATGCAATGTCAAGCATTATTTCTTCTGTCTTTTATTGGTTTCTCTCCTTAATATTTTTTCTCGGATTTTTTCACACTCGACACTCCGTTGCGTCTTAGTGTCTTTATCGCCTTGTTTGGGGTGGAATTTAAAAAAAATAAAACTATTCATAAGGCACCTATTTTAGAAGAACAGCTATCAAAGTTTGTCTTGTTTACATACCGAGTTCCTGTCATGTTGGGTGCGTCATACTAGTTTGGCTGTGTTTGTTACATTAGTCTAATATTTTTCTCGTAACAATCTTTATTAAAATTCTGGGCGGAGATGAAAAGCAGGCCATCTGCTTTTCATCCAATATGACCGTAGATTCCAGCTCAAAATGCATCTAATAAAAAACATTAATGTCACTGTTAACAGTGTACCATTTTTATGAATTGGATAGCAACCAACGAAGGCTCGAACTATAGAGCAGCGGTCGCGGGCCACATCCGGCCCTCGAGTGAATCTTGTCCGGCCCGCGGGCCACATCCGGCCCTCGAGTGAATCTTGTCCGGCCCGCGGGCCACATCCGGCCCTCGAGTGAATCTTGTCCGGCCCGCTACCTTACTCTGGACAACGATATAAATATAGGTAAACCAAACCAAAGTGACAGTTGATAGTCTGAACATATTGCGTCGAAATTTTTAAAAAACTATTTCTTTTTACCTGGAGAATATGTTTTATTCTATTTTTTATTTGTAGGGATCGCCAAAATTAGCGTACGGCCTCATTTTCAGTTTTTTTTTTTTTGTTTTTTTTTTGTGAAATTGCTTTCGTGAGCGTGCACTTTTAAATGAATATACAAGAGTGTTTTCAATCGATTTTAATAAAAAAAATTTTCAATACTGATTTATGAAACATTTATTTTTAAGATGTAATTTTTTTTAACAAAATTCCTGTTAGATATTAATTTATATTGAATTTTTGCTTTCTTCAAACACAGAAAATTTATTCACATATTTAATAACATGGTTTTTCTCCATGACAATGAAGCCATAGCTTTTTGGCCCACACTCTCAAAAAAATTACCGACCCCTGCTGTAGAGGTTAGGGTGAGATCTAAATGGCAAACGCCATTATGAAACCTGCGTCTTATACCTCCGTAAATCTTTCTATTCACTTCCGTGATGGATACTGTCTTTTACTTAATAATCTCCTCACATGAAGAAGAGACTTGGAGCAACCGAAGGATACTGCGGATACTATGAACCGATCATGTGTGCAACGACGAAATTCTAGAGACAATGGAAACAAAAATAACATTATACTTAACATCAGGAAGAGACAATAGAAATTTCAAAAGCGAAAGAAGGATTGGAAAGTTTGACACACACTGGGAAGATAAAAGGGAAAAATCGCATAACTTACCTGGCGAGCTAGAATGAATGGATTGTTACCAAGGACTGGAAGCTGTAGAGTCATGATCGTCAATGTTCTGAAGGGATACGACGTATACAAGAAGCTGAATACAGTGCAGTTGGTCCCTATAAAATCTCACAATCCTGAATCTTTGATTTTTTTTCCCCGATTTCTTTCTTTTTCTCGGATATCTTCTAATAGAAGCCGGCTTTATTTTTTGTTGACGTTCAGACCTGAGTCGAAAGACGAAATGAATGTTGAGGTTGTCGCAGATTTTCAATACGACACATTCGACTCTAAGAAATCCACGCCAGAGTTTATTGAGGGAAAGGACTAAAGACACAAAAAAAAAAACTCCTGTTGTGTCCCCACCTCCACCTTCATTGCATTTCTTCTATCTTCGTTATCTCTGGGGAGAAAGACTTGAGATTTTGACAACAGATCTCAGATACGTTTGGTGTTGCGGAAAAGAGTCTAGAATTTCGGATTGGAATTTAAGTTATCCTTTGGAAACGACACTTCGGATAAAAAGCTAAAAGAGTATCTTGGCACCGCTCCCTCTATCTAGTAAATCAGCACCACTCCTAAATATTCTCTTCTATATGACGATTGGGGTATGAGATATAAAACGGTGAAAAGCAAAATTTGAAAAAAACAAGTTTCAGTTTCGATTCCAAAGAAAGACTTTTGGGATTTTTGTTTCCACAAATGTTAATTACAAATATATATATACACTAGCAGTGTAGCCCGGCGTTGCTCGGGTGTAATGAAAGCTTTAAAACTAATCCATGGTCCTGGAGCTCAGACTCTTTCGTTGGTACGAAAGATTAAAAAGCAATAGTTGTTTCCAGTTAAAGCGAAACCGTAGACTGAAAGAAAAATGAATAGATATAAGTCAAATTTTGATTTCCTGGTATCGATATCAAATAAGTTTTTTCGTCGTAAACTGAATTTTGAAGGCTGAATAAGTCCTCTGAGTAAATGGTATCATGGCTGAGACTAAGAACTACAATTATACCTACTTAGAGCCAAACCCGAAGCAAAAATTAAAATAAAAGGGCTGAAAAAATACATGCATACAGGCAGATAAACACAAACACAAACACACACACACACACACACACAAACATCTTGCCTTTTTATATATATATATATATATATATTATTGATTTTCTGCACTATTATAAGAACTGCAACCTTGAAACTTCTGAATATCATTTCTTATGTCTTTGTCTATGAATGTATCAAATTTGATTAAAATCGGACCACTCCAACTATAACCCGATTTTTTTATCGGGGGGTACCTCGACACAAAACCTAGCTAAGAACACTCGCAGATGCTTATAGTACAACTGTAAATTTTCAAAAAAATCGGTTCAGCCGCTTCGGAGTCTATAGGTAACGGACACACACACACACACACACAAAGTTTCATTTATAAATTAGTTTGTGTGCGAGTGCGCGCGATTACAAGGCTCTTGAGATAGAGGGTTGCATTAACGATGAATGAAAGAGGTGATAAGTACAAATTAGGAGATTGGGGACGATTGACGCTTAGGGAAGCACTCATATGGGAGTCTATTCCACAAAGTGGCAGTTCTTAGGGGAAAATGGGACTGTCTTCTTACATTTGAAACTGTTGTTGATAGCCGCAGCGAGTCCTGTCTAGCACGGATCAAGTTCTGTCAATCCTTCTCCCTCTGCTCGTCTGTGCGGCTTACCTTTTATTGAAGTTGTTGACTACGCATGCGCTTTAGCTAAATTCAAATCAGGCAGGCGAAACATCGTGGCCTTAGGGTTAGAATACCTTGGTCATATTTCCCCACAGGAACACGGAGAAAATTAGGCTGATTCGAGTCCGAATAATGTAAATACTGTAAATACTACCTCATCTCAGAAATATAGACAAATAGAATGATGTATTATCAAACGTCGTACAACTGGCAACAAAGATAAGGACTATAGTCCGAATAATGTAAATACTTTAAATACTACCTCATCTCAGAAATATAGATCAATATAATCTTTCTAGTTCTGTTTCTCTACATTTAAGTTTTTACATGCTGAACGAAGTAAATATTTAAGATATGATTGAATAGCATTCTACAGAACTATTCTTTTATCAAGTAAATGTTCAGCATTTTCTTTAATCTCAGCGGCAATGTCGGAATTTCTGTAAGATGCAACCTTTTTTCCTTCAAACAGATCAGTTACTTAATCATTTGTGACGGTTAGGAAAAAACGGAGCTATTGACAAGCAGGGTGTCTTATTTACAAATTCCCACGCTACCCAAGTCTCCTCAGCTGATTGACCGAAGTCAGTCTCTCTCCACCTTACACCCTACTTAGTACCGGAGATACCCTGGCATGATTTCGGAAAGAAAAAAAAGTAAAAAAAGTAATAGAGAAAGAAAAAGAGAGTGAGAGAAAAAAAAAACAAGTCCGAAAGAAAGTCAGTTTGTAGAATTCTTTTAGAGAAATTCTCCAGCAACAATCGTAAAGAGTCGTTAGCAACTGATAATTATCTTCAAATCACAATGTACATGGGATGAGGAATTTGGAGATTTGGCAAATTTCGCCATATTTCTATATCTTCTGACTCTTATATGAACGTCAAAGATTTGCCGTTGTTTAACATTATGCTCATTCCTTTTCAATAAAAGAAAAACTAAAAGAATGCTACCGATTTTAATTAATTGAATTAATTTCTTCGGACAGTAAGTTGTTCATCAATAAATTGGTAGTTTGTGTTTTTTTAATACGTATCACTTTTCAAGACATTAAAGAATCTAAGACACAATATGTTACAGGAACAAAAACATTAATAATGAACAGGAAGAGAAAAGAGTAATCAGGGGAACAGTATATAGCGATTGACATTGCATTTATTTTTTTGCAGATTAAAGTTGGCCGGAAAGCATGGTAGACTTATAAATATGTAAGATAGATTATAGAGAGAAAAATTGTCTCGTGCGACACATTGAACCAAATTTCTTAGCACATGACCTAGAAATTAATTCAATGTAGTCTTTCCACTTATCATTTTAGTTATATCCAGGGTTGGTGTGTGGAGAGAGAGAGAGAGAATTTAGTGCTTGCTGTCTTTATAAATGGTGATGACAAAGCAACAACTATGACCAGCCACTCAATCAAAATCCTTCAACGAAATTAATTTGACGGATCTGAAAGCCAACGGCAATCTAAGAGAATTGATCAACAAAGATTGATTTTTAATGTTGACTAGCAGTATATCCCGGCGTTGCTCGGGTGTAATGAAAGCTTTAAAACTAATCCATGGTCCTGGAGCTCAGACTCTTTAGACGTTGGCACGAAAGACTAAAAAGCAATAGTTGTTTCCAGTTAAAGCGAAACCGTAGACTGAAAGAAAAATGAATCGATGTAAGTCAAATTTTGATTTCCTGGTATCGATATCAAATAAATTTTTTTTCGTCGTAAACTGAATTTTGAAGGCTAAATTAGTCCTCTGAGTAAACGGCATCATGGCTGAGACTAAAAACTACAAGTATACCTACTTAGTCAAACCCGAAACACAAACTAAAATAAAAGGGCTGAAAAATAGACATACAAATTGATTAAAATCTGACCACTCCTTCTATAACCCGATTTTTTTCGATTATAGATTTTCGATATTTATCGGGGGTACCTCGACACAAAACCTAACTAAGAATACTCGCAGACGCTTATATTACAACTGTAAGTTTTCAAGAAAATCTGTTCAGCCTTTTCGGAGTCTATAGGCAACGGACACACACACAAAGTTCCATTTATAAATAAGTTAGATTTAGTTTAGATTAGATTTAGATTATTAGTTTACACAAATATTTTTTCCGCCAAAAACTACTCAGTTTTTTTTTTCTCCATTTGTTAACATTTTTACATAGGGGATAATATTTAAGGAACAACGATACTTTTATACTTCACCCAATACAAGGTTCGAGAGCCAATCAAGGTAAATGTTTAATGTCAAAGTGGTTATGATAAATGAAGGATGTGATGCGAATGAAAGAGAAGGTGACAGAAAGTACAGATTATGAGGATAAGGAGGTTATATAAAAACTGACCCTTTATTTGAAGAGGTTAAAATTGTAGTTTTCAGGGAAGCATTGACGCTGGAATCTGTTCCACGAAGTGACGGTTATTGGTGGGCAGAAGCTGTTTGATTGAAACATTATCTTTACAATTGGAATACGGAGGAACGTGGGTGATTCAACCCCGTGAAAGTAGCACGGCGTGTCTGAGTACTAAAGGTTTGAACTGGGAGAGATGATAGAACTAGCAATAGGGCAGAAAGTTAGTCAATACCGATCGCGTTCATGGATATGAGTAAACTAACAGCACTCATGAAAATTCTAGGCTTTTGCTATATGAATTTTCTGCTAAAACATTTTTTTTTTTAATCATTTCACCCCGAGCAAGGCAGAAATGCCACTGATGAGCGGGGGGCTACATAACTGTAAAAAGATTAATTAGAAAAGAGTGAGGAGTACAAACTAGTCAGAAAGGAGCAATAGAAAGCTGAGAATGCAGGTGCGATGACAGATACATAGGTGGAGAGAAAGGGAAGGATATACGGGGGTGGGGTTGAAGCCGTCAAGAAAGCAAGAATATGGGAGCGAGTTCCACAGGCGGGAAGTGCGAGAGAAGAAGCTGAAGGAGTAGAATTGTCGTCTGCATTTGCCTAACCTAACTGTGAATGGGTGTGACCCAGTTGCCAATCTGGTTGCACGAGTAAACACCTGTTGAGGAGGCACCAGTGACTTAAGTTCGTCCGAGCAGAAGCCATGAAAGTATTTATAGAACAAAGGAAGGCCACATTTCGATGGTGGGGAAGTGGCTGCAGTCGAGCCGCCAGATCAGTACCTATCACATTACATTTGGAGCCTGTCGAGAACACTGAGGAGAACGGCAGGGGCGCCTGACCATAAATGCCAGCAGTACTCCATGCACGGACGGATGGTTGACTTGTATATATGCAGGATGGATTCAGGCGGATAAAACATCCTGGATCGGCATAGTGACCCAACCTTCCGAGCAGTGGATTTAGCTATGGA
The DNA here is from genome assembly GCA_037127315.1 of Ascarosepion bandense. NCBI lineage: Eukaryota > Metazoa > Mollusca > Cephalopoda > Sepiida > Sepiidae > Ascarosepion > Ascarosepion bandense. The sequence continues at coordinate 1,520,752 of JBBBDQ010001000.1, forward strand.
ATCAATATAGTGGTTCAATTTGAGGTCTGAGGAGAGGGTAAGGCCGAGGAGGCGTTAACTGTTAATTTAATGATGGAATCATCTATTTGCGAGTTTCGCGATAATAAAATGCTATAGGGGAGATAAAATTTCCACTATGGCATCGATAAATATTTGAGCTTAACAACATTAACAAAATATTGCAATAACAATATGAATGCAGTTTATTCTTTAAAAAGGATACAATTGAAAAAATTCTAAATTGACAAGATTTTCCATTTCACTGAAGCAGACCTTAAACACACGAGAGCATTATCGCCTCCTCTTTTCTTTCTTTCTGATTATAGTGATTTTTTTTTTTTATGGGCACCCACTTTCTTACGAAATCCAACTCACGTTTATTTTCTTCCCTCTTGTCTCGCAATCAAAATAGGACGGGCCATTATTTATCTGAGGTAATGACGGCGTACAGTATGTGTTAACCAACGGAGTTTATCTTCTATTGGGGAAACAGACCGTCCTCGATCCTGAAAAAGATGAACGATAATTTAATAATCAAGAGGGCATAGCGTGTGTACGCAAAAACCTTATCTCTTATAAAAACAGAATTTAGCAGGGGCTGGTGAGTGGGGGAATGTGTTGATACGCGAACGGAACCTCCTGCGAACTCTTCTGACAATTTTATAACATTTATTTGAAAGCACTTGTTAACATTCTTTCTCAGCTGTTTAAACGCAAAAGCGACACCAGATTGTAAAGAACAGTGGCGTGACACTCCTCGGCACGTCCACATATGGTACACAATCCAAAGATAAATCAATAATCAATTCAAGTATCCTCGCCCATCCTGTTTATTATTTTGTACTGGTTAATCTTGAATCGATAGGAACACTTAATCTCTTAGATTTTTTACTGAGATTAAATGCAATTTAAAATATTTCGTCTCTTGAGAGAAAATATTGGGCTTCAAACTCACACTCGACCTCAAGTGTAACTTTTATACAATTCATTGCTGAAGATGCAAGTAAAATGATCAGCTCCCTGTACCGTTCTAGTAAGAACCTGACTCCTCATGCAACCCTCCAGCTTTATAAGAGCCTGATCAGACCAAAAAATAGATTACTGTTGCCATATTTTGGTGGGAGCTACACAATCCTCATTTTATCGTTTTGATAGAGTTCAAAGTCGTCTCCAAGTCCTTGTTGAAGAAGAATTCTTTTCTACCTTCTAGTATATATATATATATATATATATATATATATATATATATATAACTAGCAGTATAGACCGACGATGCTCGGGGGTAATGAAAGCTTTAAAACTAATCCATGGTCCTGGAGCTCAGACTCTTTAGACGTTGGCACGAAAGACTAAAAAGCAATAGTTGTTTCCAGTTAAAGCGAAACCGTAGATTGAAAGAAAAATGAATGGATGTAAGTCAAATTTTGATTTCCTGGTATCGATATCAAATAAGTTTTTTTTAGTCGTAAACTGAATTTTGAAGGTTAAATAAGTCCTCTGAGTAAACGGTATCATGGCTGAAACTAAGAACTACAATTATACCTACTTAGAGCCAAACCCGAAGCAAAATCTAAAATAAAAGGACTAAAAAAAAATAGACAGATAAACAGACACACACGCGCAAACATCTTGCCTTATATATATATATATATATATATATATATATATATATATATATATATATATATTATCGATTTTCTGCACTATTGTAAGAATTGCAACCTTGAAACTTCTGAATATCGTTTCTTGTGTCTTTGTCTATGAGTGTATCAAATTTGATTAAAATCGGACCACTCCTTCTATAACCCGATTTTTTTGATTATCGATTTTCGCTATTTATCCGGGGTACCTCGACACAAAACCTAGCTAAGAACACTCGCAGACGCTTATAGTACAATTGTGTAAATTTTCAAGAAAATCTGTTCAGCCGTTTCGGAGTCTATAGGTAATGGACACACACAGACACACAGTTCCATTTATAAATAAATTTAGATATATCTCTCTCTCTCACACACACACACACAAAGTGGCGAGATTCACACTGCTCTATCGCTATTTACATGGAAAATGCTCGGTTGAACTACATTCCTTGGTTCAACCAAGTCTTTTCTACCCTTTATGGGCGGAGGATGTGCGCTGTGGTGCAGTGGATATCAACTCGGAACCAGAAATCTGGAAGCCAAGTTCGAATTCCAGTTGAATTCTTTGCATTCACTTACGCACAAATACTCTTGGGAAAGGTATTAATCCGTCTATTCCCTCCAGTTATGAGTTAAATAATAGGACAGATTGGGTTCTATAGCCTTGGCTGGCAACCAGTCTACCGCGAAAAGTACTGGCAACCTACTGCGGGATAATCTTCTACCCAGTCAGTCATTTTTCTTTCGAGACATGATCGCCCAAGGGTGTATCATATATGTCACTTAACTGACTGATGGCCGGAAGTGGGGCGCTATGTACATTTGTATCTGACGAGTACGAATGCGTTTTAAACGGTCTTGGTGTTCCGTAATTTTAAAAAACAATCCTTTTTGCGTAAAAACATCGTCGAAAATTAACTAAATGTGTCAATTCCTCGGAGTGTAATACCGTTCTCTAACCTTTTTGCTATGCACGCAGGTACAAAGGAAACATTCTTCTTTTAATACAATAATTACAGACTCTTATTTATAATTCACCCAGCGCTCCTCTTGTTCTTAATACCCTCATCAACACAATATGTTATTAAACAGCGCAACTCCCAAGTGTCCATTGCTAATTTACTCTTTTCAACGGAAATGACACGACAAGTCGGTGGACCAACTTGGAGGGCGAGGTGAGTTTTTCTTTATTAAATGCTTTTAACATGTAATTTACTCCATAGGAAATCGTAAATGGCTCAAAAAGTCCCCCTCCTCCTCTTCCTCGTCGAGTATTTTACTTTTCCTCGATCCTTGTGACCGCGTCTACAAATTTAATTTATTTTGACTGATTGATTTATTTATCACTTTTATTTTAATTTCTACCCCATTTTATGCCGTTTTATTCATTTATTTTACTTGGTCCCTGATTGGTTGACTTGCAACGTCAGATTCATATTTGCTGACAACCGCATGAGTTTTGCCCACCAACAACGTCGTCGTCCAAATTGTTTATTTCTTACGTCGAGATATTTTCTCCAACTTCATAGGGGAAGATAAGATTTATCGAGCAAGAGAATCGTTTGCCCAATCGCTGAACTTGTTGTTATTGTTGTTGTAAGGCTTCGTTTTAATAATCAAATGAAAAACGAATGCCGTTTCGATTTATTCTCTTCGATTCTTCATTAAACGATCGCCTTTCTAAAATCATTATGGATACTAGAAAATTGAGCTTTTGATTATCATGGATCCATTTTTATAACAGGAATAACGAACCTTTCTCTGGATTTCTAAATGTCACTATCCAAAAGCCGTAAGTTCGAATTTTTATTAAATAATATTTATTTTATTTTCGATTCCTTTTTACGCCTCACTTTTCGCCCCTTTTTTCTTCATTTTCTTCTTCAATTTATTTTTCTTCTTCGCTTTTTTTTTATTTTTCGTCACTTTTTTTTATTTTCGTCACTTTTTTTTATTTTCGTCACTTTTTTTATTTTTCGTCACTTTTTTTTATTTTTCGTCACTTTTTTTATTTTTCGTCACTTTTTTTTCTTCATTTTATTTTTCGTCACTTTTTCCTCCTCCCGTTTTCTTTTCTTTCCTTTCTGTCTTTCTTTTCTCTCCCATCACTTTCCCATTCTTCTTTATATTCTTTTATCTTACCTTCTTCCCTTCTTTATTGAATTCCGAATAAATTCATAACAGCAAAATATTTATATCGATATGCCCTCTAAAATGACGGTAACATACATTGATGTACCTTCTACTGAATTTCTTACATAAAAAAATAGTAATCAACCCCCCCCCCCCATGCTGAGCGTAACAGGCGGGGGAAAATATATATATATATATATATATATATATATTATAATTTAAAACATGTACAAATTATAGTTTATAATATTCATAGCTTCATTTCTATATTGAGCAGTTGGAAATTAATGTTAATTTTTTCCTCATTCCTTATTTACTTGGATATATATATATATATATATATATATATATATATTCAATCTGCTTTGATTTAGCCCTGACAAAACATCATAACGAGGCCCTCACGAAACTTCGAAGTCGGCATGACTCTGCTTAGTTAAGCGACAACTTTCTCTGCATTAATCTTATTAACGCTTTATCTCTACTCCGATAACGAGCACTTTACGACAAAAATAACCCTGCTTGCCAAATATTTTCTTTTTATCATTAAACCACTGAAATAAAGCACAATCTTAACATTAAGAATTATCACGACTCAATATTATCTCATATATATATATATATATATATATATATATATATATATATAAGTAACTGAAAGGGGTGCGATGCCTTCCTCAGATGAAACTTTCTAAACGGATGTTGGATTAACTTCATGGCGACGTTATTTCGATCTTTGCTCCGACGAACTTAAGTCACTGTGTTATATATCGACAAACAACAAACACGCATATATATAAAAATATAAAGTTATATTTTTATTAATGACGATGAACCGTGTAGCATAGGGAACAGAGAATTGAGAGAGCGCGCTTCTAATGGGTTGACGGGAGTGTAGTCTTATCTGTTGTGTCTCTCTTCACCGGCCGATCTCTGTTGCTCCTCTAATGGCGAATCCGTGTGCCGAGGTCTTTTTATAATCTTCCAGAACCGGGACTTTTTCTTCCGGTTTTGCCTCGCCCACGCACGCCCACGTAATTCTCAGAGACACCTGTTCTGTTTGCCTCTGTAGTTATTTCCGCTGCTGCCGGAAATAAGGTCAAACGACATCCGTTCCTTTCAACGACCGGAAACACCCTCGCTTGCATCAGCCTTCCTCGGGTGGGGCCAGATTGTTATATTACAACTGGTGCCCCTGTCACATGAGTTTACTCGTGCAACCAGACTGGCAACAAGGTCCCACCCATTCACAGTAAGATCAACCAAAGGCAGCCGACAATTGTACTCCATCAGCATCTTTTCTTGCACTTCCCGCTTGTGGAACTTGCTTCTATATTCTTGCTTTCCTGACGGTTACAACCTCCAGGAATTTAAATGCAATGTCAATACCCATCTCTTAACCACTTAACTCTAGTTCTTTCTACATCACCCTGTATATCTTTTCCTTTCTCTCTACATTTGAAACTGTCATCACACCTGTATTCCCATCCTTGTCTTGCTTCTTTCTCTGACATCCTCTGTAACTGGTTCGTCTTTCTCTTTACTCTCCTCCTATCTAATCTTTTACTCTTATGTAGCCCCCTGCGCATCAGTGGCGTTACCGCCTTGCTTGGGGTGAAACGATTAAAAAAAATCTATATTGAAGTTCTCAGCACTGTTCATCAGTTTTATTTTATTAGAATGACTTTGATTGTAGGAAACTGATTTTTTTTCATTATTTCCGCTTTTAATATCATAATCAATCATCAATCTGTTATCAGGATTTCTCAACACAATGATCGTGAGCCAAATGCAGATTAGCAATGATACTCTCATGGTTACCGGGTGGTTTACAAAAAAAATTAAAGTAAAAAATAATTAGAGAAAATGTTGGAATGTAAAGCGTCATTGTGTCATTTCTGTTTGTTCAACAGCCAGTGGTTCAAGCTAAGCTGAACGAGACTTGATTGTTGGGGAAGAGAGCACGTAATCTGGCGTGACGCCCACTTTGAAGAAGGCCAATGCGCTTAAACTTTTGGTCACGATGACTTACAGCGTCGGCTTTGCACTACCATCGACGGTTTCTCAACAGTTTTTATCCACCCAGTCTAAATGACAAGGGCGTGAATCAATTCGTGGGGGGTCTGGTTTTCATGCACTTCTTAATGACACTTCATGCTGGGATCGATTTCCCAGGTTAATTTTATCATGAAGTCACTCTTGACACATCAACCAAGATGGGATACAAAGCTTTGGTTTCATACCCAGAACACTAAATCCCTAACTCCTTTTTGAACACGCGTTCACCACACACACACACACATCTGTGTATATAGAAAAGTCCCTTGCGAATTTCTTGCATTTTTATGTTAATATTTTTCCATTCTTTACAACAAAATGTCTTTTGTTCATGCAGGTTTTGCGGGTTCCTTCTTTGAATTCTTAGTTTAAGCAGGAATCCATGAATTGATTCAGATCTAGAGATTGAGTCGGCTATTTTAGAACGTTTATTCCATTTGAATTTCATGAATTTGTAAGCATTACAGTATATTTAGGATCGTTGTCGTTTCTTGCAGGATATTTCGTGTCGTTGTCTTTTCTTGCAGGATATTTCGTGTCGTTGTCTTTTCTTGCAGGATATTTCGTGTCGTTGTCTTTTCTTGCAGGATATTTCGTGTCGTTGTCTTTTCTTGCAGGATATTTCGTGTCGTTGTCTTTTCTTGCAGGATATTTCGTGTCGTTGTCTTTTCTTGCAGGATATTTCGTGTCGTTGTCTTTTCTTGCAGGATATTTCGTGTCGTTGTCTTTTCTTGCAGGATATTTCGTGTCGTTGTCTTTTTTCTTGCAGGATATTTCGTGTCGTTGTCTTTTCTTGCAGGATATTTCGTGTCGTTGTCTTTTCTTGCAGGATATTTCGTGTCGTTGTCTTTTCTTGTAGGATATTTCGTGTCGTTGTCTTTTTGAAAGACACAAACCCAGCGAATGTGTACTTTGACGTAAATTTATCTCCAAAATATCCCCATAATTCAGTGAGATGAAACATGGATTTAGATTGACTTGGCCATGTTAGAACGTTTATTCTATTTGAATTTAACCATGAATTTCTAAGCTTTACAGTATATTTAGGATCTTTGTCTTTTTGAAAGTCTCAGCGAATATGTACTCTGACATAAATTTATCTTTAAAATTTCCCTATAATATGCTCCATTTAGCCTCGCTTTTATTATTTGGACACTACAGCAACCCCAGATTATGAGTCATCCACCTCCAAATTCTTCGGCGAATATTTCTTACCCTTCTTTCTCCAGACCTTTGCCACAATATTGCTGTCAAAAGTTCAATTTTCGTTTCGTCCGACCAAAGTTCATTTTCCAAAAATACTATAGGTTTGATACCATGCTCGTTTGCAAAATCCAGTTTAGAAAGAACGTGTTTTCGATTAAAAAGTGAACGACGAATTGTATCCGTTCACACTTTTACTTCACTTACTTCAAATTCTCCCTGAAGTTCTTTAAGTTTAACTTGGGGCTCGTCACCAACTTTTCACGCCAATAATCTTGCCGTACGTTTTGTTACCTTTTTAGGCCGACCAGGGCTTATTTTGTGACGAATGGAATGTCACGTCTTCTAGTGACAAACTGTTATATCAACTGAACTAACTAACTAAATATCTTCCTATAACGAAGTCCATTTACATGAAGGTCAAACAATACTTTTATGAAGATCGTGATCAATTATTTTGCTTTTCACCATTTTGTCAATGTTTAAAATGATGGAATATTAATCTTCTATAAAGAATACAAAAATATGGCACAAGGCCGAAAAGGGACGTGGGTAGAGGCTGGTCTTCACTTAATATCTTATACCGACTTAATCACTCTTAACAATTTCTCAATTTACCACATCAACTTACCCGACCTGTTAGCGGGGCATCAGAATACGCCAACTGTTCCCCTGCAGAGGGTAAAAGTCTCTCAATGGGACCACCTGTTGGCCGTGGGTGGCGACCCATGATGCCTGGGGACGGGATCCTGGTGGTTGAGCAGATCGTGACTCTGGTATGAAGTGGTCACGACCCTCCAACGCACCACTTTGGCTCTTACCTGGGCTAGACGGGCGGTCGAAGCGGTCAGATCCGATCAATCGGCTAGTCATGACAATCCCTAACACTTACACTTGCAAATGTCGACCACTACATCCAACAATAAGACACAAAGATACTATAACATCTTTTTACTCTTACCACAAATAAAGGCAAAGCAAGTAAGTGTTAGAAGTCGGTGGCAAGGGTCAATCAATTATTGAGATGAAACCATGTGACTTTTCCTGACTCGATGTTTCTATAAAACTGGGAAAACGAAACCAAAGGAAGAATCAGAGAATGACGGTGGAAACTCAACTGAGTTTACTTTTTTTGTATCCCTGAGATGAGAGGGCTAATCGGTTTCTCCCCAACAACTCCCACATTTGGGGAGCAAGAAAGATGAAAAAAAAATCAGATATTTACATGGAAACTGAAAACCTCAATAAAACCCCAGAAATCAGATAAAGAACAATAGAAAAACTAGAATAACGCACTCTGATATGTCTGAAATCTCCAACTCAGTGAGTGGGAGTCCAAAGAAAAACATTTCTTCTGAGTATATAGAAAGGAAAAACTTCCCAAGATTCATAGTTATTGAAATCTTAGTTTACTGATCTTTTTTCCTTCTATCTCCATTTTTAATCGAAAAAATTTTATCCTAAAATAGTAACCCCAAAATAGTCAAACAACTGAAAAACGAAAACCTTCTATTCGAAGTAGACAATTACAGAGATACTCAAAATCTCTTAGGAATGAAAAAATTACACACCTACCAATGTAAGGTCTTTGCCCATGAAAGATTAAATACATCAAAAGGCATATTTTTGGCCACAACCGAAAAAATTAAAGTTGCTGTAAGAAAACAAAGAGTAATAAACCACGTCCGGATCAACATAAAAAGGAACGGTCAAATCATACCAACAAATACTTATATCCTAACATTTAATTTCCCCCACAATACCTAAAGAAATTAAAATTGGGTACATAATCCAAAAAGTCGACCATTACCTACCAGCCCCACTTGAGATGCTTTAAGTGCCATAAATTTGGGCACCACAGGGAAACTTGTAGAGGGCATAGAATATGTGGAAAATATGGTGTAAAGGGACCCAATCATACTAAAGATGAATGCCCAAACAAAACAAAGTATCCGAACTGCTATGAAAATCATCCAGCCTACTCTAGAATATGTAAAATTTTTAAAAAGGAAAAAGAAGTCATTAAAGTGAAATACAGAAAAAACGCATCCTTCCCAGAAACGAGGAGAATAGCAGATTCTTATAATAAATCCAACACCTATGCAGAAATCACCCAAAAATCAAACCAAGCTAACCAAGCAAACAACCAAGACCTATTCAACAAACTAGTCTCTTAACTAAAAAAGAAATTAATAAAAATCAAATAACAGCATCTACTAAAACCCAGATAAGCGACCAAATGAACAAATCCCTAAAAACAAATTAGAACCAGACCAAATCAATCAAAATATACAAAAATCAACAAATATAACATATTAGAAACAGAAGATTTTGAAAGCCCCCATAATAAAGCGAGTTCTTCAATTCCCCACAAAAGCCTAAATATAAAATCAAGTAATAACAACAAATACAAAAACAAAGATACAAAAATAACAGATGAGAAAAATTCTCCAACAAAAATCAACCCCCATAAAAACCAAGCCAAGGTCTCGATCGATCTCTATTAACAGAGAGAAATCAAACAAGATCTAACAAACCAACAACCCAAACCAAGGAATTGGAAGATATGGAAATAGAAACCAAATCTATCAGCAAACAAGCAGATCCGAGGCAATAGTAAACGGGACAGAAAACTCAAATGAAATAATGTGCATCAAAGAACAAATCACCAAAAATCTAAAAATATGGCAAACAAAATAATCCAATGGAACATAAGAGGAATAAAAGCTAACTTAGAACTAATACTCCTCATTTCAAATCAACTTAGACGAACTAATACTCCTCATTTCAAATCAACTTAGACGAACTAATACTCCTCATTTCAAATCAACTTAGACGAACTAATACTCCTCATTTCAAATCAACTTAGACGAACTAATACTCCTCATTTCAAATCAACTTAGACGAACTAATACTCCTCATTTCAAATCAACTCCCTGATGTTGTTTTCTTACAGGAAACTTTTCTGAAAGAAAATGACACGATAAACATTAAAACTTACATCTCATATATAACTACATAAACAAACAGGCTGATAAAGCCTCAGGTGGTGCAACTATAATCATTAATAACAAAATAGCACACAAAGAAATAAAGTTAGAAACAAACATGCAAGCAAAAGCAGTATCGGTAACTCTTCACAAGAAAATAGCTCTATGCTCTCTCTCTACATACCCCCTAATGATATGATAAAAGTGGAAGAACTAAAGCATCTTATCAAGCAACTTCCAAACCCATTCATTCTGATAGGAAACTTTTATAGTCATAATGAGAGATGGAGTAGTAGAGAAACAAACCGAAGAGGCAAAATCGTAGAATCTGTAATTGAGGAAAAACAGTTATGCCTATTTAACAAGAAACAACACACATATCTTCATCCAGGAACCGGTACTTACATGGCTACAGACCTCACGATTTGCAAACCTACCGTACTCCCTGATTATGACTGGAAGGTTTATGAAGACAACTGTGGAAGTGACCAGTTCCCTATAATATTAGAGAATCATACATTCCAACCTGAAGTACAATCATTACGTTGGAATTTTAAAAAAGCTAACTGAGAAACATTTCGGCAGCTATGCTGGAGCAAATTAATCCCTAAGTTAAAGAACCAAAAATGAACTCTACTACATTTTTTTACAGAAACATTAATTACAATAGCAAACGCAAGTATACCCAAAACGTCACCTTCCACAAACAAAAGTAAGATTTGGTTTGATACTGAATGCAGAAAGGCATACGACGAGCAGCTTTAAAAACATTTCAAATACAACCTACAAAAGAAAACTTAAAAACATTCAAGAACTACAGAACTAAAGTCCGCCGAATATTTAAAGAATCCAAAAGAACTGTGAGACAATACATATCCAAAATAAACATCCTCACAAAAAGCAAAACTATATGGGAAATGAGAAAGAAAATATCTGGCAAAAATAGTACCCCACTAAAGTATCTTGTACATAATAACCAAAAAGCTACAAACAAAAAAGAAATAGCAAACCTTTTGGTAGAGATTTTTTTTAAGTAAATTCATCCTCCAAAAACAATCACTACGAATTTCAGAAGATCAAAAAAAGAGAGAAAAAAAAAAACAATTCAATTTCCAAACAAATAATTCCCAGGATTATAATCAGTTCTTCACAATGAACGAACTTCAAGATTCCATATCGAAGGCCCATAACACAGCCGTAGGCCCGAACTGTTAAGGAACCTCCTCAAAATATCAAGGTAGTATCTATTATCCATCTATAATGATATATGGACAACAGGCAACATTCCCAAACGATGAAAACAGGCTATCATAGTTCCCATAGCCAAAAACCAAAACTGCTCAGACTCAACAAACTACAGACTTATCACTCTGACAAGTTGCAACTGTAAAATCCTGGAAAGAATGATAAATGATAGACTAACATGGTACCTGGAAAAAACAAATTAATTACAAATATTCAATTTTTGTTCCGGAAAAACAGAAGTGCAATCGACCAACTAGTCCGGCTGGAAACCTTCATCCGAGATGCTTTTATCAAAAAGGAACATCCGCCATTTTCTTTGACCTTGAGAAGGCGTATGATACAACTTGGAGATATGGCATAATGAAAGATCTAAAATCACTTGGATTGAAAGGAAGAATACCACCAATTGATAAACAACTTCCTAACGAACAGGAATTTCAAAACACGGATAGGTAACACACTCTCGGACACGAAGATTCAAGAGATGGGTGTCCCACAAGGAAACATATTATCCGTAACACTGTTTAGTATAAAAATTAATATTGTAAAATCCCTCAAACCTGGCATCGAAGGATCCTTATATGTGGATGACTTCTTGATCTGTTATTCATCCAAAAACATGAACATAATCGAGCGACAATTACAACATTGCCCGAATAAAATAAATCAGTGGACAGTTGAAGATGGATTTAAAATATCTCGGACCAAAACTAAATCCATGCATTTTTGCCAAATACGAAAAATGCACTGTGACCCGGTTTTAAAATTGGACGGCATAAAAAATTCCTGTAGTGCCGCAACATAAATTCCTTGGGCTTCTTTTTGATTTCAAATTAACATTTATTCCCCATATAAAGCAACTAAGAGTGAAATGCAATAAAGCCATTCGATTAATCTGATCTTCATCTTGAGCTGATGCTTAAAGAACCTATAAAATGCTGATAAGAATAACGCTCATCGCAAAATTCTCTCCTGTCGCGTCGTCCAAATCACCATTCCAGCTACGGCCAGCAACGTGAGACACACCATCCTTTTTACCCTAGAATACGGGGGCGGCACATTATCACACGCGTATGCGAGATCAATGGGCACAAGCCGATCGTGAGCGATACGAGCCGTCAAGTCACCGACATAGTCCCAAAAGGGACGCACCTGAGAACAATAGTAGAAGGCGTGCGCAGCCGTTTCTTCTAAACCAAGGTCACATCGATGACAGTCGGGCAACCCTGCCATGCCCCATTTGAAAGGCTCTGTCGATTAAGAGATCGCAAGTTCCGAATCAATCGCCAGCTGAGCGAAAACGTAGGGTTGCTGAGCTAAAAGGAGCATGACTCGCCCACCGACAAGCCGAGTCTATAATTTAGAAAGTCCTTCGTCACGACCCCTACCACTAATAAACGCTACAAGTGTCTCCGAGACCGAGAAAGGTCAATGGACCGAGGAATAGTCCGCAAGTAAGAATGCCGATTGATTTCGGGGATTACGTCGGCACTCAGCCCGCAAAACGGTTTGATAGTAAGGCAAAAGAAGGCTTCTCTGACACCCCTTTCCAAAATCGAATCTTCTGTCAAGACGCGGCGTAGGAAAGCTAATCTCGAGGCGTTTCAGTGACTCACCACGTGTGGCATTCCTAGCCCTCCTCCACCCGAGACGGACGTTTGGCGCAAACTTCTTTGTTGACCAGATGCTTTCGTTCCCACCCAAGAGGGTAGCCAACAAGCGGTCGATTGCCTTTCTATGGTCATCACAAAGAGGGAGTACCGACAACCGATAAAGGACGAGGGAAAAGACACGCTTCAGCCCTCCCCTTCACAACAACCACCGTCGAAGCAAAGTCGCGACCGAAGCTCCTACCTTTGCCAATACCTCCGATCAATTCTTCTCCAGCTAAAGATTCGGCTCGAACCATACTCCAAGAATGCGGACGGGTCCGTCAGTCCAACTCAAGGGCCTCGAGAGAGCAATGCCCTTCTAGGCACCACAAGCCGGAAAACTTGTCAAGGTTAATTTTGGCCCCTGTCACCTTTTCGTACCACTCAAGCGCCTTCTGTGCCACCTCAATGTCGTCCTGGAACGACACGAAAATGGATACATTATCAACGTACGCAGAAACCCTGGCTCGAGCTCCACCAGGAACGGCGATTCCGCGTAGGGCCGGACTGAACGCCCTGTTCTTTAGCCGGCGAAGGAGGGGCTCCAACGCCAAAGCGTAAAGTAAGGGCGAAAGAAGGCAACCTTGACGAACCGACCGAGACATCGCAAAAAAGCCTGAACGCTTTCTGTTCACCTGTACCACAGCACTGGGGGAGCGATATAGTAGGCTGATCCACTTGCAGAAGTCGGCTTTGAATCCAGCGGCCTGCAGGACAGCTACCAGATACCGATGGTCGACCCTATCAAATGCCTTGGATTGATCCAAATTGATCGGCTTGCTCGTCGTCTTCTACACCCTCTAAGATTGTGCAGATCAATGTTTAAAGGACGCTTGACAGAAAAAGAATGACGCAGTACTTTTAATCATTCCGAAAAGTAATCATAAAATTAATTTAAAACGTTCTAAAACAACTACCCCATCTTAATTTGGAATATTCTAGTAAAGTTTGAACATTTTTATAAAAAAAATGCTGTTGTAGAAAAATAAGATGACTTGTAAAATTTTGAGTTTCTAAATATCGTTTTTTTTTTGTTTTGTTTTTTTCGTGGGATACATTTTTGAAGTTCTTTTTTTAAGTCTGATTGTTTGATTACCTAAATATGTTCTACGAGCGATAAAATTTTAATTAATGTAACTGTATTAGAAATTGAACGTTGAGCAAGTAGTGAGTAATCTATCGAGTGACCCAACTGTGAATCTACCGTGGATCAATCGTATAACGAGTAATAAAATGAATATACCAAGACCAAGATATAAAACTGTGTGATACCAACACTTCAGTAGCCTTATAGGCTACAACACAACCGACGAGGATAGAACAATATAGTATTGAGTTGTGGTAATGCTTAGTGCCAAGATTGTTGTTTTCTTGATTGGTTTACTGATAAAAAAGAATATTTTGCAAGCAGGTTTTTCTTTTTTCTTTTTTTTTTTTCTTGTAAAGTGCTCAATACTGGTATAGAGATAGTGTTAATAGAATTAATGCAGGGAAGTTTGTCACTTAACTGAGCAGAGTCATGCCGACATCGAAGTTTTGTCGAAGCACCGTTATGGTGTATTCACTCGTCAGGGCTACATTTTCGATTTGCTGTTGAATCCCCACTTTTTTATTTCAAAAGTATAAAGAACCCAGTGATGATCGAACTCACTACTCAGTTGTAAGAGGTTCTAGCGAGAGAAGCTTGCTAACCATTGCAGTACGACTATGTACCAAAACTGGAGTTAATTGAGTCAGTTTTCACTTCTGCACAAGTCTTTTTATATATATATATATATATATATATATAGTATTTGTCGATAATTCTGATATGAGGTAGTATTTACATTATTTGTTGTACAAATGGCAACAAAGATGAAACATTAGTCCGAATACCGAAAAATATAAATACTATATATATATATATATATATATATATATATATATATATATATGTGTGTGTGTGTATAAAATTTAATTTTTTTATTAATCATATCACCCCGAGCAGGGCGGTAACGCCACTGATGTTCAGGGGGCTACATAAAAGCAAAAGCACTAAATAGAAGAGAGTGAAAAGAAGGACAAACCATTTAAAAAGGAGAAGGAAAGGAATATAGGTGTGATGACAGTTGCAGAAGTGGAGAGAAAGAAAAGGATATACAGGGTGCTGAGGAAAGAACTAGGGTCAAGTGGTTAAGAGATGAGTATTGACCTTGCATTTGAATTCCTGGCGGTTGTAGCCGTCAGGAAAGCAAGAATATGGAAGCGAGTTCCACAGGCGGGAAGTGCGAGGAAAGAAGCTGTAGAAATAGAATTGCCGTCTGCATTTGGTTGATCTGTGAATGGGTGAGACCCAGTTGCCAGTCTGGTTTCACGAGTAAATACCTGTTACAGAGGCACCAGTGACTTAAGTTCGTTGGAGCAGAAGCCATGGAAGTATTTACAGAACAGACAAAGGGAAGTCACATCCCTTCGGTGGGAAATGGCTGTAGTCGAGCCGCCAAGTCGGTACCTATCACATTACTGATTCTCTTTTGGAGCCTGTCAAGAACATGGAGATGAACAGCGCGGGCACCTGACCATATATGGCAGCAGTACTCCATGCACGGACGAACGAAATTCCTTTACCCATGAACATAATCCGAGCACGAGGCATTTTCCTTGAGAATAAAGTCCTTCTGAAGTTGAAAAAAAAACTTGCATGAGGCAAAATAAGCTCCAACTTAACAGCTGCGATCCAGGGTATCTCGTATGAGAATTATTAATTAATACGGGTTCGTGTAAGTTGTATGCCTTATAACTCTCGTGTGTCGCATTAATGCAAAAGTATCCATTAAAAGACAGTTTAGATTTGAAATAAGTGAAAATTTGAAGGAAGCCATAAAGTCAAATTAAAATATCAAAAAGGAAGAAACAATCGTATTATAAGGTCGAAAAAATTCAGAGACAAAAAGGTTAAGTACTGTTTAATCTGGTACTTCGGTCAATGTGAATGTGACGCTCAAACAGATCCCAAACTCATTCATTGATTGCCGGCTGAGTAACCCTATGAGAGTGTGTCAAATATGGGTAGCAAGGTCCTCTCTAATTGGCTGTCAAGTTACATCAAGGCAGCAAGTCTCAAGATGTTGGTGTCCCGCCAAACCTCTTAAACAAACAAATTTTGTTCGAGTGAAAGTGATTGAAGTTAATAGATATGAACAAAAAGTAAAGTAATAAAATTCGATTTATCTCTCTTTCTCGTTACATGAAGTCATTTTAGCTTTTGCTCTCCAAACTTTTTAGTGGGGTTTGCCTTCTCAATCGGTTTTATTCTGGGAGACACTTTAAGAAAACTGGGACTGCCCCACTCTCTCAAATGTTCTTTTGCTCAGCGACAACAGTTAGTGACCCAATTTAAAAGCTGATTATTTCGCCATTAGAAAGACTATGTATGAGAGCTCGCAAGCAGTAAAATTCACTTATTATTCTGGAACTGATATATGTTAGTAAAATAATCTGCAGCCGACGCTAAGGAATCGATCGATAAATGTGTTCTCTCCGATTGACTTCATCATCTTTAAATCTAAATATTTATACAGCTTAGCTTAATCTGGCCAAAATAGTGAAGCATCAAATTTCATACAATTAACACTGATTTACTTCATTTCAGTCAGGGGCCATACGTGAAACATGCTTGGGCAATCATATCGCGAAAGAGACATGACTGACTGGGCAGAAGATTATCCCGCAGTAGGTTGCCATTGCTTTCTGCGGTAGACTGGTTGCCAGTCAAGGCTATAGAACACAATCTGTCCTGTTATTTAGCCCATAACTGGAAGGAAGAGACGGATTAATACCTTTCCCAAGCGTATTTGCGCGTAAGTGAATGCAATGAATTCAACTGGAATTCGAACTCGGCTCCCCGATTTCTCGTTCCGAGCCGATATCCACTGGTCCACAACGCACATCAAGACATAAAAATGGAAATAGTTTATCGTGTAAATTCTCCCTCTCAAGATACAAGCAAAATGTAAACACGATAAGGTAAGATTACAATGGCTTTAGACTATAAGAAATAATTGCCCTCTTTTCAACACAATCACATATCTACATCCATATATACCTACATCCATACCATAACAAAACACGCCCAAACTTCATTTTCTCCATGCCTAACATGCCAAAAATATTCCGCAATAAAAGATACGCCTTTTAAATCAAAATGTCTATTGGTTAGAAAGTAACATAACCATGTGAAATATTTGGCCAATCAGAGAAAACTAAAAACCTTTTCTTGAACCTACTTTCGTGAAAATATTTTATAAAAAAAAACCGTATTTCGACTTTCAAGAAGAGATAAGCAATTCTCCAAGGCGAAGAGATGACGTGACATCTCTGTTATGTTGCGTGTGACAGAAATAGTTGAGTAAATAATCACAAACAACGGAAATAAAGTAAATGAAATATATTACCGGAAAATAGTATGTACAACAGCGTTATTAGTAGAGTATAGAAACAAGGGTTTAGTAACACGTATAGTAGTAAGACGTAGAGTCCTGGTATAGCACACTTCCGGTTCGCTACCGGAAATACTCGACTGACTTTGTATCGAGCTGAACAGTCAACCAAAACACTGAACAGTTAACGCTAACCTCGAGGTCTTTCCACTACCACTTCGTGTAGTGCTAGGAACAGTCCATTATTAGAACAAAGGTGGAGAGCGCCCTAACAATCTCCAACAACAAAGACGGTCAGTGAATCGTCGCTAGTGATAAATCTTTTCTCAACTGTAGAGTTTTCTGTGGACAAACTATTTAAGTCTTTTCTCAACCACATTTTTTTTTTTACTTTTGACCCAACTACCCAAAGACTCTAACTCAACTAAAGACTATTTTTACTTCTTTTTCACTCTTTCGAATTCATGTCGATAAGTTTGTGCATATTTATTTAACAGTCATGTTTTCTTTATTTATGTTTTCGTCTTCTTCTTCTATATGCCCTGTCCCTTCAGGACGTAGGCGATCATGGCTTTCCACGTCTACCTATCCCTGGTAGCTCTTAGCACGCCTTCTCCTGTTGCACCATGCAACCCTCGTTCTATCATCCACCTGATTAGGTCCTTCAAATGTGTTATCCGTTGCTTTCCCCTCTCTTTTTCCCTCTATCTGGCCTGTTAGTATCAGGTTCTCCAAGCCCTCTTTCCTCATTGCATGTCCCAGGAACTTCAGTTGTCTCTTCCTTATGCTCACTATTAATTTTCTTTTTGTTGCCATTTTTTCCAACACCTCATCATTACTCACATGCTCGATCCATGATATCCACAGTATCCTTCTGTAGAACCACATTTCATTTGATTCAAGTTTTTCCTTCATCTTCGATGAGATTGTCCAGCATTCACTGCCATATTGAAGAACTGATATCACATGGCAATCCAGTACTCTCTTTGTTTCTAACGAAAATTGCCTGTCTCTTAATATTCTACTCAGTTTCTTGAATGCTTCTTTCGCTATGCCAATTCGCCTTCGGTTCTCTGTGTCGCAGTTTCCGTTTTCTGTTATAACACTTCCCAGGTTTTTAAATTTTTGTATCTGCTTGATTCTAGTATCCCTGACCTGTATTTGGCATATTGGGCTGCCCTTTTTACTGGTGACCATGCATTCGGTGTTCTTACTGTTTGGAATTCGGACGTTCAGATTTTTAATATAATAAAAAACTCCTGGAGAACTAAATTTCCTACAATGTTACCATTTTTGCTACAGGAGTCAGCAGTTAGAAGCGGCATTGTCTTGTTTGTTGAAGAGGGATATCTTCTTCATTTGGAAGGAGAGATATCTTGGTGCAACTATAGCGTGAGGTCTACCTCGATACCCAGGTGCAATGCAGAGGTCAACTGTGCCTATCACGTGATCATCAGGTCAGGTGAGGTCTAACATGGATATTTATATTTGTCTCGCATTTTATAAACACGTGACCTGCCCATGTAACAAGAGGCTATAGTCGAAATGGGAGGTAGACCTCACGACATTGTAGTACAGATTTATTTATTCTTATTTTATTTTACTTACTTATTTTACTTATTTATTTATTTTTTCTTTTTTTTTGACAGAAAATACTGTGATAATAGTATTGTGTTATAGGCTATGCGACAAGGGGTTCAGTTGGGAACGCAATATGTTTTGGGTTGTGGGGGTGAGACAAGTCTTGCCACCGGGGCTTCCATTGGCTAAAGACAGGTGTTTGTGCTCTTGCCTCTTATATTTTTTTAGAAAACGCCACCTGACTGGCGAAAGAAAAAAATTTATTTATTTAATAAAAAAAAAAATGTCGATTCAACAATCAGTCTACGTAGTTACCTCCACCGATTCGACAAAATGTTAGCATAACATGATGACAAATGCACTGAACTTAATAAAAACAATGTTTTAACGTCCAAATCTTTGTTAGTATTCAGAGGAAAGGCCAAAAGAATTTTTGATGATTAAATAATTTTTGTTCCTGTTCTAAACGTTCGAAGTTTTGGTTAACATCATTTTTTTGGGATAGTATGGGAATTTTTAACATCTTTTGTTTTTGTTTTTCTTTTTTCTTTCTTTTTCTTTTTTCTTTCTTTCTTTTTTTTCTTTCTTTTTTCTTTTTGTTCTTTTTTTCATCTATTTTCTTTTCTTTATTTCTTTCTTTTCTTTCTTATTTTTTCCTATCGATGAAAAATACA
Source organism: Ascarosepion bandense (assembly GCA_037127315.1). Lineage (NCBI taxonomy): Eukaryota > Metazoa > Mollusca > Cephalopoda > Sepiida > Sepiidae > Ascarosepion > Ascarosepion bandense. Next base: position 1,540,346 of record JBBBDQ010001000.1, read on the forward strand.
TAGATTTGGAAATTCTTGTAAAAATAAAATATTTTTCTGTATTTCTAAGATAAGGTAGTGTAATTATTTTCACTATTTACATTGTTCGGACTGCTTTCCTCATTTTCGTTGTCATATTCATGACGTTTCATCTGTAGTACGCTCCGGCCTTCTTCAGGTGATTGAAATTTCGAACTGAATCCTTTAGTTCGTCCACCGGGGTTCCAGTTCCCTGTGCTTTTATCTTTCCGAAGGTCTCAGTATCGCTTATCTCCCTTTAACTCTCTAAATTTGTCTTCACCTCTGTTTTACCTAGATATTGAACTCACAACACTTCAGCGCTCACGTTATATTCCTCAAGTAAATTTTACAGATATATCCACCGTAGAAAAGGTTAGATATATTCCCGTCTTTCATTTAAGCTGTTAACCTGTCAACACCTAAAAGAAACAACTACCGCCATTTAAACATAAAAAAATTTCTGCGATATTTTATAATTAAAGTAAATATTTGTTTAAAATTTGGTTAGTTAAACTTTAAATTAGCTTATATACTTCAAATAAAATTTCAGAAAAGTATATATTTAAAATTCTTTAATAAAGAAAATCACATTGCGATATTTTGATTTCAAAATGAAGACTCTTTCCATTCAATTTAAATTCGCTTTAAAATACAACAAAGTGTTTTACCTATTAAAAGTATTAGATTTAATTGATTATTTGTCTTAAGAACCCACGACAGAATAAAGGAATATCATCTCGGAATGAGAAATCATAGAGCCGAGTTCAAATTCCAGTTCAATTCGTTGCATTCACTTGGGCACAAATATAACCCTTTCTCCCTAGTCCCTCAATCTCTGGCGTCTTCCTCTCTGGGTTGAGGTGTCTACTCGGTTCTAACCGAACAAGGGGTTGGCCGTAGATCCCCTGAGCATCTGTAGATTAGACAACCGGTTTAAATCTGCTTCCTGTCCACGTTGTGATTATTGATCCAGAAAGTAGAAGTGTTGTTAGTCCATTCACGGTCGACTGAAGACGTAGACACAGCTGAGGAGTCTGCGTTAAGAAATTTAGTATGCAGCACAAACAAATAATAGCTGCAGAAAACCGGAATAAACAACTATTTAACGGTTGCATTGCTATCGTCTTTTATATAAGAGAAAAGAAAAAGGGTTACAGAAAAGAAAAGTATTTAACATAAAAACTCATACACTGGATTCTAGACTCTGTGTGTGTGTGTGTGTGTGTGTGTGTGATTAACTTGTTGTGGCCAACGTGCACCAGTTTAACCCTTTCCCACGGGTCTATCCTGGTCAACGGCACCGGTCTAATCCGATGGAGGGATAAGGATTTCTGTGCGAGGCTCAAAGTTATAGTGGCGTTCCATTCTGGTCAACGTGCACCAATCTAACACTTTCGAGGAAATGGTCTTTCGATCAACATTTTACATTAATTTTCATGGCATAAACTAACAATGCTTGCCCGGGCCAATTCTCTCTTCTCTTTTCAAAAATTTTCTCTAAACTTTTGACGGAAACAATTCTCAAATCCAATGATGGGACCACGGCGTCTGATCAAAGTTGCTGCCACAAACGACGGATGATGCAATTCCGATGTTGTTGGGCTGATGACGAACATTAAGCTTCATATACTTGGTGACTGCTACGACGACGATACTTCTCAAAGGTCTTGGGCAACTATTAAATTTAAAAAATCCATAACGAATTCGGGGCGACGATGAAACTTTTCAAATCATAAATCACTTTGTCGGAAACCAATCAATCCGAGTTCTTCACAAAAGTCAATTTCACATAATCATTTCATAATCCAGTTCTTCTTCCTTGTCCTTTCGTCGTCACCGTCTGAAACAATACGACCAGATCCAAATGTAAGTAAAATATAAAATATATTTTACTTTCTTTTTTCATACAAAGACATCTTCGGTTAGAATGTTATTTTGTCAGAGTTATCAACAACCCCACTCCATCGGAGAGACCCGATCTTACTCAATCGCACGCTCACACGCTTGTGGTCTGACTCCTTTTTCAGCACGACTAGGCATTTATATAGAAAACCCGGGTGGTTACTGGCTGCTTCAGCCAAAATCACGTGTTCCTTCTAGCTTACTCAGCTCTATTTCAATTTTTAGTCGATAAAAATTATTTCGTTCATTTCCATTATCTTCTGATGACCCAGATTTAATGGGTACAACTTCTGCCCTAATCAGATTTCTCTATCAGTAAACAAAATTCGCTGTTTAATTTCACTATTTCAATTTACTCCAGTTTTTTTTTATAAAAAAAAAAATAATATTGCCACGTTTACGTCGTTTCGGCCGTTGTAGGTTTCGGCCTTCTTCAGGTGCTAGGCATTTTGAAACCTTTAAACATGTTTGTGTGTTTGACTCTCTCTGTCTCGCACAAATAACCTTGAGAAAGGTATTAATCCATCTCTTTCAGCTATGAGTTGAATAGCAAGACACTGGGTTCTCTAGCCTTGGTTGGCAACCTACTGCGGGAAGAATCTTCTTTCTAGTCGATCATTGATCGAAATAGACATGATCGCTCAAGCGTGTACCACGTATGGAACTTAACTGACTAAATAGTTGTTCTATGGCAAGTGCATTGTGTCTTCATATTTTATGAAGACCCAATTCTTGATAAAAGAAAGAATTTGGAAATTGGTCAAGATTACCCGAGTTTAACAATTTCGTTTCCTTCGTCCATTAATAATGTTTCGCGATATCAATGCTCCCTTACAGTTCCATAATTTGCACTATTAGATTGTCGGTAGAAGGGACCTGATTTTTTTTTAATGAAAAAAAAAACTGTTTGGTTGGCGGTCTGCATTTGAACTCACTCTTCTCAAGAGATTGTCGCACTATAGGCTTTTCACTTTTCCTCATTCGGTTCTTTCGAAATAAAATTAGGGGAAAATCCAGAAATCGATCCGTTAAAAGGAGAGAAAGAGAGAGAGAGGATCTCGGATAGCACGCAGGTGTACCCAATTTCATACCCACCACCCCAGCTCACCCCGTCTTCATTCTTCGCTAAAGATTTATTGTGTTGTGAGAGTGTCGCGTTGCACATTCCCACCCGCATTTCAACCCAATTTTCCTCAACGCTAAAGTTTTTCTTTCTTAACTACCCCCGACCTTCCTCGTCCTCGAATCTGACATTCCTTGAAAATTCTTTTACAAATCATTCTTGCCACCTCCACGTGACCTCATATTCCTAATTCTTTAAAATGCCCACCACTGCCGTCGCTATTAACGCCAATACTGCTGCTGCTAAACACTTGGAAATTGTAAAAATGACGTTAGACAATGACATTAACGTATTTTATTCTTTCAGTTCTTTTCTCGTTTAAAAGTTCACCGTGTTGGCAACTTTAATTATAGAATAAGACTAACTGGTTGGATTCTTCCTATTAAAAGAAATTGAAATCCCAGCTTCGAAGGCAGAGATTCTTCAATTAAGACTCAACTCCTACTTTATGTGACATGTAGGCGATCACGGCTCTCCACAACATCCTGTATTTGTAGCTCTCTTTTTTAATCATATCACCCCGAGCAAGGCGGTAACGCCACTGATGTGCAGGGGGCTACATAAGAGAAAAAGATTAGAGGAGATTGAAGAGAAGGACGAACCAGTTAGAAAGGAGCAAGAGAAGGATGGGAATACAGGTGTGATGACAGTTGCAGAGGTGGAAAGAAAGGAAAGGATATACAGGGTGGTGTGGAAAGAACTAGAGTCAAGTAGTTAAGAGATGAGTATTGACCTTGCATTTAAATTCCTGGTGGTTGTAGCCGTCAGGAAAGATAGAATAAGGAAGCGAGTTCCACAGGCGGGAAGTGCGAGAAAAGAAGCTACAGGAGTAGAGTTGTCGTCTGCATTTATAAACTTTATCTTACTGTTATTTCTCTTATGCCCTGTTCCATTATACATTTACTTAAGGCTCTCTACGTAGGTTATGCATTATTTTACTCTTGACCTCTTTATGTCCTGTGAGTATTAGATTTTCCAAACCTCTTTTTCTCGTGATGTACTCCAGAAAACTCAACTGATGTCAATTTAATTTTAAGTATTCTGCTCCCTTCTTATTTTTTCCATTTTTCTCTTTCTCAAAACATTGCTAATAATTATTTATGCTTTCATCTGGGAAAGTAAAATTTCCCAGAAAGTTGTTCCCCTATTTTCCGATTTTGACGAGTCCATGAATTGTAACAAAAAGACGCAGTAATGATCCATCTTCTATATGCCGTGTCCCTTCAGGACATAGACAATCATGGCTCTCCACAACTTCCTATATCTTGTAGCTCTTAATACATTTTGTCTTTTTGTTCCACCAACCATTTACTCATGCTCACTATGTTATGTGTTGTATTTCTCTGTCCCTCTTACTTTCAATCTACACTGTGAGTATTAGATTTTCCAAACCCTGCTTCCTCGTTATAAGCCCTAGAAATTTCAACTGTCTCTTTCTGATGTTAAGTATTTTGGTTTCATTTTCTCTAAAACCTCTTCATTGATCACGTTCATTCCATGGTATCCTCAACATCCTTCTGTAGAACCACATATCTGTTGCTTCAAGTCTTCTTCGTCTTTAAGGAGATTGTCCAGATGTCACGTAACAGTTCAGCACTCTTGTTTCCAACGATGTTGCCACCCCCCAATATTTGGTAGAGTGAAAATATGAACAACACAACAAAATTGATTGGATGAAAAGACGACGACAAACGAGTCGTCCTGAACATTTCGCTTGCTTTCATTTCTTTCTACTTTAACCACTGAAAACTCATTCTGTTCATTGAGATCTAAATCTAAACTTATTTATAAATAGAACTTTGTGTGTGTGTCCGTTACCTATAGACTCTGAAACGGCTGAACCGATTTTCTTGAAAATTTACTCAGTTGTACTATAAGCGTCTGCTAGTGTTCTTAGCTAGGTTTTGTGTCGAGGTACCCCCCGATAAATATCAAAAATCGGGTTATAAAAAGAGTGGTCCGATTTTAATCAAATTTGATACACTCATAGACAAAGACATAAGAAATTATATTCAGAAGTTTCAAGGTTGCTGTTTTTACAATAGTGCAGGAAATCGATAATATATATAAGGCAAGATGTTTGTGTGTCTGTTTATCTGTCAGCATGTCCTTTATACAAATCCACAATTTTTATCCGATTCTCGCCAAACTTCACACAAATATTCTTTAGGCTGAGTCTGAGCTCCAGGACCATGGATTAGTTTAAAGCTTTGATTACACCCGAGCAACGCCGGGCTATACTGCTAGTTATCCATAGATTAAACCCTGAAACGGAAGATGTGCGAGTAGATATCGGCACAAAAAGTGCAATTGGTGAGCCGAGTTCGATTTCTGGGCTCGTCTGTTGCGTTTACTTGCGTAGAATTGCCTTTACGGAAGCATGAATCAATCTCTTCTACCTCCCACCCCGACATACATTAAATAGTAAGGTACAATGGGCTCTGTAGTCTTGGGTGGTAAAAATTTTAAAGGAGAAAATTTCTAAATTCTAAACTTTGGAGAAAGCAAGTAGAAACCACTCCACTAACTTTCCCAAGAACGCATGCCAATTGACAGAGAAAAGGAAGATGTTGAGTGCCACCACCGCTTATAACTTGAAGGACACAGAAATACGACGTTAAAAAGAAGAAAAGAACGCTGTGGAGAGTCATGATCGTCTACGTCCTGAAGGGACATGACATAACGGTTTTGTCCGCTTTCGATCAATTCCTGTAAATGAGATAAATTCAAATGCGTTAAATTATGGATTCTTCTTTTATGTGCCGTGTCCCTTCATGGCGTAGAGGATCATGGCCCTCCACATCTTCCTGACTCTTGTAGTTCTTAATACTTTTTGTCTTGTAATTTTCCGTAAACCCGCCCTATCATCCATTTGCTTAAGTCTGTCAAGTATGCACTGCTTTCCCATGTTTCTCTTTCCTCCAATAGCCCTGTGAGTATCAGATTCTTCAAGCCCTCTTTCCTCATTACGTGTCTAAGAAACTTCAACTATCTCTTTCTGATTTTAAGTATCAGTTTCCTTTTTGTTTTCGTTCTCTCCAAAAACTCATGAATATTCGGTCCATCTTATCCTCAGCATCCTTCTGTAGAATCACACTTCCGTTGCTTCGAGTCTCTCCTTCATCTTTGAAGAGATCGTTCGGCATTCGCTGCTATATAAGAGATCAGGTATCACATAACAACCCAGTACACTTTTCTTTGTTTCCAACAAAATGTTTTTGTTTCTCAATACTCTACTCCGCTTTTGGAATGCGTCCTTGGCCATCGCAATATGCCTTCATATCTCAATATCTCACTTTCCGTTCTCTGTTAGGACACTTCCCTGCTATTCAAATTTCTGTGCCTACTTGTACACCTGACCTGTAATTTTTGGCTCCCCTTTTTGCTGATGACCATGCATTCTGTTTTGTTGTAGCTTATGTTTAGTCCTTTCTTCTCATTTTCCTTCGTTACTTTCTGTAGAACGTCTTGTAGTTTCTTTTCTGTGTTTGCTATCAGCACCGTGTCATCTGCGTAACTTACTTTAAGATTGTGGTCGCCAACAATGAATCCTGGTAGGACTGCTGGTTCACTCAGAATTGCCACGCCGTATAGGTTGAATAAATCCGGTGAGAAGACACATCCTTGTCTTACGCCCTTTATTATTTTTGTATATCTGTTGAACTCATTTTCTGTCCGTATACAGGTAGTTTGCTGCCAATATAGATTCTTGATTATTCTAATGTCTTTTCCTGAAAATCTTCAACTCTAACAGATCTTTATGGCATAGTCTGCCGAACGTCTTTGCGTAGTCTATAAAACACGGGTATGTTCTTCATTTGCATTGCTCTTTCTGATAACATTCTAGGCATAAATATCGCGTAAATATGACACTCTCTTCTTCCGGTGTCTTTGACGAACCCGCACTGTTCTTATCATATCTCCGGCCTGATTCTTCTGTGCGTCTAATCATCAGAGTCTGGATGATGAGCTTTGTTAATGTAGTATAAAAAATATGACTGATGCCGAGGGGAAAACAAATGGTGCAGTGCGATGCTCGCTCGCTGGCAGGCCAGCTGTTTTTCTTTCTTTCTTTGGTCGCCTCAAGAAAATGGATTTCAGGTTTCGTTTTCTAGGCCTGTTACACAGGGCATTTGTGAAACAGGCACCAACTAAGCCGCTTCTCCTTTCTCTTTGTCAGTCTGAGTGTCAATCCGTAACTTCGACACACACAATCCACCGAAAAAATCCCCTCTGACAGTAGCGTTCGCACCCGCTTTTTATGCCATTCCAAGACGGCCAATATTTGCATGTGTACAAATATCGTCGCGTTTTGGACGAGATAGGCACGCATAAATTGTGTCTTCAATAGCGGCCATCTTTCTTTTTTTGTTATTATCTTGCAGGCAAGACACGTTCCCGCTCGTTTTGAATTCCGAGGTAAGTCATGTCTTTCAACTAGCTCATTAAGATGATTATTCGGTGGAGGTCACGTACGTTTGCCCCTCATTTCTTAGGCAGTGCTTAGAAAATACATCTACTTAGGTCTTCAGTTTTTGGAATGCGCAATTGGCTATGCCAATATGTCTTCAGATCTCATCTATATGTTGTAGATTTCATTTAATATTTCTTTAATTTTGTCTACGCCGAAATCGTCCAAGACTGTCAGTATCTCAATAAATACAGTTCGGTCGGGATGTTTTGTTTCTATTCATTTTAGCCAGTTTAAACAACCTAAGGTACGCAGATGATACAGTGCTGATAGCAGACACGGAAAGGAATCAACAAGACCTCCTACGGAAGGTAGCTGAAGAGTGACAAAAAAAGGACTACAAATAAACTGCAAGAAAACCGAATGCATGGTCATCAGCAAAAAAGGCAGCCCAAAATGCTAAATACAGGTGTAAGATAATAAGATCAAGCAGGTACAAAAATCTAAATACCTGGGAAGTGTTCTTACAGAAGAAGGAAAGTACGACACAGAGATTCGAAGGTGAATTGGCATGGCGAAGGAAGCATTCCAGAAGTTGAGTAAAGTATTAAGAAACAGGACAATTTTCCTAGAAACAAGGAAGAGAGTACTAGATTGCTAGGTGATGTCAGTTCTTCAATATGGCAGTGAATGCTGGACAATATCAAAGATGAAGGAAAAACTTGAAGAAACTGAAATGTGGTTCTACAGAGGGATGCTGCGAATATCATGGTTCGAGCATGTGAGCAATGATGAGGTTTTGGAAATGATGGCAACGAAAAGGAAATTAATACTGAGCATCAAAAAGTGAGAGCTGAAGTTCCTGGTACATGCAATGAGGAAAGAGGGCTTGGAGAACCTGATACTAACAGGCCAGATAGAGGGGAAAAGAGACAGAGGAAAGCAACGGATAACATATCTGAAGGACCCAATCAGGTGGATAATGGAACGAGGGTTGCATGGTGTAACAGGAGGTGTGCTAAGAGCCACCGGGGATAGGGAGACGTGGAAAGCTATGATCGCCTACGTCCTGAAGGGAGAGAGCGCATAGAAGAATAATATATATGCAAACTGTTTATTAGAAATTATAATGTGAATATAAAATGGGGGATCAATTTTATATTATAATCAATATATAAACTGATCCCTCATTTTCTGGCCATGTTAGTTTCTACACATTTATATTCTAGATTTATGGGCTTGAGCTAATGACGGACAGATTGGAAACTGCGAGATGTTACAGGAGAAGGCGATAGGGAGACATGGAAAGCCATGATCGCCTACGTCCTGAAGAGACAGGGCACATAGAAGAAGCAGCAGCTTCCATTTCGGTTTTTCATGTTTTCGGCTCGTCGGAATTTCGATGTATTTGGGGTGGTTTTTATTTGTCCCATCGCTGAATAATTTTTCTCTAATATGAGCGTTTCGTCCTTGGATTTTAGGCATCCTATTTGTGGTGCAGTGGATATCGGCTTGGAACGAGAAATCGGGGAACCGAGTTTGAATTCCAATTGAATTCTTTGCATTCACTTACGCAGAAATATCCTCGGGAAAGGTATTAATCCGTCTCTTTCCTCTAGTTATGTGTTAAATAATAGGACAGATTGGGTTCTATAGCCTTGGATAACAACCAGTCTACCGCAGAAAGCAATGGTAACCTACTGCGGGATAATCTTCTGCCCAGTCAGTCATGTCTCTTTCGAGACATGATCGCCGAAAGCGTATATCACGTATGGCACTTAACTGACTGATTGACGAGCATGTATTTTGTCCTGTTAGTTCTCTTTTTCTATGCATATCGATTTTATTTGCCAACCCAATCTCTTTATTTCTGCTCATTTGTCGTTGGGGCAATCTTCTTTAGTCTGGCTACGTTTACTCCTTATTTCCTTGTGTAGTTTCCTGTATTCCGTTCCATGTTTTGGCATTGTTTGCTGTCTCCTTTGCATCATGTCAAGAATCTCATTTGTTTTAATGTTGTTTCCTGGTGTCACTCAAGCTTCTTCTAGTGCATCCCATTTTGAGCCTTCGTTTCCAATTTGTCTCTCGTATCTTTTTTTCACTGTGTCCGTATATTTCTTTTCTGCAGATTCGTTTCGTTCAAGAGTTTGTTATATTGCAATTTATGTATTAGATTTCAATTTCCGAGTTTCATTCTTTGCTTGCATATAACCGGGAAGAAGTCGCTTTCGTAGTCGGTACTTGAATCGCTTGTTGGTAGTGAGGCAGTCGATTTGGGTTTTAATTTCCCCTCTTGAACTTTTTCATGTCTGTAGTCGTCTTGGAGTCAGGTGTTGGTTATTACTTGGTCATTCGCTGAGCACTATTTGACCGCTGTCATTGCGGTTTCGTAGTCTAACTATTTCACCTTCCCTCTTCTTGTCTACTTTGGTATTCAGATCTTTCATGATAAGTCTAATGTCTTGGGATTTTGTTGTGTCGTGGCTCGTACCATGTGACATCCGCTCGCCCTGATGTATAAAAAACAATGTGCATTTAGCACGTGGGTGTTGTCATTATCACGGACTTCGGGTAGTTACACCTACTACTGCGAGAGACTGTATATATTGCATATACATCTTCGTTGTATCACTCTGTTAATAAACTAAATTTCTCGGTGTATCTCTTCATTTCACGATACAACAGATTTACACTAAGCATGTCTAACATGAAGTAAAAAGATTCGATTTCTTTCTCTGTACTTTGTGTTGTCGGTGCTTACACGACTAAAAGAGATATGTTGAAGGGATTTCTTTTTAGTTTAACCACAAGAATTATTTCAGGTAATTGGCAGTACCCCAGTACACATTTTTTCATGTCTTGATCTATTATCAATCCAACTCCTTTTTCATTTATAGTATTTACATTATTCGGACTATTGTCCTCATCTTTGTTGCCATTTGTACGACGTTTTAGCCGTTATACGCCCCGGTTTTCTTCAGATGCTAAGAATTTGGAACCGAACACTTTATTACAATCACTGAGATATAGCATTCTCATCCCTTGCGTAGTAATGCCTTTTTTGAGTTATCTCCCTCTAACCCTGCAAGTTATTTGTTCACCACTGTTGTAACCTGGTTTTGAACTCACAATTCTTTAGTTCAAGAAACTAACAGAAACTAACGAACGTCTATATCCACTTGGCCATGTGTCCTTAAATACTACTGTTGTAAAACAAGTGTATTTTCATTGAATATATATCAAAAATGAATATCTAGAAGTATAAGCTGTAGTTGTAAATATTCTTCAATCTATCTTTCTGTTGTGGAGTAGTTTTCCGCACTGAAAGTTAAAATCGTGCTATGTCGGTTGCTAATCGACTTAACATACCCAAAATATTAGGAACTTGGTAATCTTCCACTGAAAGCTGACTGCTTAGTATTCGGCTAACTGCCGACTAATATCAAATGCCTAGTAGTTCTACTGAACTTCTATGAACTTCCCAAGAACTTCCCAAGAGCTTCTCTCGTTAACTTCCTGTTAACTCATTAATATAGGAGGGAGAGTCCATTATCTGAAGAATAAGTGTGTTTCCCCATAACAACTATCTAATCTCAGAAATATAGTCAGTCAGTCAGTTAGTTAAGTGTCATTCGTGATACACGCTTGGCGATCATGTCTCGAAAGAGACATGACTGACTGGGCAGAAGATTATCCCGCAGTAGGTTGCCATTGTTTTCTGCGGTAGACTGGTTGCCGACCAAGGCAACAGAACCCAATCTGTCCTATTATTTAACCCATAACTGGAAGAAATAGACGGATTAATACCTTTCCCAAGGGTATTTGCGCGTAAGTGAATGCAATGAATTCAGCTGGAATTCGAACTCGACTCCCCGATTTCTCGTTCCGAGCCGATATCCAATACACCACAATGCACATCCGATAAATCCAAAATTCATTTTTTTTCACCGCCTGCGTATATAATCCTGTGGTTGTCACTGACAAAATCTCCGTTTCGATTTATTCACTATATTTCCCAACAAAACAATTGTAGTGGGTTGCCTGTCTCTTCTTTTCTGTTAGTAGTGGAGAGTCTGTTCTAGTGAAGGGTAGTTGTATGCTGTTGCTGGTTTACGGAATTTGACCTTGTTGGAGATAGCCCACTATAAGTTATAAAGAAAGGTTATAAACCAAGAAAAGTAAATTGAGAGGTTACATAGACGGTAAGTTATGAGTGATAGGTTACAGAGGGTGTCAGGAAGAGGGCAGGAGAAGAATGAGAATACTGATGGGAGTGGATGAAGAAAGAAGCCTGAGAGAGAGTGGAAGCAAGTTAGTGAGATAGTAGATGACTACTGACTTTACATTTGAATTCTTGAAGATTGTAGCTGTCGGGAAAGCAAGTAAATGGAAGTGAATTCCACAAGTGCGAGAGAAGAAGCTGAGGGAGTAGAATTTGCGTTTACAATTTATTGGTTTCACAGTAAAAGGGTGAGACCTAGTTTCAACTCTTGTGGCTCGAGTGAATTCATGTATCTCATGCCGGTGAGAAAGTGACTGTATCTGAACTGCCAAGTTGGGATCGATCACATTACAGATTCTCCGTTAGATTTTGTCAAGGACACCTAGGTGGAGAGCAGAAGCACCCGACCAGATATGACAGCAATATTCAATGCACGGGCAGACGGTAGATTTGTATATGTGCAGGATTATTTCAGACGGTAAAAACTTCCTGGTTCTACACAGAGAACCGACTTTCTTAGCAGAGAATTTAGCTATGGACTCTATATAGTCATTCCACTTGATGTCTGTTGTGGGAGTTAACCCGAGGAGGCGCAGTGTTTTACTTTCAGGTAGACTAGACTGATCCATGCTAATGAGGCGGGGTAGGAGCAATTGTCTGTGGTGATTAATAGATCGCAGCTTCGTTTTAAATGCATTAAAATTCATGAGCCATTTCTTACCCCAGTCCACCATGGATTGGAGGTGCTGTCATTACTGATAAAATCGGGATTTTATGCGTATTGTGAATGTATTGACTAAATGAGGAAAGAAATTGATCAGGAATAAAGACAAGCATTACTCATAGATTTAGGCTATTAGATGCTTAATGTAAATATTTTAAGGATTTCACTATAGAAATGCAATTAAAATCTAAAAGAAAGGGATTGCCAATAGGCAGGCATTAATGTAAATGGTACTAACAGATTCCTCAAGATTACTCTGTGTGTAATTGTAGCTGACGTTTCCATTTGAAATTATGTTTTAAACCTGTTCTCTTGTACGAGTGAGGTTATAAGGTCGAACCTAACCTAGAGCAATAATTAGAATTTGTCGCTTTAAGGTACTAACAGAGTTCTGTATTTTCCTGTGCCCCGCCCCGAAATTTCAAAATGTCAAATATGATGGATAAGCGTGTCTCTGTGGATGGGTGTGTTCGGGGAAACAGGAACTCTCTCTCTCTCTCTCTCTCTCTCTCTCTCTCTCTCTCATATTGGAACCTGTATTGAAAGATTTTTAATCAAACTGGAAATGTTGGACATGGTTGAGGTTTCAATGGACACCCTGACCCCTAACTCAACCATTTCGATGCAAAAATCTTAATGGTTAACTAAAAAAAAAAACAAGCGACGAATTATATGGATTATAATAAGATATCATGTCGCTAGATATCTTGTAGGCGTGTACGTGTTTACCTATTAACAGAAAACTTGGGTTTCTACTATGGATCGTTTATTCTTTTTTTTAAATCTCACCTATAGGGAATGTGGATGTGCGTTGTGGTGCAGTGGGTATCGACTTGGAACGACAACACGGGGAGCCGAGTTCGAATTCTAGTTGAATTTCTTGCACTCACTTACGCACAAATACCCTTGGGAAAGGTATTAATCCGTCTCTTCCCTCTATTTATCGGTTAAATAATAGGACAGATTAGGTTCTATAGCCTTGGCTGGCAACCAGTCTACCGCAGAAAGCAATGGCAATCTACTGCAGGATAATCTTCTGCCCAGTCAGTCATGCCTCTTTCAAGACATCGCTCAAAGCGTGTTATCACGTATGGCACTTAACTTACTAATAGAGAAACAAATTTCTTAGTGTCGTTTGGATATGTCCGTTTTCTATTTCTGGTTCAGATATAAGTCCGGGTAAGTAACAAGAATAGTTATAACGGTCGAGCTCAAGTTAGCCTTGCGCTGAGTTGGAATGACCAAAGTGAAGGTTGTACTTATGCCGCAAAAAGAAAAAAATGTATGTATAGGATGGAAACAACCCCAGAAAATTATGCCAAACAAGTCCACCGGCAAACCAAACTCACAAGTCTCGTCTGAAGCGTTATCCTTGCGCAAACGACGGCTCAAAACAACATCACCCTTCAAATGAGCATACCACGTTTTATGCACTCGACCTGGCTACCACTCAGCCAATGAGCGCTCAGAACAGTCAATATAAACGGCTACAAGCGACACCAATTCTAGAATCACGAAGTGCTGTCTGATTCTCCAACCGACCAACGCTCGCCAATTTGCCGTCTCCACACTCCCTTGCAAAGCATACACCCGACTCTGACCCTTTGGGGTAACCGATAAGTCACTTCTACAGCTTATTTCATAGGTGGAGGTTCTGAAAAACACATCCTAACGATATACGTTGTAAAGAGGGAAGATATCGCGGTTCTGTCTTTTTTTAAAAGTATGATAATCACATTGCGCATATGACCAAAACTATTTCCGGACTCTTTATTACTAACATAATTGATAAATGTAATTTCATTTTATTCTTATTTTATTTAATTTCCCTAAAATTCCCAACATTAGTTTCAAATTCTAATCCATGTTCGAAAATTTTTATTATCGTCTGCTTACTTCGTAAGCAGACGATAATAAAAATTTCAATTTTTTTTTTTTTTTTAACTATTGAGGGATGAAAACTCAATAGTTAAAAACGATTTTTTTCAACATTTCTGCTTTTTTAATCTGAAACATTGTCATTATTTCTCCAAATAATGCTGACTTCTTTAGAACAATGTGTTTTTTAGCACGTGTGCGTTGTTGTGAAGTGGCTATCGCCTTGGAACGAGAAATCGGAGAGCCGAGTTCGAATTCTAGTTGAATTCATTACTTTCACTGCAAATACCCTTGATAGAAAATATCAATGCATCACTTTTCCCTCCGGCACAACGCGCACACGTGACTGAATGCTCCAGGGTAATTGATGCTTCGAAAGGCAAATGTATTAATAAAACCCACACCACATGAACACGCGAACGTTTATGTGAAAATAAGCGTTGAAATCTCGTGTTTAGTTCTGTTTATAGTTCACTAGCAGTATAGCCCGGCGTTGCTCGGGTGTAATGAAAGCTTTAAAACTAATCCATGGTCCTGGACCTCAGACTCTTTGGATGTTGGCACGAAAGACTAAAAAGCAATAGTTGTTTCCAGTTAAAGCAAAACTGTAGACTGAAAGAAAAATGAATGGATGTAAATCAAATTTTGATTTCCCGCTATCGATATCAAATAAGTATTTTTCGTCGTAAACTGAATTTTGAAGGCTAAATAAGTCCTCTGAGTAAATGGTATCATGGCTGTGACTATGAACTACAATTATACCTACTTAGAGCCAAACCCGAAGTAAAAACTAAAATAAAAAGACTGAAAAATATATATATATATATATATTATCGATTTTTTGTACTATTGTAAGAACTGCAACCTTGAAACTTCTGAATATCGTTTCTTATGTCTTTGTCTATGAGCGCATCAAATTTGATTAAAATCGGACCACTCCTTCTATAACTCGACTTTTTCGATTATCGATTTTCGATATTTATCGAGGTTACCTCGTCACAAAACCTAGCTAAGAACACTCGCTTATATTACAACTGTGTAATTTTTCAAGAAAATCGGTTCAGCCGTTTCGGAGTCTATAGGTAACGGACACACACACACATAGAGACAAAGTTCCATTCATAAATAAGTTTAGATTTAGATAGATTTACAGACAGCAGTCAGCAGAAATATCCACCAAAATCAAAAGGAACCTTATTCATTCATTCCTTTTTGTTTTTTTACTTTCGGTGACGTCAATCAATTCGGCGACATAAATAGTTTATATTTCGCAGAAACAGGTTTTTTCCATTCAAACTGATGTGTGAATTTCGAAGTTTATAAACCAGAATTGAGTCAGAGACGAAAAAGTTAAACAAAATCACGCGAGGGATCATTTCATAAATAATGTCCGAATTTAGGGCAAGAAAATTCATGTTTGATCAGAATCTCTTCTTTACTTACGTCAGCTCATCAGTTCGTACGTAGCCTAATGATGAAGAAGCTTTTTCATCAGTTTATGACCTCACTTTCCTTCTTGGAAATCCTTAACCCAAGCTTCTTTGTTAATCAGGAAGAACATTATAAAACGAAACTTATATCTGTCAGTTAACAGACTCATTAAACCTAAAAATAGGGATCATCAATTATTATTATATTCAAACGATTCAAATGCTTTATAAAACTGTTTTTCTAAGTCATTTAGTTTGAAAGAAAGAAGGCCAAGAAATCAGTTTTGAACCTTTCATGTATTTCAAGAAAATGTGCATGAAAATGGTTTTGTAAAATCTGGAACTAGTGGCAGCAAGATCTGGAAAATATTGATTTTTTTTCTCAGTCAAGTTCTTGAATCATTTTTTGCTATCTAAGTTCATGCATTATCTTGATGGGAAATCAAAAACCTTTGCAACTTAAAGCAAACAGCTAACAGTACAATCGTAACACTGGCTGGTAGCAACTCAAAGTTGAATTATATCAGCGCAGTCTCACCACCAAAATACTCTTTAGACATGGGTTCATTCTGGGCTATGCGTTAGTTTGTTTGCCTCGTCTGTGTATATATATATATATATATAAAGTCATGTGAATTATTAAATATACATATGAGACTACAGACATGTATATTATTTATGTGATAATAAAAGCAGTGCTCAATATAGTATGAACAGAGCTATTATACACACACACACACACACACACACACACACACACACACACACACACACACACGCATATTGTCCTACGTCAATGGCACGACTCGGAATTTCATGTGTTATCCAACCATCAGGTGTATTTTTCAAACAGAGCGTTTAATAGAAATGAATTTTAAGTTTACCCGATGTTCATGGGAGTTAAATCTTATAAAGTTGGGTTACATCGACATAGGACATATATATATATATATATATATATATATATATATATATATAATGGAAAGACTACTCCAATATCCGTAGTGGGTAACAACTATATAATTCTTTCTTTATATGAATTTTACTTCTGTTATTTTATATTGGCGAATGTTTAATTACGTCCTGCACTCATTGTATACTTTATATATAAAGGTTGGTTCTCTGAGTAGGGCTAGAAATTTTTTCCCGACTAAAACCATCCTGCAATAATATATAAATGTACCATCCACCCGTGCATTGAATACTGCTGCCATATCTGGTCGGGTGCTCCTGCTATCCACCTAGGTGTCCTTGACAAAATCCAACGGAGTATCTGTAATGTGGTCGATCCCGACTTGGCAGCTCAGATATTGTCACTTTCCCACCGGCGCAATGTTGCTTCCCTGTGTCTCTTCTACAAATAATTTCATGGCTTCTGCTCTGATAAACTTAGCTCACTGGTGCCTCCTATATATAAATTTACTCGAGACACAAGATTAGCAGCTAGGTCCCACAGTTTTACTGTGAAACCAATAAAATGTAAACGAAAATTTTACTCCAGCTTCTTTTCTCACACTTCCCGCCTGTGGAATTCACTTCCGTTTACTTGCTTCCCCGACAGCTACAATCTCCAAGAATTCAAATGTAAAGTCAATAGTCATTTCCTATCTCACTAACCTGCATCCTCTCTCTCATTCTCCTTTCTACGTCCACTCCACGCTCATCAGTATTCTCATCCATCTCTTACCCACTTCCTGATACCCCCAATAACCTGTTACTCTTGATAACTTTCCTCCGATGTAACCCCCTGCGCACCAGTGGCAGTAAACTGCCTTGTTTGAGGCGATATGATTTAAAACACACACACACACACACACACACACACACACATATATATATATATATATATATATATATATATATATACATACACACACACACACACACACACTAGCAGTACAGCCCGGCGTTGCTCGGGTGTAATCAAAGCTTTAAAACTAATCCATGGTCCTGGAGCTCAGACTCAGACTAAAGAATATTTGTGTGAAGTTTGGTGAGAATTGGATAAAAATTGGACTTGTATAAAGAACATACAGACAGATACACACAAAACATCTTGAAAAAAACTTCTGAATATCGTTTCTTATGTCTTTGGCTATTAGTGTATCGAATTTGATTAAAATTGGACCACTCCTTCTATAACTCGATTTTTTCTCTTATCGATTTTCGATATTTATCGGGGGTACCTCGACACGAAACCTAGCTAAGAACACTCGCAGAAGCTTATAGTACAACTGTGTCAATTTTCAAGAAAATCGGTTCAGCCGTTTCGGAGTCTATAGGTAACGGACACTCACACACACACACGCAGACACACAAAGTTCCATTTGTAAATAAATTTAGATAGATAGATAACAATCTAGTTCGTATTACACATCTTACGAAGGTCCGAATATATACCAACTGAAACATAAACAAGTCAATGCTAAGGTTATTAAAGCGAATAATTTCTGAAAGACTCGTCTCACCGATCTACTCGTTCTATCAGGTGTTTGCAGAAGTGATACGCATTTATTGCATTCAAATTGGGGTTTTTTACAGTGAGTTTAGTTGTCTACGAAGAAGGCGCTGGGAATTTTGTCACATGAAACGAAAGTTTGGCAACCTAATAATTCATCTTATTTCTTCGAAAAACGTAACTTCATTTCAGAAACACGTAATTATTTCTTTCGTTTTTCTTTTTGTATGTCTTTCATTCTTTCATTCTTTTCTTCTTTCATTCTTTCATTCTTTTCTTCTTTCATTCTTTCATTCTTTTCTTCTTTCATTCTTTTCTTCTTTCATTCTTTTCTTCTTTCATTCTTTTCTTCTTTCATTCTTTTCTTCTTTCATTCTTTCATTCTTTTGTCTCTCTGCACCGTTTTTTTATTCTTTAATTCTTTCTTTTTTTATGGGGGGGGGCACTAAGGATTTTGTAACATGAGGTCCGCGTTTTTTGTGCAGTTTCTATGTCTTTACTGAGACGCCTTGAAGAGATAACATCTCTTGACAGTTTCAAATTTATTCTTCATGAAAATTCTCCTCCTTCCCCCCCCCCCCCAGCGTTCTATTTATTATTACTAACAGTCGCAATATTGGATTCTGGTTTGATGTTACATATGAAAATACATTTGGACTTGCTTGTCTTTAATAGAATAAAACAATATCGGCGAATTGAAATGTAAGCGCCTGTCATGTTGAGAACGCGTGTAAGTGAAGATCATGCGTTGAAGGAAAAATGGCAGATGCGTACAAGATCTTTTTATAGAAATAATTTTCGAGAACACATAAGTGTCCACTAAAGGTTAATTTAGGGCTGTCAGTTAATTGGACTGTGACTTGCATTGTCATGATACTTGTCAGTAGTCAATTTTCACATTGGGAAAGAGGAATGTAGTTTATAGAGTGACGTCCAGGAAAATAAAAAATTGGTAAAAGAGTTCAATCTTGCCTGTTGTTGAAACGTGTAAATCTTAATGGCTTTCACGAAAAAAGTCCCACTTAAAATAAGTGGCAACTAAATTGACGTTCCTTCTTCTTGTCTTTCTTGCAAAATGATGGCTCCTGACAAACAACAAATTGAATTTTTAGGTATTAATTTCATTAGACGATAAGTGTTTACTTAAAATTTAAATTAGTATTTAATAAATTCGGTTTACAAACTAATGAATATAACTAACCAACAAGATACAATTAGTAGTGTGATTGCCCTTATATTAGCTTAGTATAGTCAGTCAGTTAAGTGCCATACGTGATACACGCTTGGGCGATCATGTCTCGAAAAAGACATAACTGACTGGGCAGAAGATTATCCCGTAGTAGGTTACCATTACTTTCTGCGGTAGACTGGTTGCCGACCAAGGCTATAGAACCCAATCTGTCCTGTTATTTTAACCCATAACTGGAAGGAATAGACGGATTAATACCTTTGCCAAGGGTATTTGCGCGTAAGTGAATGCAATGAATTCAGCTGGAATTCAAACTCTGCTTTCTGATTTCTCGTTCCGAACCGATATCGAATGCACCACAACGCACTTAGTATAGTACAAGGCTTAATAAGAGGAAGTGTGCACAGGAGGAATATATCGAGGATACGAGTGGCCAGCCATCATCATCAGTCTTCCCCTTCTGGGAAAAGTACTGGGCTGTGACTTTAGACATTTTGAAGGCGTTTGACAGGGTTTGGCATACTGGCCTTTTCCACAAGCCTCTGGACAAATATTTAACTTAATTTGATCGTTCTTAACAAATCGTGTGACGATGGTCGTGTTGAACGGACACGCTTCTAGAATACTTCACATTATAGCGCGCCGCCAACCTCATGATGATATTTTCCTACCGACGTTGTGTCTTATTTTCATCAACGACCTCACCGATATCATCAGTTTCCAGATAGTCATTTATAATAACACATTTATTTATAGTAGGTCCGACAAAATAAAACTGACAGCTTCTCTCGAAAATGACCTTCAATCAGTTGTTAAATGGGGCAAAGAATGGCGTGTAAATTTTAACGCCTCCAAAACAAAATTACCATCATTAGTCATCTTAAAGAACTATTCTTACCTTCCATCAGTATATGGCTGATGCTAACCTCCATGAGAACAACTCATTGTGTTTTGTTGGTTTCACCTTTTCCACTGACATGAAGTGGAAAGATTATATTGAATCAGTGCCTAGGCCTGTTACTAGGAAAGTTGGTTCACTGTGTCGTGCCAAAAGATTTTTTTATCTTCAGAATCCATCTTACACATTTATAAGTTATCATTTCTGGTCTGGCTATATATCTTGATATTCTTGACAAAATGCAAAGAAGCGTCTACAATGTAATTGATCCTGACCTGCCATCGTGGTATGGAATCCCTCTATTTTTTTTCCTACAAATATTTTCAGTGCAATTCTAATAAGCTTTCCTCCTTGGTACTTAAACTGCATGAATTTAAGAGTACATTGGTAACTTGGCCTGATCATTTTGTAGTTGAATTAGCTAGATGTAACTGTAGGTTCTATTCTAATAGTTTCTTCTCTCGCACTTGTCACTTGCGAAATTTTCTTCTGGCTTTTTGCTTTCCTGCCAGATACAATTTTCAAAAATTTAAATGTAACGTTAATCGCCATCTTCTTGAAATCTGTTTTTTGTTGTCCTTTCTTCTCGCTCACTTTTCATTCTATTTTACTCCCAGTTTCTCCTTGTGTAATATAACAATCTGGCCCCACCCGAGGAAGGCTGATGCAAGCGGGGGTGTTTCCGGTCGTTGAAAGGAACGGATATTTGTTTGACCTTATTTCCGGCAGTAGCGGAAATGGCTACAGAGGCAAACAGAACAGGTGTCTCTGAGAATTACGTGGGCGAGGCAAAAACGGAAGAAAAAGTCCCGGTTTGGAGATTATAAAAAGACCTCGGCGCACGGATTTCACCAGACAGACCAGAGTAGCAGGAGAGAGAGAGAGACACAACAGATACGACGACACTCCCGTCAACCCTTAGAAGCGCGCTCTCTTAATTCTCTGTCCCCTATGCTACACGGTTCATCGTCATTAATAAAAATATAACTCATATTTTTTATATATATGCGTGTTTGTTGTTTATTGATATACAACACTTGCATCTTAGACAGAAGATGAAAATAATGCTTCTTTCTCAAACCTGTACTTTTACTGTCCTTTCTTATCAGTCAAGTCTTCTCATTCTCTATCATTCTCAGTAACCATTTGCATCTTTAAGGCATTATTGCCATCTTTCTGTTTTCTTGAAACGTGTCCTTTGATTGTCCTTTCTCTTCAATAAAGTCTTCTCATTTTCTTTCACTCTCTACCCCCTTGCGCCTTTGGGGTATTTACGCTTTATTTGGGGTGAAATGATTAAAGGAAAAAACACTTTATTTTTAATCGAAGGATTTTACAAGAATATGACTTTGATTCCAAGAAGTGTCAAATGAACGATTTACAAAATTAATAAATAATTATTTTAAGAAAATTACATTATAAAATTTAAGTTTAATGCATCGGTTTCAATTTCCGAAAATAAATATATTAAAGACGATTTGTAAATTTCAACTTTGAAGCTAGGCGAGGGTAAAATTAAAATTTAAAAAAAACAGCATCAGGCGGGAAAGGTTGACACTTTTTATCAATTCTTTTCATTATTTTACATCTTCGGACAAATATGCTAATCTACGTTTCTGCCGTTGTGCTCTCCGGCCTAAATTTTGTGATAACAACAACAAAAATGAGGATATTTATCCAAATGTAAATAAATAATGGTAAGCCCTTATTCCAGAAATTTAGACAGAAAATATCCAGTGATTATATAATATTTTATTTTGATACATTCTAAACGAAATGGCTGCAATTTTTTTCCGCTTCTTCTTGTCTTTCATTATAAAATCTTAATGTGTTGCTAATCCTTTTTTCCGGTTATGTGTGAATAATGGGGGGGGGGGGGAGCATAAATTAAAAATCCACATCCTGTCTGCACTTCCCTGTTGTAGACGCGTTTCTTCAAAAAAAGCATAATTACTTGGAAATATTGTTAAACTATCAAAATTCAAATTCTTTCATTTGCACATGACAGTGGTCCAACATAAACATTAAAAGTTCAATGCTTTTTGTATAAATTAACAAATTTATTTGAAAATTTAAATAGAAGTTAATTATGGAAAAATATCCAAATAAATGTTCCTATTTTTAAAAAATCTCCTACATTAGAAAATCCTCGAAGTTCGTCTCCGGACTGATTTACTGCTTTTGCATTGGTTACTCGTACATTTCTTTTGTTTGTGTGTCTTTGTTTTTGTTTTTTTGTTTTTTGTTATGTTTTTTGGCGGGGGGGGGGGGGGGCAATAAAAAATCAAATCATTTTTCGAAACAGGTTTTCTCTGTGGACGATGATAGTTCTCTACAGCATCCTGTCTTTAGTTGATCTCATCAATACTCCTTCCATGTACTCGTATATACTGAAGACAATGAAACGAAATAGGAACTCGAATTTTAATTTTAGACTGAGAATCGTAGGCCGCGAGGTAACAGTGAATGAGTCAGTTCGAGTATTGTTTAAGGAACACGATCCTCACTGGATGCAAAACGTTTGGGATTTATGTTAATATAAACTTAAAATAATAGCACTTGCCATGAGATTTGTAAATGAATGTTTTTGTACCAGGGGGAGGGTAGAAAAATAATTGTATGTTTTTGTACGGGGAGTGGGGTTAGAAAAGTAAATCAATGTTTTTTTTGTTTTTGGTACGGGGGGGGGGGGGGGGGGTAGAAAAGTAAATGAATGTTTTTTTTGTTTTTGCTACGTGGGGGGGGGGGGGGGGGTAGAAAAGTAAATGAATGTTTTTTTGTTTTTGCTACGTGGGGGGGGGGTAGAAAAGTAAATGAATGTTTTTTTGTTTTTGCTACGTGGGGGGGGGGTGTAGAAAAGTAAATGAATGTTTTTGTACCGGGGGAGGGTAGAAAAATAATTGTATGTTTTTGGTACGGGGAGGGGGGTTAGAAAAGTAAATGAATGTTTTTTTGTTTTTGGTACGGGGGTGGGGGGGGGGTAGAAAAGTAAATGAATGTTTTTTTGTTTTTGGTACGGGGTGGGGGTGGGGGTAGAAAAGTAAATGAATGTTTTTTTGTTTTTGGTACGAGAGTGGGGGGTAGAAAAGTAAATGCTTTCGTTTTCGGATGCTATCCTTCAGAATTAGAATAACACTTTAAAAAGATTAATTCATCCCACACCGCCTTTTTTTTTTCTTGATTTAATTTTATCTTTTAAAATTTTAATGCCCAACAAATTAAACCTCAATAAAGAAATATAATACATTTTCAAATTATTTCTAATCACGTGGTTGAAAAAACGTTTTCCCCACATTTTTGATTATGAGTACATTACTACTTTGATTGTTAGCAAATGTTATCGTCCTTTCGTAGACACAAACCCCAGGCGCTTCCATTAAAATTTACAATAAAATATACAAAGATGTGTTAATGTTTCTTGTAAGTTCATATATTAACTACCAAAGATAGCAGTTAATATATTTTTTAATGTCAAATGTGATTTTTATACATTTATCGGGCACGCATCCTGATATCCCCTATTTAAGACAATGAAATATTACTTTATTATAGCAATGGGCGGTATTACTCGACGCCAAAAAGCTATCATGTTTAGTATTAGCATAAAAATAGAATATCTCATTAGCAAGTAAGGGAACCAGGCTACTGTTACAACATTTTTATTTTCTTTCATTTTGTGCTAGCTTCATTTGAATGATTTTTCGCTTAATAATTTAAATAGATTTTTTTTTCAACAGGCTGAAATACATAGATGAAAGTCCCAGATTATTCATGAACGAAATATAATGTAATTCCGAAATTTATTTTAATAAAAAGTAAACACACACACACACACACACACACACACACACACACACACACACACATATATATATATATATATATATATATATATAGCTCCATGGTAGAATCGCCAACTGATGTCAATTCAGTCGGGTTTCAATCCTGGCTAGAAGCAATCGGATGTCTAATCGTACTGATGAGCTGTGATACAGCGAAACAGATCTGTCTGCAGATGACTGTGTGTGCGTGTACGCGCAGATACACATCAATATAAAAATATTTACCAGGTGTTAATATAACAGAGCTAAACTAATATATATATATATATATATATATATATATCACTCACCGGCGTGACGTGGCTTCCCTGTGCCTCTTCTATAAATACTTTCATGGCTTCTACTCTGATGAACTTAAATCACTGGTGCCCCCTAGGTGTGAATTAGCACGAGATACTAGATTGGCAACTAGGTCCCACCCTTTTACAGTGAAACCGATGAAATGTAACCGCAATTTCTACTCCAACAGCTTCTTTTCTCGCACTTCCCGCCTGTGGAATTCCCTTCCGCATGCTTGCTTTCCCGACGGCTACAACCTCCAGGAGTTTAAATGTAGGGTCAATAGACACCTCCTAACACACTAACTCACACCAATGCTCTCCAACTCTCTCCCTATGTACATCCTAACTCGTCTATCACTCTCCTTCTGACATTTCCTATACCCAATCGCTCTATGTAATTCCCTGCGCTATAGTGGCAGTGGAATGTCTTGCTTGGAGTGACATGATTTAAAAAACAAATATATATATATATATATATATAAAAGCAGCAATCTCTCTTTTATACAGGTTTCACAAAAAATGACAGACAAGTTTTTATGTAATTTTTCATGTGATCTTATGTTTTTTTCTTTTGTGATCATAAATTATATCAAGAAATGTCCAAATGTTTTGCTTATCCGAGCGCTTTCGGGTATACTTTTATCTATTTTCGAGGATGAATGTTATAACATAACGTGTAACAAAATGCATGCGGTGTTGTGTATGTTGTAGTGTGTATGTATTATGTACCGAACACGGTCAGCATGTTGTTAACGTGTTCGTAGTTGATATTATTGAGTGTTGGGTTTTTCGTTTTTATCAATAAAGCCTCCATTATTTTTACCTTTTTTTGCATGTGAATGATGCTATGAAGTTTGTGTTGTCGACAAGTATGTTCAAGATAGGGTTTGCTAAGTGTCCGTGTTTGTTTAAATGAGATCGAATTGAGCTCTGTTTTGAGAGATGCAACGCGAGTCTTCGAGTCAGTTTCGTAGTTGTATAGCCGATATAATTATATACGAAATCAGGTGAACCAAGACTTTTTTAACAGGTTTAATTTAAATTAAATCTGTTAAGCAAACGTAACGAAGTAACTTCCATCTGTCATTATCGTCTTATATATATATATATATATATATATATATACAAAAGTATAGTTAATTTATTTGGCGGGCCTGAAGCAAACTACCACCACGTTTGATTTCGTTTTTTTTTTTTTTTTTTTTTTGTTTTTTTCAGCGCAGTTCTATCGATTGTTACTTAGTTTCCGATTATCAATAAACATTTTGAAAAATTACAATATTAAAACAAATTTGTGGGGGAGTCAGTTTCTCATACAACGTTAAAGTAAATCGATACTCCATTTTCAATCCACTATAAAGTTGTACGAAAAACTGCACCCCCTCTTAAAATTGTTTAAATATTGAAATTTTTGCAATTTTTTTTTTTTTTTTGTCATTCGTAAAGATTAAGGTGTAAAATATAATATTGCACTGAAAAAAGTCCCAAAAATTTGATTATGAACAAATTTACAGGTGGCGTTAATGTCGTACCGGCGACTGGTTCAAAATTGGAGGCTCGATTTACTATAACGTTGTATGAGAAAATGATTCCCCCAAGAAAATGTTTAAATATTGAAATTTTTCAATTTTTTTTTTTTCAATCGTAAAGTTAAGCGGCTAATCGATAGGACTGCGCTGAAAAAAGTAAACAAAAAAAAAGAAAAGAAAAACAACGAAATTAAACGTGGTGCTAGTCTGCTTCAGGTCCGCCATTTATTTTCTACTATAATATAATTAAATCTCATAATCTATAACCTACCTTCTCGCATTAATATATTACTTCTATCTTCTGATGAATAATTTGTTCCAATTCACTGCTATATTACCTACTCGGTTGTCTACATATGTTTGACGTACATTATCTTTTAATTTCTGTTCTTATAACAATTTTACCCCCTTTAAAAGATAAGAATTTTAATGAAATAAATCTGTAACCATTTTACGAACACATTCGACACTATTACCAACATGTCATAATACAATTGTAAACATTCAAATGTTTCATAAGTGACACCAAAAAAATCTACCTTTTCTCGACAGCCTAATTCTCTACCCCACCCCGCCCTAATAACCCATTCCCCCCTCTCCACTAATGCCTTCCTTTCTAATTGTTAACCTAGCCAACCCTTTGAATTCCACAACCTCTCCCTTAATTGACTGGATATGGTAACAACTGTGTTGTTTTTAAATTTCTATATAATGATTCCTAACAGAAAAACATTTCACTGCCTGATGAGTTGCTAATAAGCAGTACAGAAACACGACAGCTCTTGTAATGCAGTCAACTATGTTTTATTATAAACACATTCTTATAATAAACTAGCAGCATAGCCCGGCGTTGCTCGGGTGTAATGAAAGCTTTAAAACTAATCCATGGTCCTGGAGCTCAGACTCTTTGGACGTTGGCACGAAAGACTAAAAAGCAATAGTTGTTTCCAGTTAAAGCAAAACTGTAGACTGAAAGAAAAATGAATGGATGTAAGTCAAATTTTGATTTCCTGGTATCGATATCAAATAGGTTTTTTCGTCGTAAACTGAATTTTGAAGGCTAAATAAGTCCTCTGAGTAAATGGTATCATGGCTGAGACTAAGAACTACATTTATACCTACTTACAGCCAAACCCGAAGCAAAAACTTAAATAAAAGGACTGAGAAAATACATACAGGCAGATAGACACACACACACACACACACATCTTGCCTTTTATATATATATATATATATAATCGATTTTCTGCACTATTGTAAGAACTGCAACCTTGAAACTTCTGAATATCATTTCTTGTCTTTGAGTGTATCAAATTTGATTAAAATCGGACCACTCCTTCTATAATACGATTTTTTCGATTATCGATTTTTGATATTAATCGTGGTTAC
This sequence comes from Ascarosepion bandense, assembly GCA_037127315.1. Lineage (NCBI taxonomy): Eukaryota > Metazoa > Mollusca > Cephalopoda > Sepiida > Sepiidae > Ascarosepion > Ascarosepion bandense. The sequence goes on from JBBBDQ010001000.1 coordinate 1,567,622, forward strand.
CTTGATACAAAACCTAGCTAAGAACACTTGCAGACGCTTATAGTACAACTGTGTAAATTTTCTAGAGAATCGGTTCAGCCATTTCGGAGTCTATAGGTAACGGACACACACACACAGACAGGCAAAGTTCCATTTATAAATAAGTTTAGATTTATATAAATATATATATATAGTGTGTGTGTGTATATATATATATATATATATATATATATATATCTCAAGAAATAAAGTCAATTTCATACTTATAGGCATTTTTTAAAGATGATGGAATAAAAAATAAGAAACACGAAAATAACCGACCGGCTTCAATCCCGTTTTTCGTCCAGGTCAACTGGGACTTTTTTTAATTCTTCAATGTTTAAAATATTAAAATGGAAAAATGAATCAAGACGAAGGGGGAAAGGGAGAGGGACAGACACTAAATAGTAATTATATGGAGTCCAATCACACACTCTCTCTGTTTACAGAGAGACGGGGTCCTAGCTTTGATGCATAGTGACTCCAATGCCTGTAAATAAAACGCTGTGTTAACCAGGCGACACAGTGAACTGGTCCACACTGATATATATATATATATATATATCTGTGTGTGTTTCATTAAAAATGACAGACAAGGTATCATATTTTGTTATATAATTTTTCATGTGTTCATATAATTTTTTTTTTCGGAACTCAAATTATATAAGAATTGACCAAAGCTTTTGTGCTTTCGAGCGCTTATAATGGCTAAAAGTATAGCCGAAAGCGCTCGAAAGTACAAAAGCTTAGGTCAATTCTTATATAATTTGAGTTTCCGAAAAGAAAAATATTATACGAACACATGAAAAATTATATAAAAACTTGTCTGTCATTTTAAAAGAGAATGTTGTCTAAATACACAATTTTAATATATATATATATATATATATATATATATATATATATAAAATACAAATATGGTTTTAAGTTATGCTATATTTATGGGTCAAAGTGCTTAATATCAGAAACAGAGCGTATGTAAATACAAACCTAGACATTGAAGTCACCACCGAATAGCGACAGTCTGTTTTCTGTTCGAACACACATGGCCTGAAGATTGCATGAAACTTTTTTTCTAAAGAATCCATGAAACTTTTTTTCTAAAGAATCCATGAAACTTTTTTTCTAAAGAATCCATGAATTACTTTTTAAGCCGTCGTTTTTATTACTTCTGACGTTATTTTTAGTGTTTGAAATGGACTCTGTGTTTATTTTTCTCGTCTGAATCCATTGTCATTTGCATCCTGAAGTGACATTTTATTTTCAAAAATACTGTGAAGGTTTTTTTTTTAAATAAAATATCACTTCTTTGACTCACATCCTTTCCCTGACAACCCTTGTATCATGTTCTTCTCCTTTTCCACTCTATTCTCATGCAGCTCTCTTCACACCAGTGTTCTCATCATTCTCTTCACACCAGTGTTCTCACCCTTCTCTTCACACCAGTGTTCTCATCCTTCTCTTCACACCAGTGTTCTCATCCTTCTCTTCACACCAGTGTTCTCATCCTTCTCTTCACACCAGTGTTCTCATCCTTCTCTTCACACCAGTGTTCTCATCCTTCTCTTCACACCAGTGTTCTCATCCTTCTCTTCACACCAGTGTTCTCATGCAGCCCTCTTCACACCAGTGTTCTCATCATTCTCTTCACACCAGTGTTCTCATCATTCTCTTACACATTCTCTGACTCCTCCTCTAACTTGTTCTTCTTTCTCATCGTGCTACTTGATTGGTATTTAGGTCCCACCTAGATGACAATAGTTGAAATAAGTAAATGCAACCGGCAATTCTACTCCAACAGATTCTTTTTTAAAGAAATTGTCAGCCATGACCATTATGTTTAAGCATGAAACAGACTGTCACCGCTGGGTGTTGATCTCAATGTCCACTTTTAGTAAACCTTGAAAGTATATTTTCATCATATATAGTGAACGATATATATTATGCGATGATGTTGAATAGCTCAGGGAATTAAAACAGCAAGCGTAAATAGAGTCCAGTTACGACATTCACCGTTTACCCTTTACCCTTTATGAATAGCCGTAATTATACTGGTAATTAAAAGTAAAACCTCCTGAGATATATAAACTCTGATCAATTTTAATATTAATGAAATTTATATGAATAGGATTGGGTTTTTGAGATTTACATATCTGATCATCCTTTTGGATTTAAATATAAAAATTGAATTCAGCTTCTTTCTACTAGACCGGTTGCCATCCGAAGCTAGAGAGCCCAGGTCTACCCTGCTATTTAACCCGTGAGTGAGGGCGGTAAGAAAAAAGATGCACCTATACTCTTTTTCAAGGAAAGTAAACCCTACAGCCTGGGTTGGAATATGAACTCGGCTCGACGACTCCA